>JAXRKP010000053.1:146366-286366 GCA_037039925.1 Doris montereyensis
AAATAAAAGAGGAGTAGAGGGAATGAAACGTATACACGTATATTACTCTAGTGTTAGACAGAAAATCTTGGTTTTGAAAAGGGGCATTTAGAGGGGCAATTTATGCACAAAAAATTCAGTTTCATTGAGATTGTGGGCATTTAGGAGAAATGGGCATTATGGCAGCAGGCATTTAGGCAGTAACTGCTCTATTGACAAACTGCTATAAGTCCACCTTATTTTTTTTTTTTTGCGTGATTGTTTGTGATGGATGGTGAAGCTGAATTCATAAATAAAAGACGATTTCTTTATGAAATCAAAGCACCTTGTCGTTATCTTGAAGAAAACTATGAAAGCATAAGAAACAAAGTTATATATATATATATATAGTCCACTTATTTTGCTCATCAAAAAGAAGTACGGTATAAAATCCTCCTCCTATACATCAGCTTTAAATTTGTATTTCTCTACAACACAGTGCAGGAAAATTCAAGGAAACTCATGTCCTTACTTCTTAAAGAGAAGAAAAAAAAACATACTTTATATAATTTCTCCTTAGAAGACAAATGAAAAGAAAAAATATCCCCCAAAAACAGGGAAACAAAAAAAGAAAAAGAAAAGAAAAAGTAAGATAAGGAAATCACCTCTAAAATTGGCCAATGTTTAATAGTATGTAGAATATGGGTATGTAATAAGTTAACCTGGTAGTAATCTATTAAAAAAATTGAATTTCAAAATAACATGATGCATACATGCTTCAATAGAATTTAACAAGTATCCTATTAATACGAATTGAAATATGAAATAGCATCCGGTTTAAATGGAAATAAGACATAATTGAGTTTGGTCTTAAATAATCAGTGACAAGCCGTGTGATTTCTATGTACACCTGTATGTTGCGTGGCAGCTTATCAACCAAATAATACAGTATAAATCTCTTGGTAAAAGTTGTGCCTAATGGGTTACAAATAATAGTTGTGCAAATAGCGGGCCAAAGAAACAATAAAGCCTCTGCTTGCAGCTCAATTCCTTACCATGTTATAAAGCATGGAAACAATTCTTTTATAGAAATAGAAACGGGTATATATCATAAAATATGAACAGCTTGCTTTGCCAAAAATGGTCGAGTATGTTAGGGGTACAGTAATGCGACAGGAACTTAATATCGTTCACAGGGTGACAGATAAAAATTGTCAATCAGGCGTTGGCCAGTTCTATGATCATACAATTAATATGAAATGCCGGTAGTAATTTTTTTTTTACAGTGTTACGGTTAAAGAAAGAGAGAAAAACAAACACACTACAAAAGTAGTACAGTAACGATAACTGCTGACACAATAAATGTGTAGATATCACTCATAGTTATGTCCTTTTACGTTAAGATCTGTCAAAACGCAACTCAAGCAGCATTTTGGCGGTGACAACTGTACTCTATTTTTTTTTTTTTTAAATAATGAGCCGAGCATTTAAAACAAATCTACCAGAATAACAACATTCTTTTTTTATGATAAAAAAAAAAAAAAACAAGAAGAAAGAATTACTTTTAAACGAGCAATTTCTAGCCCTTAACAATGATATTTGTTCATATCAAATCTTGCAAAGTCAAAAGCATGATATAAACTATCATAAAACTGTTCTACAATTATTGCATTTGCTTCAACAGTGTTCTCAGAACATTAGGACGTACAGCATGGCCAACACGGACATTCCATGAATGGTCAAACGCTGTTTAAAAGGATTGGAAAATAAAACTCCAAAACTCTAAAACTACTGGTGAAAAACAGAGAACAAAGAGAAAACAGAGAAGACCCATGAACAACAAAGTATAAAGAAATAAAATTAAGAATATGAGCCAATAATAACAAAACCTAATTTTGCACTGGCGAGCAATGTGCATTACTACATACAGATGTCTAGGATATAAAATAGTAATCAAAATAGTGGTATTAGTATCACCGTGTCATTCCAATGTAAAAGTAAAAATGGTTCCAGACGACATCACAGCACCAGAATTTGAAACTAAATTTTTTTAAAGTGTCCCCTCCTTCTTTACATTTCAAAAGAATAACAAAATAACAAACTGTATAAACAATTTTAGGATAGACAAGATATTATGCTCAAACTCACAGGCCTACGCTTGGCCAGGGTGGTCATCTAGATCTAGCTATTTTGAGGAAAGAATTTTTAAACTTGGTCCAGCCAGCTCTTAAAACTTCCAACTGCTTGACACCAATGCCCCACTTGTATGCAAGACCTCTAAGGCTTTCCTTTCTTCTTACAATCCTTTTCAAACAGCACAACAAAATTAAAAGAGCGATTGGATCATAAGAAGACCTTGCTGGTCATTGGTTAGGAAAGAAAAGTGCGATGATTGATACAGGCACTATGTCATGTGCACAAATTATCTCACCACAGGGCACAGTGTCAGGAGGCAGATGAAGATGCAGACAGAAGAAGAGAAAAAGACCTGGAGGAAGTATGTTGAAAAGGAGGCCAGAGCAGCTGGCTGGTCATGAGCCAAGAAGAGGAAAGTGGCACAGAACAGGGTGAGATGGAGGAGAGTCGCTACAGCCCTATATTCAAGATGAAACAAAGAGGAATACAGGTAAGTCATGTCCTTTGAAATGTCCCAAAGTAGTAAGGACTGCATAAAACCATGACGATATGTGGAAGATACCCATGGAGTTGTTCATACTGCCTCAACGAACTTCATGGGGATTGCGAGACCAGTCCAATCCAGTCAAGGCGGTGTATCAAGTATCTCTTAAATCACATGGGGATAGGAGTGAATGAAGGAAGAATATTACTTGAAATAAAAAATACAACAACGTTCCCATCTAGATATTTTGTTTTATGCATAAGACAGGGATCAGGGAAAGAGCTCTTGCTAATGCCCCATGCACCATGAGAGATGACAGAATGAGGGGGTGATGATTTCAATTCCATTTGCAGGGAATCAACCTTATGTCGTTTCATTAGTATGAGAGTGAGAAATCAAAACATGTTTTTTTTTTTTGTTTCTTTGAAATTTACCCAATTCACCATTGTGGTGATCTCCGGGTGAATTAAGAGAAAACAGCAAGGTGAAAGATAAGTGAAAGAAGGAAAGAAGTAGGACCTACCAGTAACACCCACCCACCACCCGCATAACATATTACCATCAGGTCTTCATGGACAATGATTTCAGTTAAGAAATGACACGATTTGCCTTAACATATGCAAACTTGGACATCTGGCAAGGTTTTCTGGATTTTAACAGGGAGACAACTCTTAAAACCCCTTTTCTAAGCTATTAAGGTTATTTAATGCTAAGAAAGAAAGGGAAAAAAGACTACATTGTGATGCAATTGTGGGAGAAAACATCCTTGAGAATCAGACGCTCAAATAATATAGTGATATAATGACTTTCAGCAGGGAAGCTCTCAAACAAATGTAAATAGTCACTGGACTTTTATACATTTCCTGTGTGAGAATTGTGGTTCATGTTGCCAGGTAGCTTCTATATATTGTCTATGCTTCTATTTCTAGAACTCGTCAGAATGATACAACTACAGACCTTTAAAAACAAACAAAGAATTAACAAGGAAAGAAATCAAAAGTTGTGGGAAAATCATGAAGTGAGGAAAATTTTATCCATTCAAAGATTGCATATGAAATGAGGTAGATACAAGGATACAAGGAAGACAAATCCGCCCGCCCTCCGCCCCTCTCTCACTTGTGAAATGAAATTACAATGATACAATGGCAGTATCTGCAAAGTTAAAGGGGGGAAAAGGTGAGTAAATCGCCTATTAAGGGAGCAAGAAACAGAACCATATAAGACCTGTGCTTGTCAAGAGTGAATAATATATCAAGTTGTCATTCAAAGGAACCTTTATGCATTAAATATGTTTCCCCAGAGTGAGCATAATAATAGAAGAAGCTTCCTACAACATTTCAACCAACCACTTAGGAGGATATGGGGCCTATAACTACTATGCCTACAACAATAAAAACACCACCAGTAGTTATTCCCACATGTCATGGTATCTCGGTTAAAGGTCTAGACCAGCACACAGATTTCAGGGTTATTAAAGTAAATAATATGCCAAGTTTGGTTTGTAAAAAAAAAGAAAAGAAAGAACGACGCATTATAGATTACCCAATGAAAACAATGGTCCTTTCTATTTAAAATCATCCACTTTGAAAAAATGAAATTATGTGATACGCAAATACAAAGTTCTCACTCATGCCGTGTATGACCAGCTCAAGACATTTTGGAATCTGTTGCTTTTTCCAGGTGGATAACTACGGTTGTAGGAATCATCTGATTAAATTTGTTATTCTTTTTCAATTTTCTTTCCTCTTGGCAAAGACAATGTCTTTCAGTTGAAATGTATTGATCATATAGTGTACTTAGTGTATAAAGCGCCTTGAGGGTTTGGCGAAAGGCGCTATAAAAATGTTCTACTATTACTATATGATGCCTTAAATGGAACACCAATATAGTGTGAAGATCTGGTGCTTTCCCCTTTCAGCAGTATTTCAATGATTAATTTGATTAGTTTGCTTGAGAGAATCAATATTACTCTAATAATATCATTCACAACTAGAAAAAGGCAAGATGACAGACAAAAGAGATTTTGTGAGAATAAATAAGATACTGCTCATCCTGTAGTCCAGAAATGAAAAGATAAGCAGAGCTTGAATGATCAGTGGCCTGAGGATTAATCCTATGATTGAACACTGTCCGCAGGAACAAATGGAAAATCTGGTCCCCAAAAAATGAAACGTGGACAGGTTAATTCTCATCTGTGTTTTAAAGAAACAGAGTTGAAGACTGAAAACTTGTGGGTGATATTTCTGTCATGAACAGAGATACTTACTCCTGATCTGTAGTGAAGTCATCTAAGCATTTTATATTATTCATCCGCTATTTGAAATTATAGTGCAGGATATATAAAAGGGAAAAAACTGTATTCACAAAAAATTGACAGAGAAGCACTTCAATTTTAATATAGGGGGAGGGGGAGAAGAAAAATTTGCTGCTGAATTACCCCCCCCCCCCCCCCCCCCCTCACGCAAGAATAAAACAAAACACTTAACAAATAATAACAAAGATCTATAAGATATCATTTATGTACAATAATAAACTTAATTGTAAAGTTAAATGAATGCAAAATATCAACAAAATCAAATTTTCATTTTTATGGCTGTCTTCTGATCAGATAAAATAACACACAATTCACTCTTTTACTTTTTCACAATAAAAATGAGGAAAAAGAATCTACACAAAACACTTCCAACACTTTCCAACAGAAAATCTTCACACAGTAAGAAAAAACCCCCATAACCCTAGATAAATAAATTAATAACAATACAAATGTTGTTACATATTGATTGCCAATTAACATATATGGAAAAAACCCTCAAAAAGACCACAAGCATAGAAACAAAAAACAAAACAAAGTGGAATGCTTGTACAGGCCTTCACCAACAGGCTCAAAATTTGCACCACAACACCAAATTCTTTTGTTTGTATTTCATTTTCACGAAGGCAGCCACGTCTGAGGAGAAGAGAGAGAAGGTGTAAAACATTTATGTATTAAAATGTAGTAAAACAATCTTTCCCTTTACCACCAAGGTGAGTTTTTTCCCCTTAACCAAAGTGATGAGAAAGTCATGATGCGAGCAGAAGTGATTATTTTACTTATTTAAGAGGGAAAATGAGCAAATGTAAAAGATAATACACTCGCACACGGTTGGTCAGAAAATATTTGTTACTTACGTTAGTCCAAAAGATTTGCCAAGTACCTATTTTTTCTTTAATAAATGTCCCCATGCAATTCGAAATTTCACTCGTTTAATCAAAATTTTACCTCTAGTTCGAAACAATTTCTATACAATGGATGGCTCATTTTTGGATAAAGCCAGGAAAACCAAAACATCTAACTTACTAGAATTAGAGGGAAAACAAAGCAACCTAATGACTATAAACTAACCATTAGGCATTTTTGCGACCCTGCAGTACAATGTAATACCCATTTACACTATACTAGAAGTGCATTACATGCTGTGTGTGCCTAGACACTGTTGATTAGTGCATCTGTGTGTGTGTGTGTGTGTGTGTGTGTGTGCCCAACGTTGCCGTTGTACCACTGAATCATGGGATTGATAAATGCCAACACTATCATCCCCTACCACAATCACCCCCTCCCCTCCCACCCCATTTCTCTTTCGCAGTCAATAGGGCATCGTGTCTCTTCACCGACGACTCCTTCCCCCCCTCCCCCTAAAAAACCGCTTAATCCGAAATGAAATCTCTAGTCCCATGAATTTTGGATTAAGCGTTTTCAAGTGTAGTAATACCTGAATTAGTGTTGTCAATAGGCATTTAATTACAGATCAACAAAGTACAAGTTGTACAGTACTAGCTCCCTGCTTATAAGAGTCCATCAGATATAAAAACACGTTTTCACTTGACAGAAGTGATTCCCGTTAATTTCATTGGTTACAAGAACATTTAGCAACTGATACAGCAAAATTTTAGCCTCAGAGGGGTGGGGTCGGAGGGCAGAAAGTGACATAGTATGTTTGCAAGGCTTACTTATGAATCAACTCCACGCTCGTATTGCGAGTTTATTATTCTGATTATCAGACAAAATTTAAAAGAATGACAAATTAGAGATGACTCAGTCTGATTAACTTTGTCCCAAAAAGGAGACAATGTAAAGTTGGGTGTTATACTAGTCATAGCGTATTACAATACATTGGGCATTAATACTGGTTAACATTGGAAATACAAACACATATATTAAAGCCCTTAAGTCCCTGATCACTCATGTTGTTATTAACTGTCAACAGTGTAAAGTTATCACTCTCTTTATCACACAACTAAAAGTCAAAAAGTATGTGTGTAGTACAAAAAATATTTTGGACACTATGCAATGACAAAAAATATATGCAACTTTTATATCGAACTATTGTTAACAGCACTGGTCTCCAAAGTATAATTAATGCATTCCCATAAATGTGCACATCACAGCTATCAACTTTATCTTCTATAATTCTTTGTTCAGACAAATCTCAAAACATTTCACAATTTGATAAATAGAAATTCAATTTACATGTATTTACATGTATATATGATGTTACACATCATACTGAAACATATTTGGAGAAGTTTTGACTTATGTAGCCGACAATTGTCTGAAAACATTATTAAAGACATAAAAAGCTTTCAAACATACAAAATCATATTTAATAAATAAAGTGGAACCTCTCAAATCAGGAACCCGGGAAATTGGAAAACTCTGCCAATTGGAAAAAATTCCCAGGAATGGAATTTTTCTATATAATTTACCTTTCTAAACAGGAAAGGTCCCCAGCTAATCGGGACAATTTTTGCGGGCTTGCATTGATTATCTTCACCATTTATTTATTCCAACACTCATTTTTTTATTCCAATTTGGTTTCCATGTTAGCAAAACATCAATTATTACACCTACATTAGTGCTACAGGTGTTATACATTGCATAATGTGTACACGTTGTCGCAAAGTGCCAGTTCGAAACGACTATAAGTCAGCAACACCAGACATCCATTAAGAAGGTGTGAAAGCAGGCATCGAGCCAGACCTTGCTTGTCCACCTAACAATACAGGACGGTGTTGACACTGAGAGGCACTTAACAAATTATGCACTGTCATACAGTCTTTTATTGCCCGCCTCATCAAATCACAAGGGTGGACACGAGAGAAGATTTAACGACCGGCCATGCCTTTTTGATTATGTGTCTTATCTATCTACCGTCCAAGGAAGATCGACTGTCACAAGTGAGTGTGAGTGACATCTTTGATGAATGCTATCTTTGTTTTCATCAGCTAACTGGTCCCGTGGCTACTTGTTCGTTTAATTCTGCGTTTTACCACTCACAGAAGGGTTTAGGTACCGGGTACCTCAAACTGCTGAGGGAAAACCCATATTGGGAAACCTGGCAAATCGGGACGATTTTACAATTCACCAAGACTTCCCGATCAGAGAGGTTCCACTATATTCTTTAAGGGTTAAGTATTAAAATACATCAGAAAATGACACAAACAGGGGGGGGGGGGGGGGGGCAGAAAGGGTTAAAACATTTATCTTTATGATGAAATGTGTCCTCCAATCAACCCTCAAGGTTATCACTTCTAACACCAGACTTCACCATCCATTAAAAAAGCAGTTTATAAGACTAAACGTTCCCAAAAGTCATGACAAGAACTCATATTAGGCGTGTGCACAAATGAGATTATCAAAGTGGCTATTTAGAAACGTAAATATTTTTTCTGTTCTAGAATTCCCCATTTAATGTCCCACTCAGCAATGATTATACTTCAGGAATATGCAAAGTCCAATTAACCAAATAAAAGCGTTTCTGTTTAGTTGATTAGCTGTCTTGTATGTGGCTAAAAAAAAAAAAAAGGGTAGAGAGTATGCAAAAACTTTTTTTAAAAAAGCAGGCAAAAAAAAAAAAGGGGATATTCTTTAAACAAATACATGGCATGCAGGATATGAAAAGAAGATAAGTACCAGAATGAAAAGCTCAGCAATCCTATGCCTGTGAAGAAAGGAAATTGACAAGGAAATGAAATACCATGAAGACAGATTTCTGATTAAGTATAGATATTAACAAACAAATTATGAAGATATTGGACAAAAGAGATATTTCTCTCACTGTTTGAGACACAATGGGTTTTACTTTGTTTTTCTCCTAAATCCTAGCCTTTGGGTATCAGAAACAAGCCCTTCATTGATTTTCTTTACACTACCACAGATTTTGTGCATGTAAGTGTGATTTACCTACCCGTAAGAAAATTTCCGACTCACGTGCAGCATAGTGAAATATTGATATACCTATGTTTGATTTAGTTTCCCATGTAAATCATCAAATTACTATGTTCTCAGAGCATTTCTGCTTTTTAAAGTAATTTTTCTGTAAATTAATACACAGTATTATAATCTGTCCCCCTAAAAGATAGAGTATTGTCACAGGTGTATTCTAACAGTGGAAAACTATTTCACAACACACATACATGAATGTGTGTGTGTGTGTGTCTGTGTATGTGTGTGTGTGTGTCTTTGTTGATCAAATTATGTTTATGGTTTTCTCTATTATCATGAAATCATAGTATCCTGATGTGCAAAAGGAAGAGAAAAAAAACAGAGAAGTAAATTCAGTGTATGACTTTTCCTGTTAATTTTTAAGATTTGAATATGACTCAGTATCAAAACTTCTTCACTTTTTCAGACAAAAAAATAAGAATAGGGTTGTTTATGATGTCCCTAGCATTTTCCCAGTCTGTGACAACCATAATATTAACTGAAACTCTCTATACTTTTGTAATCCTTTATCTCCCCTGAGAGTTTATTACAGCAATATGGGATAGGTATACACAGATATGTGTATGGATCTGACAAAACCCATCGTAAGGTGAACATTTTCAAAAGTGTTTTTGTGTATAACCTGATAGAGCCATGTGTTTTGAGCATTTTAAAATTTAATTGGTGAAAATTGGTAGAATTTTGACAAAGTTACAAGTTGTTTTTTTCTAAGAAGAACTTCAAGAATGCAGGAAACCTCTTTTTTGAGAAAATTGTGTTCAAAGTTTTCCTTTTCTTTCAAAGGAAGTTTCCAGCTATGTGCTCAAAATTATCCTTCAAACATTTTAGGCATTTTTAAGGCAAAATATTTAATCTGGGTGTTCATAAACGATTATTTTAACCGAAAATACGAAGAATTTAAATTTTCTTAGCTCACAATTTCCCTGTTTACTTGGTTCGAACCTCTTTCACCACACAACTGGTTTTGGCAGATCCACGCACAAATGTTAGTCAGGTCAATGGGACACAGTGCAGCACATTATGCTTTTGCATGTATCTTCGGATGCAACCCAATTTGATCACCTATATTTGTCTTGCCTGTCTTTCATTTGATTATCTTGGTAACATGAAGCTGACAGAGATAGAAAATCATATATTGGCTTCTTCTTGTCCAAACACATGATGTACATTATAATTAATTCTTTCTTTCTTTATCAGTTTCCATTCTATCTTCCGGTGTATGGGTTTAGATGCCCAAAATGATTTTCTCCAAGCTGGCCTATCCTCAAGTGATTTTTTTTGCTTTTAAGTTTAGGTTTTTGCTTTTAGTATGTACATAAATAACTGTCAAAATACAGTCATCCTATATCATTGAAAAGTTTGAAGCGTCCTTGGTTGCCATCTTGAATTTTGACCCAATTTTCAAAATCTATCTCCTCCCTTAGTTATGAATAAATTCACTTAAAACCTGTGTAGATCATCTTTTCCATTCAATATGTAAAGAAAAACATCGGCTTTTCTTTATATTTTGGATACATTTTTTTGGGTGAATTTTTGAAAATACTATATATCGTAAATGTACAAAAATGGCATTTTTATTGGGGGGAAAAAATTCTCAAAAAGTTAACAATATATTTAAAAAAACAACGTCATTCTATTAACATTGACAAGAGGAACCTGTGTGCCACATATAATACAAATCATTCGGTAAATGGCGGAGGAGATAGAATTTTAGTGTGAAAAAACTACATTTCGAGAAAAATGCAAGTAAAAAAATCAAAAGAAAATAACACAAAACAAACGCTTCAGATGGGTTTCCCTTGTTGTAGCAGCCCCCTTACTCTTTCGACAGTCTCTGGCATTATTACTAATGTAAAAAGGATTATAAATCTAGGTTTAGATGTGCACTGTTGTGAAAACACATGTCGAAATGACCAGTTTTTTTCCTCTATATCCTATGCTTATGCGCGTGTTTACACATACACTGACGGGCAACGCCTCTTATATCACACAGTGACGGACCAACGCGTCAATCGGTGTCGGCAGAAACAAGGTCAAGTCAGTGTTGCGACATTTGGCGATGTACCACCAATTTACAGATTTTTACTGCCATATTCTCAGTCAGTGTTAGGGTAACTGACGTCAAAATTTTGATTGTTTTTACCTACCCTCGCCTACAAAATATTTTGTAAAAAAAAATATACGTCATATGGACATTTTTCTGCCATGAACTTGTAGATAAATGATCCTTCTACCCAAATATTCAAAGAACAGAAAATCAACCTTTTGGTCCAAAACTTGCCAGTCCAGGTGCCCCCCCCCCCCAAGATTTTGTGTTTTAGCTTCCCAAGTTACTAGCATTGTTTTGGTTTTCTTTGCATTTACTCTCATTCCTCTTTTATTTAATTCATTATTCTTCATGTTGATATTGGACTAAAGGTCACTTTCTGATTTTCCAAACAGAACTAAATCATCAGCAAATGAAAGCTTTCTTTTTCTTTTTTTATCAGCTCCCATTCTACCTTACAGTGTATGGGTTTTAGATGCCCAAAATGATCTTTCTCCAGGCTGCCCTGTCCTGACAGTTTCTGTTTCCTTCCGTGAAAGTTAAATTTCTTTGCGTTAATGCCTCTTTTATATCTTCTTCCCACTTTCTCTGAGGTCTGCCTTTTGGTCTTTTACCTTGAGTTATAGCACTGTATACTGATTTAGCTATTCTATTGTCATTCATTCTGTTTACATGCCCAAACCATCTCAGTTGATTAATTTCTATCTTAGTTTTTATGCTATCTGCTTTGGTTTGATCTCTTATCGTTGTGTTTCTGATTTTGTCTCTTTTAGTTTTCCCTATTACTCTTCTTAGATATTTCATTTCAGCTGCCTGCACTTTACTGTATTTCCTACTGTCTAGGGTCCAGGTTTCACTGCCATAGAGGAGAGTAGGACAATAAACTGTGTTGTATACTGCCATTTTGGTTTTTGTTAACAATTCTTGTTTACCTACAAATGCCTTTCCTAGATGGTTATATATTGCACTTGCCTTTTGGATTCTCTGGCTGATTTCTTCTCTTAGTTTTCCTCTGAGTTAATCATTACTCCAAGGTAATTGTAGCTTTGAACTTGTTCTAAAATCTCCCTGGTTAAATTTTAGATTTTGTGTTTTAGCTTCCCTGGTTACTAGTATTGTTTTTGTTTTCTTTGCATTTATTCTCATTCCTCTTTTATATTTAATTCATTATTCATTATGTTGATATTTGACTGGAGGTCCTTTTCTGATTTTCCAAACACAACTAAATCATCAGCAAGTGAAAGCATTGATACATTTACTGATTTCAGCTTCATACCTACATTCATATTCTTCATTTTTGAGGATGCCTTTGCGACTGAATCCATAAATGTGATAAACAAAAGAGGACTTAGAACACAACCCTGTCTTACTCCTATATCTACATCAAATTCTTCAGACACATTTCCAGCTACTCTCACTGCACATGTTGGTTTATTGTAAAAACTTTTAATTGCTTCTAGTAAATTTTGCTCTACGTTGTGTTCTTTTAAGGAATGCCATAGTTCTTCCCTCCTCACAGTGTCAAATGCCTTTTCTAAGTCAATAAAACACAGGTTCAAGTCAATGTTTCTCTCAATGAATTTTTCTATTATTTGTCTAATTGTAAATATGATCTTGTACACTTCTTCCTGGTCTAAATCCACTCTGGTGTTCTTCAATCTGATCCTCTACTCTTTTCCTTAGTCTCATTTCCAGAATCCTGGCATACACTTTTCCTGGTATGCTAAGTAGTGATATCCCTCTATAGTTTGAGCATTCCATAGTTTATAGTTTGAGCATTCCATAGTTGATCCTTTCTTGTGTATTGGTACTACCGTTCCCTTATTCCAGTCGACTGGCACCTGTTTGGACTTCAATGCTTGTTAACATATTGCATGTAGTAGTTTGTCTGCCTCTCTCCCTTGGTTTTTAATCATTTCTGGATAAACTTGATATACTCCTGGGGCTTTTCCTAATTTCACTTTTCTTATAGCTATTTAAAAGTTCTTCCATTGAGATATCTACATCTTCAGCTGTCTCATCTCGATTACTTGTTACTCTAAATAATTGATCTGTACTCCTTGTTTCATGTGTTCTGGAGGGATTATGTACTTGTTGATAACACTTTCTCCACATTTCCATGATTTCGCTGTCCCCTTTCATCATTTCTCCTTTGGCGTTCTTAATTTGTCGTATTGGGCATGCTTTGGTCTTTCTCATGTTCTTCATTGCTCCCCAGAACAGCTTTGATTTCCTTGATAGCTTTCTTGAAATCTTTGTTCAAGCTCTTCCCACCGTTCCTGTTTTGCTTTCCTAACTTCCTCTTTGGTGTACCCACATTCTTCTTGTACCCACATAATCTATCCTATCCTCTGGCCTTTTTGTTTGCAAGTATTTCTTCCAGGCATCCTTATTTTCATTGATCTTAGTCTTGACCTTCTCATTCCACCATGCTGTTCTTTTCCTATCTCCTTTAATTTGTTTTCTACCACAGACCTCTTCAGTACAACTGAGGAGTGTTTCTTTATACATTTGCCACTTTTCTTCTACTGTACTATCCTTCAGATCCATCTGCCTTTCACTGATAAATCTTTTTATCCTGGATTGGCATATCTGTTTTACTATTAGTTTATTTAGTTCTTCTATTTTGAGTTTAGTAGCTATCTTCTCTTTCCTTTCTGTTTGTTTTCTTCAGTTAATAATCTCATTTTGGCAATCACTAGGTGATGATCACTAAATATTTCAGCTCCTCTGTTTTTCTTAATTGGTAGCATATTCTTTTGATCTATAAGCTATTAATAATTTAATTTCTCTAATAGCCGTGAGCGTATGCATTTTCAACTTTCTAGTAGCTTTTCTTGCATTTTATGCATTAGGAGACCTACTCCTACTCTAGCTCTATCTTTGACATCTACTCCTGAGAAGAATAAAGCATGATTTGGTCCTACATTCTCTAGTCCTTGTCCTTTTTTTTTTGTTTTTTGTAATGGCCAAAATGTCTACTTTGAATTTTCCTATTTCTTCAGCTAATTCTAACTCTTTTCCATTTATAGTCCTAATATTCCATGTTCCAAAAATCACAGTCTGTGTTCTTTTCCAGAGTTGTCACATTGAGGCCCCCTACCGGGCCTTGTTATTTTCTGTCAGGGTTAACTCCCTTAGCCTTTGGTCAACCAAGACTGGTCTGCAAGGCAGCAGGTTGTTTTCTGTCAGGGTTAACTCCCTTTAGCCATTGGTCAGCCAAGGCCCGCCTGCAAGGCAGCAGGAGAATTGTGGAGGGCGAGACCACCAAATCCCCGTACAGGTGCTTACATGTCCACGGCCCGGATTATAATTAATATGATTTTTAAATGCTGTTCTGTCAATGAAACACATCACACCATTGAAAAAAATGGGGAGGAGGGAGGAGTTTTCAGGTAAAAATCACAACTATCAGTGATGTAAAATAACTTCCAGAGCCAAGCATTAACATAAAGTTATATAAAGGTAATATAATAGTCACAATTTTATTGAAAGCAAAACAAACAAACAAAAATACTAAGAAGTAAGCACAAAGGTAGAAAGAAAGGATTTAAAACAAAGGGAAAAATTCAAATGTAGCCTATAATATTTATGTATAGGATAGAATTTAATAGAATACAAAAAAAGTGGAGTAATTTCAGCAACTACAGATATACAGCGATATAGGCATATAGACAAACATTGGGTTACTCTACTACAAAGCTAAAAATTTTGTGTAATATAAATATATTATGAGGCTGTGTAAGGATGCTAGTCTTAGGGAATAGACATAAATTCCAGAATATGCTAGAGTAATAAATTCAACTTACCAATTTAGATTCTGATTTAGCTAAAACATCATGAGTTTGTTCGTCAGAGAAACGTACAACTGAAGCAATGACCTTGGCCAATGTCTGACAGAAGACAGAAATAATCAGTGTTCTATAAATAGATCATCCCTACTCTTATCGCAAATATGACTGTCTCGCATAATTTGTAAAGACTAAAGACAAACAGTGAGGCAAGGGGCATGTTAAAAGTGAAAGAAATGACATTAAATGATACTAAAGCACCATGGCAACAAAGAGGAGACAAAAAGAAGGAATAAACAGAAAAATCTTGGCCATCATGGAGATTGAACCCACAATCTCTGCGTTGGCACTCATCGCCTCGCCATGAAAAGAAAACTTACTACCAACCGAGCTTACTACCTCCTTAGTTAGCTCGGTTAGTAGCATGCTTTCGTTGCTAATTTCTTCTTTATTTGTGTATTTCTTTACAAATATGTTCAAAACTGATTCCCAAGAAATCATGAAATCGCATATCTTTTATACAGTGTTGATTGAGACTATGTTCAGGTAAACAAAAGCAACATGGAAGTACATACCTTGGTTTCCCTGCCCATCATATACTCATACAAGATGTTCTTCAGATACTGTTTGAGAGAAGAAAACAAGAGGCTCAGCATCAGTGAAAAGACAGGTGAAAATGACAAGAGCTGATTCAATCTACAATTTGTAATGTATTTAGTTACAATATTTCATGAAGATGACAAATAGCATTATTTTAACAATGATATAAGGAAAGTGACAATGATAATTTCAGCTGTCCATGA
This sequence comes from Doris montereyensis, assembly GCA_037039925.1. Lineage (NCBI taxonomy): Eukaryota > Metazoa > Mollusca > Gastropoda > Nudibranchia > Dorididae > Doris > Doris montereyensis. Next base: position 161,848 of record JAXRKP010000053.1, read on the forward strand.
AAAGAAATTTACTGGCCATTATCTACGTACGCTATGTTTCTCATCATAATCATTATCATTCTTATTATAATTACTATCTCTTTTATCTTTTTATTATTATTGTTATTATTATTTTTATTATAACTTTTTTATTATTATCATTATTGTTATTATATCGTCATTATCATTATTATTAGAATGCATGTCCATTTTTCAAGCAGCAGTAATCGTTTCATAAAAAAATATACTTCACTTCAAATTAAAAACTATGAAGAGAAAAAAAGTGAAAAAAGAAACAACAAATTAGAGCTAAAGAAAAGCAGGAAAAAAGATGACACACTTTGCAATCCCATTGTAGCCTGAAATAACAACAGGTAAGAGTACAGTAATTTGTTTTTGACTTTCTGGATCCAGCATGCAGTAATCAATCTTTTTGTATACAAACCTCAAATTCCGTTGGTTCCCGGAAAACAGCTGAGTCATCATGATTCATGTAGGATCCCTCCAGATTGAGAAGTGGATCGTCATCTTCTCCTCCCTTTGACTTGACTTTTACTGCACTCTCCACCTGATAGACAATGCAAAATGAAAAGAAAAATGTATAAACGGCCATTTAAAATTCTTTAAAAAATCCAACAGTACCATTTTCACAACAAATAAAACAGAAACAATGACAGCAACAACAACAACAACTCAGCAAGCAACCATCTCTCTACTTTTCCCTCTCTCATTCCCTAAGCCTTGATTGGAAATCTTTTCTACACCCCTCAATTAATAGATGAGAGAAATTATTCACCTGCAGAAAAAACATCCATAAAACACAATAGCATGTATCAGACAATCGTTTAAAACAAAAAGAGAGACATCTATATGAAAAATATACAATGAAAAGAAAATCAGCAAATGAAGAGCACAAAAGAAATCTTTCTGATCTGAATTTTACAAACTTATCAAAAGGGTCATCAAGAGGTCAAGGACATGCAGTGTTTAGTTCTTTTCAACACAAAATCTACTGATAAAAATGTCATCATGACAACTTCATTCAAACTTTTACAGATGTAACTTATAAACATTTAGTTGTCAGCACAGCTGAACTCTGTGTACTAAAATTTAGCAACATCTTACACACAGAGGTTCTTGTGCTATTTATAAAGATGCTACAAACTACCAAAATAAATTTTCTCTGACCTCTAAATGATAATTCCAGATGCTCAGACCACATCTTTATTACTAATGCAGCCCAGACAGATAGGAAAAGGATGTAATTCAAACCTCACATTTATTAGAACACAGAAGGACCGTAATTCAAACCTCACATTTATCAGAACACAGAAGGACCCTATAAAGAGGATTTTGAACCTTGCAATATCCAAGAATTTGTACATTTATTCATAGGTCTAGAAACTAAAATGGTGATTCTCAGAATATTATTCAGACTTTCAAGGTCTCACAGAAACTCAGTATTAATGTCCATGGGGCAGAAACTTAGACTAGGAATAACTTTACCTTCCTCTGTAATTCTCTCTCTTTAATCTTGTGCTGACTAAGCTCTCCATTTAATCGGGCAACCTGAGCCTGCGAAAAGAAACATTTGTTGTTTTTTTTTACTAAATCCTTATTTCAAGATTTATATTTTACAATTTTGTTAAAAAGTGACTCAATGGATATGAATAGCCTCTAAAACAAAGTAACATGTAAAAGAAATGTATGTAGATGAATCAGTTTATGCAAATATAGTTAACAAGCATGTTACATTACGGTCGATACCAAGTATGATTATTTCAGGTCAGTATTCGATACCGAAATTACACAGGTAGGTACTATTCCAGCTTTTTAATTACAACACTTGTTCAAAATGGCGGCTTAGGTGAATAAAAAGTTTACTCAAAGATGAGGGAACAAAGAAATTTTCCTCAATCAAACGTCACTTTAGGTAAAAAAAAATAATTCTCAAATGAAAACGATCTTGGGATCATTAGAACCTATATGCAAAATATGCTTACTCTTAACGACTTGGCAACAAAGCCCTTAGCAGACAAAGAACGACCAACTCAGAATTATGTATATATATATATATCTTTTTAAAAGTGGATGAAGAAAATGGGACCATAATGTAAATAAGATTGTCCATAGTCAACTGTGACTAAAGCCAGTAAAAGTCAAAAACATAGTATTAAGGGCAAAAAGAAAGAAACCTGAAGGTCCATGTTGTTAAGCTCCAAGTTTTGAATTTCCAAAGCTACGTTGGGGTCATCGGGGTCAATGGGGTGTGAGGGAGGAGCAGCAACCAGCGGGGCGAGACAGGGATTCTTTGCTCATTTCATAGCCACTATGAAGCTCTGCTAACTCTAATCTGGAGTCAATGTAAAGAAACAGCAGATAAAAACAACATTTTTAAACTTACTAAGAAAAACATTATTGTTTTGAGATTTAACACACTATTAAGAATGAAAGAGAATTTTCAATGCATTTGCACAATTTAAGGATTAGTAAAATAAAACTTATGTCAATGTAATGCCATCTACAAATTCCAAACGAGAATTATGTTTAGTGTTCAATAGATTAAAATTGTAAGACAATGATACATCATCCTATCTCGCAAGAGAGGAGGAGGGGAGGCATCAAGGAGTGGCAACACTCTCCTGTAAGATGAATATTACACTTACAAAAAAGGCATAAATGGTAACTGCAAATTACAAAACAGAATTTCCTTTTAAAATTATGATGAAATCATTGTCTACTCTTAATATCAAACAAATATAATGAGAACAAATTAACTTTGACTATCACATGCTGATAAATCAGCTTCCTGTACTGATGTCTTCCGAAAACATGTTTTCATAAGACACACATTTTTTTGTTTCGTTTTTATTCCTTCCTAGTTTTTCATCAACTTTTGCACTCAAGACATCTAATGATGTGACAAAGATGATTGTCAAAGGGCTTGATCTTGTTATAGTCCAGAAGAAAGACACAGTACAGACTTTTTATTATATTCACATCTGCCACCTTCGTCGTACCAAAATTAATTAAACTTTAAACAGAGAATTAAATGTGATAATCAAAGAGTTAAATGAACAAATTTAATTTTCACCAAAACATTGACTCACTAAAAGTTAAGTAACCACTTTATATACAACTTTAAATCTGTAAAATATGAGATTCAAATGGCTATTAAAGCATGTCTGAATTTTCAATTCTTGGTCACTGGAGCTATTTCCTTACCGATGTTTTTCTTTCATTTGCTCCATCTGCTGTGTGAGATCTATCAATTGTTTTTCAAGCGGTGAGTTGTCTCCCTTGTGGCTGCTCTGGAATGCGTGTAAAGAGGACTGATTGGCTTGGACCATTTCCTATGGAGGACAAATTTTATTCTTAACACCAAAAGTAGTAAATAGCATGAACCTAGTCACATTGTGGGGGAAAAAGAAAGTGAACCAAACAGAAATATAGAAATAGAATGTACTTTACCATTGCATGCCGTAAGGGTATTATGTAGTATAGCTCACACATACAAATAATCAAATATAGGTATGATAAAATTAATTGATACATTCTAATCATGGAAGAAAACTAAAGTATTGCAAAGACAAGTGGTCAGTTCAGAATTGTATTGTCGTAACTAAACATTTGATTATTTTCAAGTTATAACCATGAGCAAATTCAGTCTTCTATTGCTATGTCTCCCTTTGGTTTCATTGAAATTTACCCCACCACCATTGCGGTAATCTCGGGGTGAATTAAGAGGAAACAGCAAGATGAAAGAAGAGCGAAAGAAGGAAAGGAAAGAAATAGAACCTTCCTGCAAAGCCCGCCAACCGCCCGCCCATGTCTCACAAAAAGTGGTAGCGGTCTTCAGTCTACGTTTGTCCCAAAGTTCGCTACGTTTATCCTTACTTCAGATTCTCATTCTAGCTGAGAGCTTCAGAGCCTGGTTCCTCAAAATGGGTTTATTTGCAGTTAGGACAACACAATTCTGAGCAGACGTTCACTGACATCACCAGCACATACATTCAAGTTTTACCCTTCATTTAGACTGTATGGGGGCAGCTCAATTTAATTGTTTGATTTTTAATAAATACAATGTTGAAAAAAAAAAACAAATCCCCCTACCCCATGCACGAAAAATGTGCAAAAGAAGAAAAAAAATAGCTGCATGCAAAAATCAACCAAAAATGAAAACTCATGAAACGTTTAACGCAGAGCTACGCAATTAGACATGATAATGTTTAATACACGTGTATCAAATTTATGTTCATTTAATCCTGATTTAAAAGCTTACATTCAAGCTTTGCTGCATGTCTAACTAACACAAAATTAACAAATAAAGAAGTACATAGAAAACCAAACTACAAACATTCTAAAATACCATTTGCGATATTAAATGTCATTCTTCAAAATATAAAATATATCCGTTGAATACTTTCCCTTATCATTTTACTGAGTGAAAACCTGTGGAAACATACTAACAAATTTAATGTACTTTGCTTGCCTGTTTAATAAATCAACAAAAATGTATTTTACATTATAAAATAAGCTTTAAGAAAAATCAGTAGTATTCAGAAATAAAACAGTATAACTCAATTCTTACATAGTCAATATTTGAAAATGTGTGCAGTCTTTACATGCTTGACATTATATATGTATATGTTTTCTAAAACATTACTTTCAAGAAGTTTACTAACGAGTTGTGACATAAAGGATGAAAAGTGCTGTGGCATTTACTATATTCATAAAGATTATTTTTTTTATCTGAATACTGTTCATTTTGAAAGACCGTGGTTTCAGGCAATTTGAGCATGGAGAGCCCAAATAAATCTTTGTAAAATGGTTCTTTGAAAAATAGTTCTGCTTAAGGTAGGAAAAGTAATTTTCACTCTGCCATAAAAGAAACTTCATCTACGCATATATGTACAGAATATACATTCAGAGAAAACAACAAGCTGTGGAAAAAAGTGACATAGAAAAAAGTTGTGATGTGATTAAAAGGTCTTTATGTCCACAATTACATATAAAGGCATAATGTAACAATATTTTTAAATAAGAAAAACAAAAAAGAAAGAAATACCTCAACAACCTCGACAGGATGGTTTGCATTCTTGGAGTAGGACATATCCTCCTTTGTCAAGGAAACGAAAAACAAATCATCAATCACACAGGAAGAGCGTGTGGAAATCAATTGCTCAGCAAAGATACAAGGCAGAAAACAGACACATCACAAATACGATATACGTGTGAGACAGATCATAATGCAGTGCAAAACACAAAACAAAAATATAATAAAAGTAAAAAGACATTTCTGGAGACCCAGTTGAAAATAAAACTTTTCTCTTAAGCAACAATGATTATAGATTCTAACAAATATTTTACATAGATACTAGTGTCATTTAAGATAAACAGTTCAAAAGAGATAGAAGATATTGCATTCTGTTTCATCGTTATTAACACAAAACATCATATAAAGTAATAAACAAACTATTGATTAACATAAAAAATATAATTTTCAGAGCCGAGTTCAAAAACTAGTAATGTAGACTCTGATTTACAGAACATCTTTGTGATGATCCATTGAACTTTTAATAAAAAAAATTTTTATTCAAGTGTCGTTTCACCAGAAAACATAAGAATAAACAGGCATGCTGAAGTGATTCACTACATCAACTACATACAAATGAACAAATTAAAAAAAAATATATAGAAACAAAAAAAGAAAGAAAATGTCAAACTCATAAAATACCTTTCTTTCTGCGTTCCATTCCCTTGACAAGGCATGTATTTCGTCTCTGTGAAGGTTTTCATTTACTTCAATATTTCTTTGGTGACCTGATTTCAGTTTTACGTCAAGAGCAAGTATTTCTTGTTGATGGGTCTGCCTCAGGTTAAATAACTCCTGCTGCAATTGATCAATTCTTTCTTTTGACTTCTCTCCAACCGTCTGTAACAAAAGAAGATAATAAATAAGGTGTATATGCCAAGAAGCTATAACAAATGCAATAACAGTTATGAAGACACGTTATCTTAAGAAAAATGAAAAACAAAACAAACATAAAGCAGTGAAGAATGCACTGCAATAAATATGATTGTGTAAAATACAATTTAATGACAGATAATTGTAATTTTCAAATAATAAAAGCCACAAGTGCTCACTCACTAGTGAATAGAGAGCATTTGCCGTCACAGCCAGGCTAGTTATGTCACCAGTTAATACTCTAACAATAAACCTCAATGTACATCATTGTCCGCCCTAGGTCAAGTTCCCTAAGCAGTTTATGCTAATCTGTATTCATATCATTTCTCATCTGCCAGCTGAGTGAGCATAAACATTCTTTTCTATAAAAAATATGCTTAAAAAGCACTTTAAAAATATCAAAATGTCTCACAGTTTTAGCTAAACATCAAATTCTGTATTCTAACGGGATAACTTATCAAAGTTTTAAACATAAATAACATCAACATCCATGTCATGTAGATTCTCAAAATAAAGCTAAGTTACAAAATAGCAGAAGAGCGTTAAAGTTAAGACATCAATCCTTAACTTTTCAGAAATAACATCAGAAGATCAGACTAGTGTGTAATGATTATATGTAGGGCAATGTTTAATAAACAGAATGAAGAAAAAATAAACCTCTATCTCTCCTTTGTATTCCATATGCAGTTCATCTATTCGTTCATCCCTTTCTTTTAGTTCCTTTCGTAACTCTTCAAGGTCTTGATAATGTTCACGTATGAGGCCTTGTTCTCCTCTCTCCTTTGTCTGGATAAAGTATGACATCACAGCGTGTAAAGAAGGATATCATAACGGTTAAGGAGATCATCTATGACAAAAATAATCAAAAACTGCTATTCCGTTCAAGATTTTCAAACTATTTATAATATAAGATAAGATAAGATGCCCTTTATCAATCCTTGAACAGGAAATTACATTGTGTTTGTTGCATAAAGCTTGCAATAAATAATTACAACAGAAAAATTAATGAACATAGTATAATATAATTAGGCGAAATATGACAATAAGTGACAACTCCACTAATAAAGACAGAGCAAACACGTGACGTTTCGGGTATAACCCTCGCCTTTGACTTCACTCCACTGTGGCTCCTTCGTATTATAATATAATTAATACCATCTCTCATTTACTCATAAGCATTTCACTCTTGTAATGTTAAAGACATCATAATACATTGATACAATAAAGTGGAGGGTTAAATTTATACTTAAACGAAGACAGAAAGAAGAAATGAATCAGTTGGTGAGCATGAGAGAGAAAGAGAGAGAGAGAGAGAGAGAGAGAGAGAGAGAGAGAGAGAGAGAGAGAGAGAGAGAGAGAGAGAGAGAGAGAGAGAGAGAGAGAGAGAGAAAGAGAGAGAGAGAAAGAGATATAGAGAGAGAAAGAGAGAGACAGAGAAAGAGAGAGAGAGAGAGAGAGAGAGAGAGAGAGAGAGAGAGAGAAAGAGAGAGAGAGAGAGACACACACACACACACGCACACACACAGAGGAGAGACTAGCAGGCAGATAGACAGAGAAACAGAATGAGAAAGAGAAAGAGATAAAGACAATGAGAAAGACCAACAAAGCAATAAATAAAGACAAAATTGTGTTCACATACCCAGAGCCTCTTTAAACTGTGTTTCAAATTCATGTTCTTTCTCTGCAAGCCGCAAAGTCAGCTCTTTCACCAGTTGTTTTGTCTTGGTCACGTGTTTCTTTTCCTTCTCCTCCATGGCCTGATTGTGTTCCGCCTTTAATGCTTCCAAGCTTTTTACTAACATCGGCCTCCATATCATACAGCTCTTCATCTTTATCGCATTTTATTGATTCAAACAATTTTTCGTTCTTTTTTTAATCTCCTCTTTCAAAGCCTGAATCTGTTGTTCATATTGCACTCTTTGAACTTCTGAGGACTTCTTTATCACTTTTAATTCTTCACTGAGGGAATCTCTCTCTGCACTCATACCTGAGACTTGCTCTTTCAAAGACGACTCGGCATCAGAGACCTGTTTTAATTTTTCCACATGTTCATTTATCACAGAATCCCTAGCTTCAATTTCCTCTGAATGGGTTTTCCTAGAGTCATCCATTTCACGCTGATGTTGTAAATTGAGTTGTTCTTTTTCCTCTTTCAACTCTTCTAGATCAGAGCTTAAAGATGACATGTTTACAGTAAGTTGTTCTATTTTCGTCTGTTCTTCTCCTAAAGCTGCTTCCTTCTCATTTTGTAGCTGTTTTTTCACTTGAGATATGTACGCCTCTGCCTTTTTCTTGTACTCTGCCACCTTAGAACTGCCTTGGGAATCTAGTTTTGACGAAAGCCCTTCAATCTCTTTCATGTGACTTTGCTTCAGTTCTGTCAGTTGAGATTCAAATGTTTGTTTGAGCTGCTCTTCAGCTGTCTTTAACTCTGCTATTTGTTGCTCTAATTTCTGGATATTTGAGGATTTCTCATCAAAGCGATTTCTCTGACTCAAGTTTACATTCTTTGAAAAGTTTTATTTGGCCAGACATCTCCTCCAATTTGTCTGCCAGCAGTGATTTATCTTTGTCACTGTCTGCCAACTGGGAAACAACTAATTCAGACGATTGTAATTTTCTTTCCAGTTCTGACGACTGACTTTGAGAATCTGACAAAATTCTCTTTGTTTCTTCTAAAGCTGTAATTGATTCTGTTAATTTTATTTCTTGCTCTTCCAAAGCTTTTTCTTAACGAGTTCACCTCTTCTTCTTTTGACTTCTGCACACTCTCTAATTGATTTCTAAGATTTAAAATCTCCTTGACATGTTCTTCGACAGACTTTTCTCTCTCATTGCATTGTGCTTCAACATTCTTTAGGGTATTGCTTACATCATCAAAAGCTGCCTCCTTTGCCTTGAGGCTTCCCTCCAACTCGGAAAGCTTACCTCCCATTTCCTGACAACCCATTTGGGTATCTTCCAGAATTTGCTGCCAGTTCTTTTCTTTCTCTTCTGCATCTGCTTTTAATTTAGTTAATTCTGAATCTTTGGTATCAATATCTGACTGCAATACAACAACTTTTTTTCTCCATGTCAACGATTGTGTCTCGAGATACTCCAGAGTTCTCCTCCATTTGCAAGAGGCGAGTGTTAGATCGAGTAAGTTCATGGTGAATCTCTTCTCTTCAGATTTTTCAACCTTCAGTCGTTCCTCTAGTTCCTGAATGGTTGCTTTAGCTTGTTCTTGCATTTCTTTGAGCTTTGTAAGAAATTTCTGCTTCAGTTCTTTCATTTTTTGTTCTCCTTCTTGTCTCGTAGACTCTAATTCAGCTTGTTGGTTCTGCAGCTGAGTTAACAATTTCTCCTCTCCCTCTGCCACCCTCTGTTGTAGTGATGCTTGAAGCTCATTCGATGAAACTTCAGCCTGGCTCTGAATTTCATGCAGCTGTTGTTTTAAGACATTTATTTGCTCATTGAGGGCTGTTTCACTTCGCTCCCTCTTTGATTTTTCTTCATCTAATTGATTATTGAAAGAACTATCTTTGTCACTGAGCTCTACAGCACAGGTTGTTTTGACCTCATCTAGTTCCCTCTCTTTCTGAGAGTACAGCTCTGAAATTTCCTGATCTTTCTCGCGAATTTAAATGATTCCATCTCCTCCTTCATATTGGAAATAGCAATGTCTTTTTCTTCCAGCTGTTGTTGCACCTGTCTGCTGGCAGTTTCTTTCTCACTTTGGACTAATTCCACCCTCTCTTGCAACTCTTGCACTTCGCTCTCCTTAGCTGAGGAGGTGTCATTGATAGCTTTAAGCATCTCTTCCATTGACTGGTGCTCCATCTCAAGTTTCGATAATTTCTCACTTTTCTCATAAAGAAGAGTATCCTTTTCTTGAATTTCAAAGTTGTGCTTTTCCTCTGTACTTTGCAAGTCCTGAGTTGCTTTAGAAAGTTGATCCTTCAGCGTAACTACATTTTCAGTTTCCACCACAAGCTGTTTCTGTACAGCTTCCAGTTCAGCAGAAATTGTGCCAGCCATGCTTTCTAACTGCCTGTCTCTTTCAGCGACCAGCTTTTTCATCTGTTCCAACTCTTGTAGAAGATTTTCCTTCACATTAGATTCCGTCTCAGCATCTTCTTTGAATCTTTGTTCTAAATTCTCTACTGATCCTTGAAGTTCAACTATTTTTTTTTCCTTTTCAGATGAAGCTGTTTTCATGGTTTCCAATTCTTCCTGATATCTGAGGTTACTCTCGCTAAGCTTATTTTTTATGCTTTCAATTTCTTCTTGACTTGACACCAATTCCTTTCTATGTTCATCAGCTGTGCTGTTGAGCTTTGCTTCCCATTCGCTGGTGATTTGCTCAAGCGCAAGATTGTGTTTCTCAATGTGCTCCTGTAATTGACTTTCCTTCAGATTCTCAAACTCTTTTTTCAAATCATCCTTGCCTGTCTCACTTTGAGAAGAGAATTCTCTAAGTTTTCCTTCAAATTCATCATCTTTTTCTTTCAACATTCCTTCATACTTTTCTTTCACTTTAATCAAGGTTTCTTTGAATTTCATCTGTTTTTGCTCAAATTGTTCTTTGAACGTTTTTTCCAAAGACTTCATTTCCTCTTTTGAGAAGTTGTTTGAGCTTCATGGTCTTTCACAAGAGTATCTTTTTCAGCCTCCAATAATGAAATCTTTTCATCCATATCTTTCTGCTTTTCCTCTAGTTGAACTGTTAAAGCCTCTTTCATTTCTTTCAGACCTTTTACCTTGGCATTTGCTTCTGTTTTCAGTTTCTCAAACTTTTCAAGGCTGCGAGCTAATTTGACTTCAGTCTCTTCAATCAACTTGCTCTTTTGTTCAATTTCTGTTGAAAGTTCTTTGCTTTTCATTTCAATCGAAGAGATATAGGAAGAATTATCATCCATAACTGATCGAAGAGCAATGATTTCATCCTTCTTTGAAGTGATTGTTTTGTTCAAGTTGATTTTTTCAGTCTTCAGCTCTTCAATCTGAGACAGCCCTTCATTCACTTTCTCTTCCAAGCCTTGTTTCTCTTCGTTATTCTGTTGGATGACAGACTCGTAGCGCTCATCAAGCTTTTCATTCAGTTCTTCTTTTGATTGTCTTAAACCAGATACAATGTTCTCTAAATTGGTCAGTTTGCCTTCCATACTTTCTTTTTCCAGCTGAATATTGCTTTGGCACGATTCCAGGCTCTGAATGACTTCTTTAAGTTCTGCCACATGGTTTTCATTTTCGGAAGCTTTGAGCGTCTCCTCCTCTATGCGTTTAGAATTCATCACATGATTTCTGTAACTCGCTAATGGTATTTTCTTTGCTCTCAAGGTTTTTCCCCTGATTTTCCACTTTCTCTTGCAGCTGTTCGATAATTTCTTCAGAGGCTGTAACGGCATCCTCCGTGATTTCTCCATTTCTTCCTTACCAGTTTGCATCGCTGTCATTTCTCCTGTACTTGTTCCTCTATTCTTCCTTTCTCTACCTTAACGATGTGTAACTCATTCTTGACAGTCAAGAGCTCATTTTGGCAAGAAGATAACTCTTCAGCAATGATTGGAACTTGATTTCTGAGCTCCTGATTAGATTCCTCCTGGCTTTTCAGTTTTGCCTCGATCTCAGTCTTTTCTGAGCTCAGGTTTTCAATCTGAGCAAATAAACTTTCTCTTTCTGCGAACAATTCATCAAGTTTGTTCTGGGACTCCCCCTTACTTGAGTCAACCTATGATAATAAAAACAAATGTAAAGAAAAGTCATAAATAATGTGCTGAAAGCAAAAATCATCAACAATATTCGTTCAATTCTAAGATCATTGCGTGCAATGTCTTATGGCAAAGTTCCTTCAAGACCCATATGACCCATAAAGCTAGAGCTTATTTTGCTTTCTATTAACGTGACTCAAAACAGGGGATAATAATCACCTCCTGGACCGGATGCTAGTCAGTCACAGGTTTTTACTCCCAAGCTGTTGCTAGTAACCATCAGCATCTGGGTTAAGTAGGGAAAATGGCTGTTAAGTATTTTTCACAAAGATAACAAAGCCGACCTAGCATTGCTCAGGTTCTCATGACCCCCTGGCAACCATCTACACCTGGGTCATGTAGGGAAAATGCATGTTAAGTCTGGCAATCTGACCCATTAGACCATCAATGCCATAATGTTTTATAGATAAATGGAGAAAAAAATTATACAAAAAAATAAATCAAATGTCGAACTCTAGAAAATAGATGTAATTGAAAGGGTGACTACTGCATCATGTATATATATATATATATATATATATATATATATATATATATATATATATATATATATATATATATATATATATTATAAATGTATTTATGTATGTGCATATATGTGTATTTTATTTTTTTTACGTTAGCTTAGGGGTATATGTCATCCCCTTGTAGTATAAAACCAAACAGATAATTGGTTATCTTTAGATCGAGAGGGTAGCCCTTTTACCCCAAGAGCAGATAAATCTGAAAGGTATCTCCTACCTGTTCTCTCAGTCGGTCACCCTCAGCCTGGATTAGCTCTAATTTGTGCTGAACTTCATCATGTTCCTTTGTCTTGGTGTCTAGTTGCTCTTGAATGATTCCAATTTCCTGACTGAGTTTGTCATTGTCTTCACCCTTGCCATTTATTGCAGCATACAACTCCTAAAAGGCAGTAAAAAGAATGTTCATACATTTCATGTCTATATAGAGTTTTACTTACTTTACATAAGGCCGAATATAGAGTTTTCGGTATTGTTAAAGATTTGATGGACTTGACTGGCAGTGATAACCGTAAGTCATTACAATGCCTTACTAATACGTACAAGTTATACTGCAACCTAATTTTCTTGAGACATAAAGTATTTCTTTCTTTATAAACTTCACTGTTTAACACAGTTGTCTCGGATGCACCATTTTCAATAAGCTTTTATGTAAAACTTTTTCTTTTCTTTTTTTGTCCTTCATTGTACACTTCCTTTTATTCTTTTTCTGAATTGATCTTAGCATCAGTGAATGGTAATTACCTCAATTTGAGCCTCGTGTTCCTTTAGCTTTGCTGTTGCTTCTTCTTTCGCACATTTCAGTTCTTCTTCTACCTGTGCTAATTTATTCTGATAGAGTGACAGCGAGTTTTGAGATTCTTCAAGTTGGGTTCTTAGTGCTGAAGATGCACCTTCCATTTCTGTCTTCATTGAACCCACCTGTGATGTCAACAGCTTCTCATTTTCTGTCTTGCATTCCTGTTCAAAATAGAGAAAGAGCAAAGAGTTTAATCCAACTCTGAGTTGCCTCTCCTACCATGCCCCTCCCACCTGGGCTGCTTCCACCCGCTTATCAAAATTTGGGGTCCTTCACAGAAATGGGTATAGCTTTTTATTCCGTCTTTAGTGTCACCGTTGTGAAATTTGGAAATATAATAGACGACAGGTGCTCATTTTGTTAGTATCTTCTTACATTTTTTGAACATTTGAAGAGTTTTCTTGACACTTTGTGCGAATAATAATGCCCTTGAAATGATTTCTATCAACTCAGTCTAAAATATGTCTGAAATATGTTTTTTTCTTGGATTTCTTTTGCTCCCTTATCCCCTTATCCTGTGGTAGGCAAGATGAAATAAGTGCCTAGTCCTGACGGAGATAGACAATAATCTAGGAGGTCCCATGTGCCTTTGCGCATGTAAAAAAAGAATCCTTGGTGGTTGGAAATTGAAAAGAGTAAGCCATTCTGGCCGCCACCCGGCAAAATTGAATTCCTACCAATATGACGTATTTAGAAATACCCCTACAACCTCTTGTACCAGTTCATTACTCTGCATAAAAGTAGAAGAGACAAAGATCATAGGGAGGAAAGTGTGGCTGGGCATCCGTATTCATCTCAGAATAAAATTCACTTCAAATGCAGAGAGCATTGTTGACTTAAGGGTTGACCATAAGTATATACTAAAACTAGAAATGAACAATACAAATCAGTTGGACTGGAACACTTTTATGACTCATTGGCCTTTGCTTTAACTACTCTTGTAGTCCGTAGTGGAATGAATGATGTGAGAATTCTCACAGACCGTCAGAAATGAGTTAAATATCTCTAATCAGTTAAAAGAATAGAAATAATAAGTAGGTTTGATTCTGTATGAACATGAGAAGATTATATTTAAACGGTGACGAAAGCATCAAAATTAAAACGTCAACTACAAATGACGTATTTATCTCTTATCTAGTTGATTTGAACAACAAGAGAGATAAAGGCGAATGATAAAAAGTCAGTACCTGTAACATATCATTGTGCTTTAGCTCCATACTTTGCAGTTCCTCTGAATGCCTCTGCACCATCAGCTCTTCCACCATCTTTCTCTCACCCTCTAAACGAGTGTTCACCTCTGACGTGGATGTTTCCATTTGTGATTGCATTTGCTGAACTGCAGTATTGTGCTCCTCCTCCAGTTCCGAGACGCGTTTGAGCTCTGACACTGTCTGATCATGATCCTCCACTGTCTTAGAGAGTTGATTGGTCAAAGAAATTTTCTCTGTACCAAAAAATCAAGGAAAACAATTGTTTCAAAAGGCAGAAGTTACATTATTAAAATAGAGTGGGCTTTAATGAATGACTTTTAGAATTCATGTGAATGGGAGAACAACTTGAAAAAGAACACCTTGAAAGCTAATAAAATGCAACCACAAGATTCTTTTTGCTTGTATTTAAATTCAGGCTCCATATGTGCAATACTAAGAGACAAAAAACAGGAAAATTTAAAACAACCTAATCTCACATTTAAGTTTCACATGGCAAACAAACAAAATTGAAGTAGATTTCTCATATTATGTGCCACAGAGTTGAAATTTTATTATGTCTTACGGAGTTCAGGTTTTCTATCTGCCGTTTGAGTTCATCCTTCTGTTCATCCATTCCAGACACAGCTGCCATCTTTTGAAGTTCTCTCTCCTCCAGGGCCAATTTCAACTCTTCTTCTCTTTTCCTGAAGCCTCTGTTTGATTTCGTCCTGCATTTTGGACAAAGTCAGGTCTTTGTTCCTATCCTGGTGATTGCGATATATACACAAGAACATCACAACAGTGACCACCATACTTCTTCTTTCCTTCCTCCTCTACTAATTCCCTTTTCTCTCTCACTTTCTACCCATTCTCCTACTTTTTCTTCTTTAACCTACTGTTAGAGGCACTGGTAGCCCAGTTGATAGTGTCTTATCTACCACTCAAAAGACATGCGTTCGATTCCCAGTCTGGGCAAATGTTTCTGGCCCTCCTGTCAACCCAGCAGCGAATTGGGAAGCTAGGTCTATTCAGACTCTGCAAAAGTCAAGGTGGTGTGAAAGCAAAAGCAAACTACCACATTATGGCGTGTCTAGAAAAACCAAGACTCTTCTCCTGGTTGCCATGATGAAATTTGAGTACAGGACTTACTTTTCTTTACAGATTGAGCTGGTGAAATAATCAAGGTTTTTATTACCTAAAATAGCTTCCCATTCAAGGTGCAATAGATTCTGAGGTTAACAAAATTAATAGCTTGACCTTTGCATTAATGTAACATTTATTTTAAATGTCAATGGCATAATGCTTTTTGAAGTACATGCAGGGAAGAAGGTGAGTTGTGCTAGCATGTTTTCCTCCTTCTGCCCTGTTGAAACGTAAATCAAATAAAAATTAATAACACATCTAGATCTTGGGCATGTGGATTAGCATCCATCATCTATTCTTTACTGCATGCATTAAAAAGGAGAGTTCTTCTATTTCCCAATGTGAGCAAAACGGATATTAAAATGTTACATTACATATTACAATGTTTTGGTCAATCCTTTATGGATAAAGTCCTTAAAATTAGACACGGTTTAGACCATCTTGACGAGGACACTTCTGAGTCTGTGATACATATTTGAACCATTCACAGAGAATTATGATCACTCTCTTTCACTGTTTTAGAGAAGTACCGTCTGAGATGTCTCAAGTTTGATTTTGACTTGAAAGGCTATAAAAATTAATGTACTAGTATTCAGACCTTCCATTCACCCTTGACAAAATTGCCTGAAAAATTTATCGGACCAAATGTTATGTAATATTATACAAAACATACATTGTTACATAAATAGGGATGGGGACAAGCTCTGAAAAAAAAACCTGCACTTTATCACCCCCTTTCGAATTTCAAAATAGTATTACATAAGAGCATTGCATTTAAATACAAGTACAAGAAATATAAAGAAGAGGCCACAATATGAAAAAAAAAAACCCAATGTTATCAGACATGCCATTTTTTAGAATCAAAATTCAAGAGATCTGTATCACTATCATCCTGTAGTAGTACATTGCTGGACTGGCAAGACAGCGTCTTGGAGTTCGAGTCCTATATATCTAAGGGATTATTTTTACAAAAGCATATCAAGCCATTAGTCTTGCAGACTATTCATCCTCTGATTCTATAAAACATGAGAGAAAATTTCACAGGTGCCATGTGCATGTTGTGCAAGTAACATCCCATAGCAGTTATTAACAAATGAGCCCCCCCCCCCCCCCCCACCCCCTGATAGGCTCTAGCCAAATAATTACTCAAACACACACACACAAAAAAAACCCAATAAAAGAAAACAACCCAAGAACAGACGAAACAAGTGAATCATCTCTTCTTTTGTTTATCTTCAATTCTTTACATTCAAATCCAGCTCTTCTCACCAAACATTCTTCATCCTCTTTTATCGCAATCATTAATTTCAATAATATTTTTCATGTTTTCTTACTCATTTTCTTCCATGGCAGTTTACTTTGCAATCACTTTACTTCCCTCCAAAACATTTTACTATAACTACAATATTCCCTAATGTTCTCTTCAAGTATGCCACCCCCCTCTCTCTCTCTCTACCTACCTCAACAATGGCTTCTTATAATGCAACACTCTTGGAATCAAAATTCCTTATCCAAGCTAAACAATAGTAGTTTTTTTTTATGTCAACATGTGAGTTATCTCCCTTTACGGGGTGATTCGCAAAGGGCGGGACGTCAGTTGGACTTGTTTGTTGTTTTATTGAAGTTTACCCTCTAATACATACATTGATCTCAGGTGAAAGTAAACAGCAAGATTAAAGATTAGATAAAAGAGGAAAAAGGAAAGATGAAGAACCTACCCGCATCCCCCACTATCCACCCAAGTTGGAATTGAGTCTCGGATATTTAAAGAAAAGCTCAAATCAAAGCAGCTTCACTTCATAAGTTCAAGTCAAGCCCGAAACTTTCTACCAAGCATATTTGACTAGTCCTAAAGTAATAACATGCAACCGTGGAAAAAAATCAATACTCATGTAGTGTTGTAGCCCATGTGTAGTAATGTATGTATCGAAATATTAACACAGTACTACGGTGCCTGCGTTGGATCAGGACGTTGTATAGCAATCTTGCATTGAAGACTCTATGCAAGAGTGTGTATTTATATGTATGTGTGTGTGAGAGAGAGAGAGAGAGAGAGAGAGAGAGAGAGAGAGAGAGAGAGTGAGAGAGTGAGAGAGTGAGAGAGAGAGAGAGAGAGAGTGAGAGAGAGAGAGAGAGAGAGAGAGAGAGAGAGAGAGAGAGAGAGAGAGAGAGAGAGAGAGAGAGAGAGAGAGAGAGAGAGTGTCTTTCTTATAAGCACGGAGCAGAAGTGTTCTGCCTGTATGGGCTTTAACCAGCCGATTTAAAATAGGCAAAACCAATCGTAAAATAGTAAATGAGGCATAATTCTAGAAAACAACAACAAAAAAGCACACGATTAAACTTGAAATCTTGAATCTTAAAGGTATGTAGATGTACTACTCCTACTACCAGTACCACTACTACTATTACTAGGCTTACCACACCAGTATTACTAATTTTAATGTCTCTCTCTCATTAAACGGCGACAAATGACACCGTAATGACTCTCTCTCTCTCTCTCTCTGTTTGGGACATCCGTTCTAATTAGACTTAGACCCTATGTTTTCCGGCGGCTGCTGCTTGTGTGTGCATAAAAATGAGACAAAAATATAGAGGAACTCCTCTGTGCCAAAAACCCGGAAATCCCCATCCCTTTCCTATACGGGTGCAGGCAACAGGTAAGAGGTCGGTCTGGTGGAAACAGTGTCGGCTCAGACCTTGCCTGCAAGAATGATCGGAGACGCGTCATTTTTCCCTGAAACATCGACTATTTAAAAAATCAGCCATTTAAAAATCTCGGAAGTCTCATCTGAAAATCTCGAATCTTTAAAAATCTCGGAAGTCTCATCTGAAAATCTTTAAAAATCTCGAAGTCTCATCTGAAAATTCTGGAGGTCCTTTTCGATGTGTCAAAAAACACCGGATATCCGGGAAAATCCCCATCCCTGAAATATGATGACTGGAACATTGCCCGAATCTCAATCTCAAACGGATGTTCCAACGCCAGAAATCAAATTTTTAAACTTGTCTCCTCTGACATTCTTCATTTCTGCCATTCAAATCGCAAATGTCAGAAAAGAGAAAAAAATATGTTCGTGGAAAAACGTCGGCAAATTCGGCAAAGGATAAATTAGCGGTATTCCACCTAAAGGTGGAGAAATGGAAGGTCTGAGTATTGCTATTACATATATGAAGTCAAAATTTGACAACTGTTGCAGAGGAAGTGATAATGACAACTGACTTTCATCACCCTAAATATATGCTTCATAGTCAAATTGCCTTTTTATATTATTGTTCCTTCTGATACGAACAACAATAACTACATTGAGACTGACCTTATTCTTGACTTCATCTTCATGAGCATTCTCCATAGCATTCAGCTTGTCACCCCACATCTTATCTCTTTCCTCCAATGCAGTAGCTAACTTTTCCTCAAACTGTCTCTCTGATTCTTTCTGTAAAAATAATATGAAAACAATTCTTTACATACATTTTATCAAAGAGAAGTAATAACATGTGGGAATTTTATCATCCCAGGTTCTAAAAACTTACCAGCAACTTAAACCAAAACATGAATAGGCATGAAAGTGTAGCAGAGTAAAGAATGACTGTATTACTGCTTAAATCCCAATCAAACGATGCCTTTCTAAAAGATAAAGATGGAATTATAGTCTGTATCCCCGCAAAAGTGCAGGCTCAACGGCTGTACATCATTTATCCCCCAGCAGGCCATTTCATTTAAAGTCCTTCTCAACTCCCTGGGAGCATACAGTACAACAGCCTGTCAGGCACTTCAGGCTAACGCTCTGATAAGATCTTTCTCTACCTATAGCTGGGGATTCATTCACACCTGAGCCACGTGAGGAAAGCAGACAAGTACCTTTCCTAAGAGGACAACATTGTGAAGAACCAGTGTCATCGTGATTACAAACTCACAACAATACGGTTTTGCTACAATGCCTCAACAGTATAATTATGAATATAATTATAAAAGTACCAAATAAATGGGTCACAAATAAAAAACAGATGTATTTACCGTCTTACCTGCATTATTGTTAAAGCTTCTGCTTTTCCTCTCTTTAATTCAACAATCATCTTTTCTCTCTCTTCCATACTCTTTTCTGTTTCCTGGATTCTTTCTTTAGCCAACCGTAATGCCTCTTTCTTATCTTCTTTGAGCCTCTTCATAATGTCTCTTGCTTTCTCCAGTTGTTCTTGATCTGCAGAAATTCAAAAATCAAATATCATATCAGAATAATATCAAACTACTCACTTCCACTTATTAGATAAAATTGTATGAAGTTTACTCTGTCTTTTCTCTGATGAGCTAAGCATTCTGGCAGTTCATAAATCAAGCAATGACTTTGTTATGACTCAGTCACATTTCAATGCTTATTATTATCCTTCTGTCATGAAATAGGCTTCACAAGCATAACAAAAGCATTTGTAATTGACTATTCAATGGTGAATCAATAATTGACATTTACTTAATGATTTCTACTACTTTTTTCTTGTCAATGCACTGAAAGAAAAAAGAAATGAAACTGTGAAGGCCTATTTTTTAGTATTTATATTCTTAGCCACTACCTTAAGAATAAAATATCAAATTTGTCTCTAAGAAAGCTGTTTCAAGCGGGGGAAAAGATTGCTTTATAACATTTCATGAGGTTGAACAATCATAAGTTCATATCATTTACATTTAAGAAAAAATTATATGAGAGGAATTTAAAATTAACTAACTATTTAAAGAGATAAATGCAGCAATACAGATATATGAGTAATATATTACTTGTCCTCTTGAGGTCATCTATGTCATTCAGTGACTTCTCTAGGTCAACTTTTAAGCTTGTGTTTTCCTCTGTGCTGGGAATACTATTCGTTTTGAGTTGTTCAATTTCCGTATCTTTCTTTTCCATTTCCTCATGAACCTTTTGGACAACATACAAACAAAATTGTGGTAAACAAAACAACATATAAACGACCCCCAACAACATCCCCTTAAAATAAAAAAATAGAAAGGAAATTAACATTTGTGCTACTGAATAAATGAAGATGAAATAAAACGTGTTTCTCATCACTGGGACGCGGCTCTTCAGAAAGATAAACTAAAAGATAACAGATAAACGGTAAACAAGCACGATTGTCAAGCAAGAACACCTACTTGTTGTTTGTAACTTGCAATGGCCACTTCCTTGTCCGTTTCCAATTGTTCAATGACTTTCTTTGCTTCTTTAATTTGCCTTTGCAACTTCAATGTTTCTGCATCTGATGAAGCCTGTTCAGCGTTTTTCTGAGAATAGATTTCCCCTTATAGTAAGTATTTCAATATTTGAAAAGGTAAATAAATAAACTAATAAACTTTTGTACAAATGTTCTTATATTCAAAAGGATAACAAAAGAAAAGTCTGCACACAGATACTAAATAATTATACAGAATAAAATCATGGACAATCAAATCAAATATCTAGAAGGGTCTGTCCTTCATTTCCTCATCTTTGGCAGCTTGATACTTTAAGCTTGCAAAAAGCAATAAAGAGTGTTAACATTGAGAGTAGCAATATGATATATTGGCCCCTACGTTTTAAGAATACTCAATTTGGGCACACTGTTGTTTACAAGAGGGGGGAAAGCACTCTTAAGATGTGATGAAATAAACAAAAATGGAATCCAATGACATACTCCCTTTCTTTCTATCTAAACAAATTAGATATCGTAAACAATAAACCAAAACATAAAAATAATAGATGGATGCTAGAATAGATATTGACATTTGTTTACAAAGTAAGGGGGTAAAAAATCTGGATAAAGATGTCACGACATTTTTATTTTCTCTTTTCTTTAGGATGTTACCTTTCCTGATCCGTCCAACTTGGCAATAAGCTCTTGCTTGTCTGTTGACAACTGAGTGACCTTTTCTTTGTAATTGGTTATAGTTTCTTTACACTTTTGCAAAAGTCCATCCTGACGCTTAATCTTCATTATATATAGATGAGAAACGACATCATTAATGACATTAACTATATATACAAGTCACAGACTGGCAATGATGGCAAAGCTTTTAAGCTCTAATGGCCTATTTCAAATATAAACAACTTCAATGTATAAATTCACCAATTATGAATTCAGGATTTAAAAAATTATACATACAAAACAATTGGATCTAGAAGAAAAAAAAGGATTTCATAATAAGCAATAAAATAATTTGTTTTCAAATTACAACCTTTAAATCTGAAACTATGACTCCAGAATTCTATACAAAAATGAATGTATAACACAGGATGGTTTCATCTCCAAATCAACAGAAAATGTATGGTTTCATTTATTTTCTCCATGGATAACATCAGAAAAGAAAAACTACCTTGCAGACATTAAAATAATATATCATCTGTCAATCATATTTTTATAGAGTGAACTACAGGAATATGAAAATAGGGAGATTCTTTGCTTATGTATGGGTGGTGCAAGTAGCTCAACATTAACATTTAAATGGCATATTTAAAGGTTACTGCTAAAAGTAAGTAAATGCTCATCATTGTAAGTATCTAAAGTTCAAATTTCATTGACTTAAGCCATTGGTGAAAGTACATGTAGGCCTGAGGGCAACAACTTTTTATGACTTCCGTTTCCATAGCCAATTCTAATTCTTTGTTGTTTTGTTTTTTAAATTTCCTTCTTCTGAATAATTCAAATTTTTTTTGGCTCATAACCCTTCACTTGTTTAGCAACTGATAGACCAGATAACATAAGAAACTCTTCTCATTAAATTGATGACAATGATCTAATATCATGGGTCAAATCAGGTGGTCCCTAGATATGCTCCTCCTTTTTTAAACTGGAGATAGTGGAGAATTTGTACCTTGGTGTGGGCATTTTATTCAAGTAAAAACTACAATTTAATCCCAAATGAACTTGATCTGTCCTATCAGAGATGAAAATAATTGAGGATAAAGATATACATCTTGCTCACGCTGAAGACATTACAAATGCATGGTTTGGAGCATGAGATCACCACTTATCACATTGTCGTATGAACAAAAAAAGCAAACACATTTGTTATTACCTTAGATTTCAAGAGTTCTATCTCTTCATTAGAAGAAATGCCTTTCTTGCTTCCTGGTCCTGCATTAGGGGTGGAGCCTCTGCTTTGGCTTGTTTACTTGACAATTTGGCCTGAAGCTCTTCTGGGATGTCTTTGCCTTCCTCATTAACTTCACCTAGAGATCAGTTAAAACAAAAGGCTTTGTTGGTTTTTGTTTTAAACACGCATTTTCATGTAAGAATATTATATTCTATGTATATAAATAGACTAAAGACGTAGTAAATTAAAACTTTCATGAGTTAAATAATAAAACGCTTATGCGGAGCATTTGAATCTTGTAATTTTCACAAAATGTTTGCTACACAACGAAACAGAATAAAACATTTATACCTGCATCTGAAGCACTTTCATATATTCGTCCTTTTCATCCAAAAGAAGTCGATAGTTTTCTTCCAGATCCCTTTTGGCCAGATGATCTAACTGACTTTGCTCCCGTAGTTCAGACATACGACGGAAAGCTCTATCCTGACATTGTGCCATTGTTGTCTGAATGAGGGAGACAAAATTTTTAACAGATCATGAACCATTATAAACAGATGATTAAATTTAATTCCTTCCAACACCACACAAAGTGATTTCAAAGTTACAAGAAGACAACATGCACACTGAGAAAGAAAAAAAAAGGGAGGGGGTGGCAATAGTAACAATTGAAAGTATTCAAAGCAGTAAAAGTATTCACATTATAAAGCTGCTAGTTTGGTGGTCAAATACCTTGAGTTTTTTCTCTCCTGAAGCGTGTCTTTATAGGCAGTTGCAAGCTGAAAGTCGAAAGGAATTGATTTTTTAAAATGCAGATTTAATGAAAAGACATAAGACACGAAAGATGTAACAAAAACCTTTAAATTAAATATGACAGAAAAGTGACACATGTAACATATTATACAGGCAAGAAAAAGAAATAATTGTCAAGCAGATAAAAAGTCAATTAAGAGCATAAAACAAAAATGACTCATTTACTACTGCTGAAGCATCTCCCATACTGAAAGAAAAGAACAAAAAAAAACAGGTACTAATTTGTGCATATATAGTCCTCTTCTTTAAAAAAAAACATAACATGCTGTAAATTACCTCCATAAACTTAGTTTTATACTTCAAAGCCCTCCTTTCATAACGCTTGACAAATGCATACAATTCCTCTTTGGAAACTGTATTAAGACTGACAGATGAGTCGTCCATCTCACTTTCCACATCTGACGGAACATAATAATTCTGAGAAAAGCTGACATTGGGGAAAAAGGTGCTTTCACTGGCCATGGAGCTGATTGAAGACGTCCTTGACCTATTGCCTCTGGGCGTCTCATCTCCACGGATGGAGGAACCAATATCAGATGCAGTCTGCAGACAGAAATAAATCAGGTACCAGAATTTACTGACTACTTCACAATAAGCTGAACAAAATCTTCTTTCAAGTTTAATTATGATACAGACATTCATATGCTGACATTTGTAATTATATTACCATCTTATAAAGATTTGAAACCGAGAGAGACCTTCAGAAAAATAATCCATGTAAAAATAAGAAATTGTGTGCTTTTAATCTGAAACTTCAGAATCAAGTATTCTCAAACTCTGTTTGCATGTGTAAGTGCATATGAATAAAGTTAAGGCAGAAAAACTTAAGTGATGATTGTGATATCTTGTTTTGTGAGGAAATCCATGACATAAACTTGACAATCAACATTTCTTGCATTATTTGTGTGCCAAGGTCAGAAAAGAAATAATCAAACACAACATGCTAAAACTAAAACATATATACATGCATCATATATAGTTGGATTTTTTTCATCATAATTATTCTTTCGTTTAACAATTTTCTGCAATCAACAAAATACCTCATAATGAGAACTGTTAGGACCTTCAGAGAGTGGTATGTCTACTAGCTGAGCAGTTGCGACCTCAGAGGGTTTACTTAATTGTTGATCTACAAAGGAATTCTGTGAATTGTTCTCATTTCCCCTTTTAACAGTAGTTGAATCTTTCTGCGGTGTGCTTTCAGCCAAAGGTTTCCCCGGGGAATCAGACACAGACGTTTCATCTTCTGCCTGGAAATTAAAAAATTGCATCAGGCTAATAAAACTGAGAATAATCAATTTTACAAGTGAATAAGTAATACTTTACAAACAATTTTACATAATATATTGTCCCTGAAACTGTCTAAAGGCGTAAGTCTTTAAGGGATATGAAATTTGTCCTTCAAATAATCAAAAATACACTTCTTTCATCTTCATAAATGTTTTATTAGAGGCCTTGAACCACTAGAGAGGCTCCATTTAAGCAAATGATCAAACCAAAGATTTCCATTTTTCTTCCCGCCTTAAAACTCTAACCTCGTAAGTCAAAGACCGGCCTTACTTGTTTAGACCTTTCAAAACGTTTAACTTTAACTGTGTACTGTAAGTCAAAAATATGCACAAATGCTTCTCCAAAAAAATTACATCTGGCGGACTTTAGTGTTTAGAAGACAGTTTCATTGTTGTGTTGAAAACCTGCTAGGAAGTTGAGAACACATAACAGAGGTGCATTCAGTAGGTAAGCATTTGTCTAACTGCTTGCCAAGTGGCCCGTCTACCTTTTTCTGATAAGACAGGGACTCTTTGCAGGAAAGTGAACTCTGTAACAACTAAACTTGTAGGTGAGATGGTGAGTTCTTTACAGTATTAATGCTTCTTTATAAAAACAATCAAACGATTAAAAAACATGCTTGAATTGGATGCATGGGTATCTTTCGGATAAATGATGTACCTTCCCCCAGAAAGGTTTCATTTGATTTCTATATATAATAATAGTCATATATAAGGAACAGTGTGCTTGCCAAACTAATTGATGAATCTTCTTAACATTTGGTCAAGCCCCTATTATTGGTGACCAGACAGACCATTTTTCTTTTTATACCCTTTTCAAGTGTAAATTATACAGGTCAGACATCAATTTACACACCATTTAAATCTAAGATGAAATCACACACTTTGTAGATAAAATGGGTACAAATGAGAGTGAGAATACTAAACTACCCCTGAAAATGAATTGGTTTTTCGAGATGTTGGGAGTGAGTAACTTTCAGTTGCTTATGTATGGATGATCTTGTAAAAATCTTCGTCAGAGTGTGCAACTCAGCAAGGTTGCTTAGCATTGCATATATATATATTATATATATATATATATATATATATTATATTTAATTTTTATGTAAACCTAAAGTTAACGGACCTAAAATCATGGGTGTTAAATTTGTATTCGCACTTGGACTATACTTACATTTAGAACGCTTACATATAGTCAGATCTAGTCGGTTGAAAGGAAGAGATCTGTTACAAACATATCTTTGAGTCCCGTATATAAGCAATTATCGATCGAAAAGACAAGTTTGTGCTAGTCTAGTGGGGGCTCTGTGATTTCACAATTGATGACGGGATCATCATGGGGGGGGGCTTGGGGAGAAAAACAATTGTCGTTGTGAAATTTCTTTCAATTTGGTTTTTTGACAGCAGACCATCTCTCTCTCTTTCTCTATTGGCAAATATCGGTCTTTACTATCGCACCTCACTCGTTAAACAACATTTTGAGCAGAATGGTACTTTAAACCCATGTAATAAGGAAGTATAAAGGCGTCAAGATTTTAAAGGCATTTTTTTTTTCATCCACACGATCCGGATCGGCAGGTCATCTGATCAACGGAGTTCTTTCTTATTGAGAACTAGGGAAAAGTCAGGAAACTCTCCAAAAGATGCCCAAGCGTTTTTAAAAATTCACCTATATTTTGAAAAATGACTTTTAAAAAATTTACTTGCTCCAAGTAATCTAAAGTATTCCTCATGTTCTAGTTGGTATATACACTTGTACTAACATGTATATTTTGGACAAAAGAGGGAAATTCTTTGTAAACCAATACGTACAAATTCAAACATTTTCTTACAGGGACAGCAGCTATCTATGCAAACTGAACAAGATTTTTTTTTAATTTTTTGGAGTTCTTTCCAAGTTTTTAAATTCAATATTTTGTAAAATAATAACTAAAGTATTCCAAGTTTACTTCTTTCTTAAAAATGATTCATTCAGTTTAATGCAAATAAGCTTACCTTACTGAAAGAATGCATTCTTAAGAGCTCTATATGGCTCAAAATTCCTAAACTCTCAATTGCATGGCAAAATGGTAGACTTCAGTCCCATGTAATGCTAGAGAATGTCTTACGGTCTCACTGTATGTCTCAGATTCCATTGTCTCATTCTCAATGTGTCTGTCTCTTGTCAAATGTCTTAATTTCATACAGTGTCACTTTGTGGGGCAGAGAGAGAGAGAGAGAGAGAGAGAGAGAGAGAGAGAGAGAGAGAGAGAGAGAGAGAGAGAGAGAGAGAGAGAGAGAGAGAGAGAGAGAGAGAGACTGAGAGTGAGTAATCTCATATACTTTCTTTATCCCCCCTAAAAATCAGCCCCAACTTTTAATCTCTTCCCTTCAAAATAAACCCTCTTTATTATGTCCCTTGGCTGGGACCAACTAGATGGTATTCCTTCCAATACATTAGAGTTATAGGAAAGCAAAAAGGACAAAAATGTATCCCAATCCCTAACCCTGAAACTCTCCCCTCCCTCCTCACCTTGATATTGTGTTTACATGTCATTGAATTTTACTCAATAAAACAATAGTGATTCCTTCAGAAATTAAAATAGAAATCTCGAACTCAACGACCCAAGTCTTTTAAATGAAGCAGAAGACAGGGAAAACGTTCGCCCAGACCCAGACCCTAACTCACGACCAAGAAAGGTGGAGGAGACTGGTCACTAGTGTGACCTATATAGTTAATTGCCATTGTGCGGAGCCCCTCTAAAACCCTGAAGGCTTACTGTATCTTGTAGTGTATGCAAGACCTGACTATACACTATATTGAACTCCCCCGGCCCAACTAAGGAACTCCTTCCGCATCTTCAGTAGTCTAGATCTAGAGTTGGCAATTACATTCATTGAATATTTGATCTGGTCCAATGACATTACTAGTCAGTAGATCTAGATCTACTGAATCTAAATAATCATAATAATTTTAGAAATTAGAAAAATAAGGCTGCTTAGTAGACTATTAGAATGCCAAGGGTGGAACAGATCTAGAAATCTAGAATTTGGATCTCGATCTAGGTCTATATCTAGATCCATTTTAGATCGCAGATATATATTTTTTTATAATAGATTTAGATTCTAAATATAATTAACAATATAACAACAGTAGCCTACACAACATTCAACATGGCCTGAAGTGAGGTGATGAATAATTCCGGTTTTTAAGGTTTTACCTTGCCAGATATTGCCGAAACAGCAGCTTTAGACTGAGCAACACCTTGTTCCAATTTCTTTTTGAGATTTTTAAACATTGTTGGATGTGTTAATTCAGATTAAAATTCCAAAGCTAAGCCTCGTGTGACGAGGGAGGAATACACAAAACTATGTCATGAACACACCATTGATGCTAGGCCTATAAAGTGTGTTGCGGAACAGAAAGTAATGTTTACGTGACACGTCCTGTGGGGAAGTAAAAAGTTGGCGTAATAGAAAACCGAACTCGCTCCATGTAACTTTTTGGTAAGACACATTATAATATTATTACATTGTACTCAAAATTATTATTGTTCTCTCTGGAACCCAGCGAAGAAAACTATAAAAGTAATATGCAAATCACCACAGAAAAGAGAAAAGACAGACACTGCAAATAATCATTCACCTAAATGTCTCATGGTTATGTGAAAGGAACTGCTGTTACCGCGCTTATATTCTGTACAAGTCCGTGAGACTAAGATCTATCTGATACATGATCGAACTGCTGTCACCGCTTCGACCACGAATGGATTTGGGGAAAAAACTTATGAAATTGTCCGAACAACCAAATCATCTTCATTGTGCAACATGTATGCACAGGAGCTCTGTGTTAAGTTTCAAAATTACTAGGACTTTATCCCGTTTACTATTAGTTCAGCGTAAAAGGCATTGCAGCTTTCTTCATAGGGAATATAAATGTAATTTCAGAACATAATATAATATTAATTGCTCGATGGGTCAGCACTTGGCTCACTACTATCGAAAACGGCTTTTCCCTTCTACTCGTTTTAATTATCACTATGACTTCCTTTCGTGTGTAGTTGGTAGGTCCTACTTATTTCCTTTCACTCTTTTATCTTTCTTTCATCTTGCCGTTTTCTCTTCATTAAACCCGAGATCGCCGCATGTGATGGACAGGTTATATTTAAATGAAACAGTGTTTTCCTTTCTTTAATTTTCTCCTCATCAGTCAGTCTCCTTTAATTTCCTTTTCTGTTTTTCCTTCTGACATTATACTGTAGCATGGTGCCTATGTCGGTGTCTTTGGTGTCTGTTGAAGGGTTATACCAAAGACCATATAAATTAAATTTTATATGGTCTTTGGTAATACCCAAAACGTCATGTGTCTGTTTTGTCTTTTTCTTTTTGGGTTAAGTTTTCACCTATTGTCGTTGATCACTTTGGACTGTTATCATTGTCGTGGTATTACTAAATATCAGATGACATAGGCATTGTGACAGACATTGCGAAGTGCATTCTTCCATTCTTCAACTTTCCATGTTATGGTTTGTATTTTTTCAGTTTACTAGTAGTACATGTACTAGTGCAGACGATACAAATGATCATGTAGGAATAAACAAAAAAAATGTCCAAAGTGAAATAATATAGGAACGTTTAATGAGACGACTTTACAGTACAGAGGGGGATCACGGTACCGATAATACATTATAACATTGCTTAAGCTCACAGGGGCATGCCGGACTGCATATATTATAAGACCAGACAGACCATGGGGAAAGACCAGACGTGACGAGTGTTGAGCGTAAAGTTGGTTATGTTGACTTATGGTACTTTATTGACATGCAATGACCAATACGGAACATGGTGAGACCAATGAATTGTTTTCCCATCATAGCAATTGATTCATCGCAGTATTGTTTTTATACTATGAAGTGTGACCACAACCGTGATAACCATGAGTAATAACGATCGTGCCTCGACAAAATTGGATCAAATTGCTCAATCAACTACAAGATGCGTTGTATCTGAACCAATAATGTCATTACTACATCAAATAGTCAAACCTCTCTCACAGACAAAACACAACGATACGGAATATTTTACCAGAAGTTGCGTGTCCCCAGCATATCATTGTGATGCAATTGGTCATCAAGATGATGAAGGATTTAATTTCATAAAAATAAAGAAAATCATTTTTGTCATCAACTGTTAATTATCTGTTTGTTATATTTTTTTACTTCTTTTTATTATATTGTGGCTGGATGTTTGGCTGGCCCTCAGACACGTGCCTTATTTGCTAATGATGTAACCGGTTGGTATCAGCAAATCTTCAATCTTTAAAGGTACAACGAGCCTTGCATCTCTCCTGGCATCACCTCCATGTTATTCTGTTGACGTTCTACCAGTTGTGCTCTTACGGATTGTGATTAAAATAAATTATATATCTATGCCAGCTAGTAGAAGAATGCGTGATTTTGGTCACTTGTAGGCTTATATGACATTAACTTTTGGCCTAAAAAATAATAGAATAAACAATGTAGTTGAAGTAACAGCAAATCAGCTGTTATGAAAGTTTGTATCTTGTATGAACTTTAACAAGATACTACGTGGTTACTTAATAATGTAATGTGTATATTTTACACACCTTTATCACATTCTCTCTTTTCATCTATTCTCTATTTGTCGCTCTCTGTGTCACCGTCTGTCTGTCTATCTGCCTGCCTGCCTGTCTGTCTCTGTTTCTGTCTCTGTCCCTGTCTCTCCCTCTTTTCCCTCTCTGTCTCTGTCTGTCTGTCCGTCTCCCTGTCTGTGCCAGTCTGTCTGTCTCTGTCTGTCTGTCTGTCTGTCTGTCTGTCTCTCCCTCCCCCTCTCTCTCTCTCTCTCTCTCTCTCTCTCTCTCTCTCTCTCTCTCTCTCTCTCTCTCTCTCTCTCTCTCTCTTTCACCCCTCTCTCTCCCTCTAGGGGATTTGGTAGTTCTAAGGCAAGGTGTCAGCCTCTCAATTAAAAAATCGTAGGTTCAAGCCCCGACGGAGGAAACATTTTCTTGAGGTTTTTCAAGTAATACCTAGCGCCCCTGGTCCAGATAGGTGGATCGACTCCTAGTCCCACTGGAGATGGGCAATAAAAGGAGGTCCCGTGCGCATATTACAACGCTCTGTGCGTATTAAAGATCCCTTGGCTGTTTACAGTGCAGTCCGGGCAAAATTAATAATTATACCAAAACCCCCAGAGATTATCTGTATCTATCTGTACCTGTATTGGGTACTCCAAAGTGTCTAAAAGGAGTAATTTATGGAGGTGTTGAGGCTCTTAATGTGTGGCTTTTAATTGTGGATGTGGGTAAAATCAAATTAAAAAAATATCTTTCTATCGCACGCTTTCTCTCTCCATATCTAGTTCGCCCTTTATCTCTTTCTGCATTTCTCTCTCCCCTATCATCCCTCCCTCTATCCATCCTTTTGATGAAACATCATGCTTACATCTATTGTAATGCTTAAGAGTAAAAACATGTTGTTAAGAAGGAAAGCATGTTGTCTCAATACTGAAAATACCAAACTAATTATCCTTTCTCGTTGGGTGGCACAAACATATTAAAATATCATGTAATACATGTAACTACAGTACTATCAAACTCCTATGTTGTGTTCATACTCGTTAGTCGTTTTGCTCAAAGTCTCACTTTTAAAGGAATATTCCTATATCTGGGTTCAGTCTGTAAGACTGTTCTGCCTTGTCTTTCTCCTTTTTGTCTGAGCTGTTGTTGTAGTTATTGTTATTGTTGGTGTTGTTGTCATGGTTACTGTTGTTCTTGTTATTTTTATGAGAATGAAAGTTCTTGCACTTGGATGTGTCCTGCATGTATTACATGTATGTAACAAATATTTTTGCAGATATGGTGATGAATACAATGCTTTCTTTACAGATGTGAATGAGGTTTCGGTGTATGAAAGAAACGTTGATGCAACACACGCACATAATAGTACTTGAGTGTAGGTGATGATGCTCATTTTCTTATGAAAAGTGTATATAGCTTGAAAATGACAATTATTCATAAACTACATGGTATCGCACAGGTAGGTCAAAATTCATGCGCAGTGAATAACCATCCGGGGAATTGAGGCCTACAAAAACATGGACGAGTCTGCTTCCTCAAAAGTTCGTTAGATCTGGTGTGCAGCATAAATGTAGTTAATAGATCTACCGATAGACCTCCTCTTGAATCGATTAATTATGGTCATGAAATATGGCAAGGTAACCAAAACCTTTTTAGAGAAATTTCAGTTCTTCCAGACTTTTCTTCAGGGCAGAATATCTTTGCTTTGATTGTGTTTATCAGAGGACCGGAGAGCGTAAAATCGTTCGTCTCATCATCAGGAATTAAAAGATTCAAGGGCTCAAAGTTATACTCTGTAGTCTACTCGTCTAATTAACGACCTGTTCTCTGGAAATTCAATAATTTCACCCTGTATCTTCCCCCGTGTTCTCTTTTCAATGACCTTTTCAGCATAACGTTTATGTTGACAGCTGTTTGCAAAGATTTATCGTTCTTTATTTAAGACGGGAGTTCGAACAGATCAGATCAGTCTAAATACTCAGTCTAAATCACGGGATTAGGACAGGTGTTACTAGATCTAGAATCTAGATCTATTTTAGATCTATATCTACTGAGATCTAAGATCTAGAGCTAGAGATTCTAGATCCGCTGGCACTAGCGATTTAGTACTACTACTACTACATATTATAGTATAGCATACTGGCGTATATGGCAATGTTCACTATTTTGGAGGGTTGAGGAAAAAAATAATTGATTTTAATCTAAATTCTAGACCCAGAGCTGTTCAAGGGACTCCATGAATGTGGTGAAAGAATTTAATTAGAAATGTAGCCAACCCTTTGGATGTGTGTCCTGACAGAGCTGGCAGAGACATTTTTTCTTTGAGTTCATGTTCATCTAGCTGAATCAGTATAGAAACCTTGTTATTTCTGGACTAGGTCTAGATCTAAATCACAACCTAGTGGAGGATTTTAAAATTTTCTTCCCCTCAGTCTCAGTCAAACTTTTTTCAATCGCAAGCATAGTTACTCACTAGATCTACTGATTGTAGATCTAGACTACATCATCACAGAGAGTTTGAAAATTTTTGTGTGGAAGTTTTTCAATCTCGGTGTTCAAGAATCATGAGTTCTCAAGCAGCAGGAAGACGGAGAAGTAATATTCGTCAATATTCAGCAGAAGATCAAGCCCTGAACATGATTTCAAAAGAGGTTAGTGTGTTGTTATTACACAAAGTTGATTGTAAATGTTATGTCGAAAGAGTTCTGTAGTAGTCGGGTATTCCAATTTCATTTGTGGGCAAAATTCAATTCAAATTTATTTAAGCATTCTAGAGATCTAGATCTATGTTATAAGGTAGATCTATGTCAAACTGTTTTTAGATGTCAATTATCATTGAAATAGAACCTTACTTAGACACAATAGTCCTTCAAGAGTATTGTAATGTCAACATGGCTTTAACATCAGTACAGTACAGCTGGTCAGTTCTGTTTGATATGTTTGTTGAAAGTAGATCTACTCATATTTCAATAAAGATTCTCTTTAATTCAACAAAAGCTCTCATTTCAATAAAATTAATATTTGTTTCATACAATAATTTTAAAAAATCTGTTGTGATCATATTTTGTCTTACAGTGGAGATTTGTTTTGCTGTTAAAAGTAGCCAAGTTTGTGTTACAGTGGCTGTGTTGGTGATTATTCGGACCCGGGTGCCCAATAGACAAAAATGGTTATTCGGACCCGGCCTGCTGACTTCCGCTCCTGCGATTTCCATCCCATATAACCATTTTTGGCTATTGGGACCCGGGTAGAGATCGCCGCAAGAGCGGAAGTCAGCAGACCGGGTCCGAATAACCATTTTTGTCTATTTGGCACCCGGGTCCGAATAATCACAGCCTATATTTATAAGGGAAGTTTTGGGCATTCATTGGCATCAACCAATCAAAATGCACAGTTTATACAAATGGGGGACATTTATTACAAGATGGACTATTTTTAGATATCTTCCTGTTTCATAGGATGATTTATTGACACAAATAGGTTCCTTTCTTTATATGACCTCTACTTCTGGTCCTTAGGTAGCCGTATTCACGTCAGTCGTTAGACCCCTCTAGATATAGTGAGGCGAGGCTA
The DNA here is from genome assembly GCA_037039925.1 of Doris montereyensis. Lineage (NCBI taxonomy): Eukaryota > Metazoa > Mollusca > Gastropoda > Nudibranchia > Dorididae > Doris > Doris montereyensis. The sequence continues at coordinate 195,508 of JAXRKP010000053.1, forward strand.
AAACTGAACAGTGACCATTTACACTATTGTATTCATAGTCAGAAGCAAAACCTTAAATTGAAAACTTGGATCTTTCCAAGGCACAGCTGAAAAACAACCTTTGGGATGAGATGTGAGAAGAGCCTAACCTTGGATCGGATTTTCAGATGGTCAGAGAAGTAGAATTTTAGTGGGAAATTGGATCTATATTGTAGCACAGTCAGATATTGGGTAGCATAGGCAAAAATCCAGTAGCACTTGAGGAAAATGATACTAGCAATATAATCAAAAATGCATTTGATCCAGTCAAGGCTGTTATTTTGTTTTCTATGTAGCTGAAGTCCTTTCCCACATATATATGAAGCACAAACCATCCGATTGCGATACAGCACGCTGAATTAGGCCATCTTGTTGCACTTTGATTTTTCTAAGTAGAGCTAAATTAATTTTGGACAGTGCCGAAATCATATGTTGACTGCGATCCATCTTAAAAATGAAATTTGCTGAGCAGGCAACACACCTTTACGTGATTTGAAGGTGAAGTTTAGAATTGTGACATATTTTTGTTTCTTTCTAAGTGTTTGAATTTTTAAAAATTACTACACAACCTCAATGAATTTCATCAAATTTAAATAAACTGAATGAAATAAAACTGAAAGAAAGGAGTCTGAAATAATCCCCTTAAATAATATGAATTCAGAGGAATTTGAAACTTTTTGACAGAGTTCGATCTAGCTGATGGTATGTTATCATCACTCTCTTTATCATTTCCAACTGAATAATTATCATCAGAATTGTTACAATCCTTAGTCAGATTTGGAGTCATTCACTTCTTCATTACTCTTCTTAGTGTCTGATTTTCTTTTCATCCAGCAATTCATCTCGCGTTAGAGTTCATTTTCGGGATATTTTTCATTCAAATATAGCACCACTTTAATGCTAATGTAAACAAAGCTAAGAAGTGGAAGCAGAAAATGTGGATATTGGAAATGTGAACCGACTTAAAAGGGGGTGCAGGTCTCGAACAAGCCATTTTCTCTCAAAATGGGACAAATTTAGTTTATTGCATTATTGGATAGAGCAGTTTATTCCTGTTGCAATTATACCATTAAAAAGTTCAATATCAATTCTTCGAATTTACACAGAAACACAGGCCAAACCTTCAACACATAGGTTGTACTATAAAATCCAATAATTTTGTCTAATGTATTGCAAGTTGGTACTAATTTAAATCATCACAATGTACTCTATTCAAAATATCTACTTTTGATGACTTGTACTGAATATTGCCTTAGATTGTCCGGAAATTACATGACATATTCCGCACACCTGTTATAAAAAGAAAGGTGCCATCTGCATGAGAGTAAGCCGGGGCAGTTCAAGTATGGTAGACAACAAGTAGTTCAGAGCATCTCAATGTTTTGTAACTCTTCAAAAGTATTATCCTACCCTTTTGTAGGTTTATGTGAGAAGAAAAAAAAATTCAAATATAATTTTCTCACAATAATAGTTTTTGACAATGATTGATCAACTTCCTTTTTATTTATAGTACGATTGCCCACAGATTTGGTAGCATCAATAGCCAAATATACCAAAAAAATTGTCAGATGTGATTTTTGATATTATCGCCTCAAATTTTTACATACATTTTTTGTTTGTGACATAATTTGCCTAACAATGAAAACGTTGCTCTACACATTATTTTTTTCTCATAAAATCAAAACAGTTACATTTCTATCAAAAAATCCTCTGAGAAACTTAGATATAGGACCAAATAAAACGTGTACCATCAAATCTGATCAAAGCTTAAAAATCTTTATCAGTTGAAGTTGACCATATTTTCTAAATGAAAATTCAAGATGGCAGAGTTTCCATGGCAACCATATTGATAAACACATTTTTATTACCGATTTTTCCAGTTAAATTAGACGTGTTGAGTTCAAAGGTGGTGGTTAAAATTGTCTATTTTAAGAACTAAGAAATCTTATATCATTTGTATATATGAATACTTCAGCATATGTCTTCATTTAAATGACTTTATTCATTTCAGGCTGAATCAAGACTTGCAGCTAAAAGGGCTGCTCGTGCAGAAGCCAGAGAAATTCGTATGAAAGAAATGGAAAAACAGCAGAAAGATGTAAGTTAAAAGTTATTTTATTGTTTCAAGTCGATAGCTATTTTTACACTTTCATTCTTATTAAACAGACAACAATACGCAGGCCTCATAGTCTCCTAAAAAAGAATTCTCTCCTCAAATCTCCTTTAAAAAAAAAAAAACCTCCTCAAATTTGAGAATATTGTCTCCCATGTCCTTAAATTTCGTGGAATGAGTGTGGGGTGACGTTTTCCCGCCCACACTCTCCCGAATCCTGTGGTCGGCCGCCTCGCTAACCTGAGCGTCGCATTGTTAGTGGAAGTTGTTTTGATCAGAATTGACTTTCTTCATGACATGGTATCCCTGTCGAGTTGTTTTTTTCTCTTTTATTCAATTTTACTGTATCCACCGCATGCATTGATCTCAGGGTGAACTTAGAGGAAACAGCAAGTGGGAATGGAAATAAGTAGAACCTACCAGTAGTTCCCGCCAACCGCCCACAATTGGACTTGAGTCTCAGATATTATATAAAAAAATCAAAGTAGCTTCATTTCCTCAGCTCAAGTGAAGCCCAGAATTTTCTACCAAGAATAGGTGAATAGCGCTAAAGTAACACAGCCTTGCAAAAGAATCAATACTTGTGCAGTAGTAGTAGTTGAAGGCTGACTTGTGATAATATTATAATACAATACTATTGTACAAGTGCCTGTATTGGTCAGGATGCTCTATAGCTCATTCTTGTATTGTATTGAGTGTGTGTATGTATGTGTCTGAGAGAGGGAGAAAGAAATAGAGAAAGGGGGAGAGAGAGATTGTGTCTTTCTTAAAGTTATAGGCCTACTTCGTGTCAAAAAAGCATGCAGCGGGAATTTCAGGCATGCACTGGCTTCAACCACTTGAAATAGAGGGAAAGCATATTAAAGGCAGACCCAATCAAAAATGAGGCAAATCCGAAACAAAATGTAACGATTACCTTTGAATCAGTGTGTGTTGTGCCCCAGGTACGAGATGCAAAGGAGGCACAGAACACTGGAATTCCACTCTCACCGATCTATAGCGAGCCCCTTTCCCCTTTTTTCCTGTTTCTCTCTCCATCTCTCTTTCTCCCTCTTTCTCTCTCTCTCTCTCTCTCTCTCTCTCTCTCTCTCTCTCTCTCTCTCTCTCTCTATCTTTATCTTTCTCTGTCTTTCTGTGTGTATGTCTCTATCTATATTGATTTCTCTGTCTCTGTGTCTCTCTATCTCCATGTGTCTCCCTCTATCTTTCTCTATCTTTATAACAGTATTATATCTCTGTCTGTCTGTCTGTCTCTCTCTCAGTGTCTCTCTCTCTCTCTCTCTCTCCCTGTGTCTCTCTATCTATCTATCTCTCTCGTTCTATCTGTGCGTGTGTGTCTGTCTGTCTGTCTCTAGGTGTATGTGTGGTCTCTCTCTATTTATCTGTCTATCTTTATATCTGTGTGTGTGTGTTTCTCTCTTTGTCTGTCTCTCTCTCTGTCTATGTGTCTCTCTCCTTCACAAGGAACACAAAGTTGGGAGCTTTGCCAGGATTTGAATATGGGACCTCACGATCCCAAGTCCAGCAGCCTAACATAGGAAGGGTCACATATGTACTGTTGGTTTTTGGTTTGAGATGTTTATGCTCCACGTATGTCACATAAGTGTAAATTCTCAAATTTCCCCCGAAAGTCTCCTCAAATTTTACTAAAATCTCCTCAAAAATCTCCTCAAATCTCCTAAAAAAAATGGTAATCCTGACTCTACTAGGCCTGAATGCATAGCGTGTTGACTTTATAATTAATAATAATAATATAATTAATTTCTATAGCGCCCACTTACAACTTACGGCAGCTCTAGGCGCATTTATACATACATAGTAAAAAAAACATGAGCAATGGATACAAAATAAATAATTAAATAAATCGATCAATCAGTAAATAAATACATGAAAGCATAATATCATTTATAAAGGTGCATGGTACATGTATTAAAATCACATAATTAAAACAATTACTTTTCTTCTAAGAAGCATCGCATGAGGTATGTTTTGAGATGTTTTTAAAGGTGTCTTCCGACGTGTCAAACATAGATCGTATTGACAGCGGAAGAGTATTCCAGACGTGAGGACCTGCATATTTAAAAGAGTGCAGTGACAGTTTTGTTAGGTCTTTCTTTGGGGGAACGCTTAACAAACATTGATTTGTAGATCTCAGTTGATTACTTTTTTATACACTGGAACAGGAATTATATACATCAGTGTCTATCTGATTTTGATAGTATTAAGATGGTTTTGATTTTAAACAGTATGGATTGTAATGTTAGCAACGAGAAAAGAAAATGGAACGTAGAATGTGTGGTATCATGTGAAGCTTCAGTTTTGATGAGTGTTTACATTCACCATAATTGAGATGAGATAGTTTATTTAGCATTTCGCCTATATTCTGGGTTTTTCTTCTTCCAGTACACTTATGATCTATAGAGGGATGTTTCATAAAACAATTTCTACCATTTAAGTCAATTATAATCTTCTTTAAAAAATGGAAACCATATATTTATTTATTTTCTTCATTTATATTAAATCTTGTTGTTACAAAGATGACAAGGATTGTTTTTGTTTTTCGTTTTTTCTAATTAAAGGTGGAAACAATATTAAAATTGCAATTCTTGAAAGTATTTACAATTACTAGCTGATGTTTCTGGCATTGTCCGGATTAACTATTATTTTCTAAATTAAATTCTTCCTCAATCTATGCTGTACCCTTGGGTTGAAGAAAATATCAGCATTGGATTCCTCATAATTCTACAATTTCATCCTAGATAACATCATGCTTAATTGCTGTGATTGTGGCATGTAGATCTGGATGTCTTGTTTAGTGGCGGTGTGTTTGTAATCTGTTGTAAATATTATAAACAACATTTCTGTTTTTCCTTCCTACGATTCACAATGTGGGCAGTTGGTGGTAGCTGCTGGTAGGTCCTACTTCTATGCTTTCCTTCTTTCACTTATGTGTCATCTTACTGTATCCTCTAACTCATCCGTATAACATTTATACATACATCTAGATCTAAATTAAATGTGGTTTTACCCTACTGCAGCTAGATCTAGGAATTATCATACCCAAAACTATTCCAATTAATTTTTATTCTTTTGTAGCGCATTATATTTAATTATACTTTTCCAATGGCTGTGTAGAATAGTTTATTTGGATAGGCGCAAATGGTGATTGATACATAAATCAAGAAGTAAGCATCAATGACATCATTTAGAGCATGAACAATGTTAATTTTGTTTAATTGATTACTTGATAACAAGGAAGTTATGAGGATTTGAAAATAGAGGGTTAAACTTCAAACCTGCGAGTACTATTGTATGAAATCTCAGCTTGATTGGTTGGCATGACAGAAAATTTTGTGAGTTTTTAAAATTTATATTAGATGGGTTTTGTTTTTCTGTTACAGACTGAGGACAAGCAAGACAGGATTTATGAGCTGACAAATGAGCATGCTGCTGCAAAGGTAAATCACACACATATACTCTGATGCTTTAATGCTGTTGAATTCATGGTGGATGTATTCTTACACTTTAGCTTCACCTTCCCTTTTGGGATCATTTTTCTTTGCAGCACCTTATCATTTTGTTTACAGTTCAGTGTTTAAAAAAAGAAACATGCAGATTTGTATTATATGTGGGAGAATGAATATAATATCAAGTATGAAAATCAAGAGATGAAATAAGATAAAAGAAATTACATTTTTTTTTTTGAGAAATCTGATTTATTTACAAGCTTTTAAAAGGTTAAAAACTAGGATCAAATAAATTGTCATGAAGTGTTCTGAAATTGATTGTGTTTACTATTTCATTATTTATTCACCCATGCTTCCACCTCCTCATGCTTTTGCTTTCTGCCATATGGTCAATTTTTCATTTGTGTAGATTAAAACAACAAATCTCAGGTTCTCGTCGAGGCAGCACAGAGTCAAATGACTCAGTTGAAGGCAAGGATATGGATTTTAAGGTAGCTACTCATGAACTTTTTCCCCTCCCCCAATCATTCACCTTAGAGGGTTGGGGATTTTCAAACTATTTATTATTGTTTTCTTATTTAAGGCGCTTTAAGTGTTATTTTGATCCTTTGAAATACAGGAGAAATGTTTAGCATGAGAGTTTGTCCCCCCCCCCCCAGGCAATCTAAGATTGGGAGCCTGAAGCAGGGGTATTTTGTAAAATATATTTTTATGTATTTTTTATCACAATTTATTTGCTTTGTGAATTCTATTGATGCAAACGTTGTCCTCTTATCAAAGAATTCAATACTGTTATAGATTTTGTTCAAGATTTGACAGGTTGCTGTGTCAATATTATATTTCAGACATATAGATTAGTAAGCACCCTGGTTTTTTGTGTATATTTTGCACTTTCTTTTTCCCATGAATTTTAAATAGTGGAGCTATATTATTAGAGTGGAAATCCCTTTTTGTCTTTGAAAAAAAAATGGTGAAAGGGATATCGATTTTCTGTTTTGGTATGTCGTGTGTACACATATTTGTGGCTTACATTTTTGTTTCAAAATAGCAATTTGAGTTTGTGTTCTTTGGCATATATGTTGTGTTTTTTATCATGTTCTATTCTTGTTATTTTTGTGTGGTGTATTTTCTCCCATTTTGATTTCAGGTGAAAGGCAGTTTTAAGTATGTTGAGCAATAATTTTGCTTACTTTGACTTAAATCTGTTGCCATTAAAGTGGAACTGCATGAGAAATCAACTCGCTTGTTGTCGATTCTCGGTTGTGATCAACTCGAATCACTGGTTCCTTTTTGTCAGTATTATTTTACTGTATATCAACCTCAGATTACATCAACTACTTTGAGACTAGAACCTGCTTAAAATTAACTCCAAAAACTAAATCACATGGCCGTGACGAAGCTCCATTGTTAACACACACGCAAAAATAAAATTGCATTTTACATCTAGTGTGTAATGTAAAGGAATGGAGACTAGCATTGGAACATGCTCATACAAGGTCTATTATTTTTTTAATACATGTAATAGAGTGTATTATTGGCTATGGAGTACTGACTACTGCAAAGAGATGGTGTATGTAACGTATGGTTACAATAATAGGCTAGACCCTCACCCTAATAGGGCTATAGTGTAATAACAATGCATGTTTGTGTCCGTCAGCAGGCCTAACATAGCACAATGCTGTCTACAATATCGATCACTTTTACAAGTGTTGAACTTGACGGGTTCCACTGTATTTTGAATCTGCTCAATGTTACTATCTTCAAATTGTTTCATTTTGTCTTTTTAGGTGAAGTAGTATAGCAAATTTTACTCACCAACACAAATGATTTGTTTAGTCCACTATAGTTTTGAGTGTAAATTATCTTTGATGTATTTGAACATTTTACAATATTAATCCTCTGTCCTTGTTGTCCCTGTGGCTTGCTAATCCTCATTTTACAGAAAAAAGCGTTTAAGCTGGTGAGTAGTTCAGGAATGGTGATTTTCAAGCCAATTGCTACTTTTAAACAGTCAAATCTAAGTTCTGTAAATTTGTGCATGATATGAGCTGTTTGACACAATTTGAACCAGGTTTAAACCTCAATTTTGTAACTTTACCTCAGACACTCCATTGTTATGATGCATGTTTACAGTGAACAGTTAGTAAGTAAGTTGGCTGATGTTTCCAGAAAATACTGAACGTTCCAGGCTTTTGTTGACATTTTTCAATATTTTTAGTCACAAATGTGTAGAGATTAAAGTCGAAGAAATTTGGTAGTATATGTGCAGCAACAAAATAATTGAACTAAAAGATACAGGCTAGTAATGTTTCATGGTGTTCAACCATAACTAAGAAAACTTTGAAAAGTTTACAGCCCTCAACTTTTTAAAACAAAAAAGTATCATTACAGCATAGAATATTTCACTATCCTTAAATCTTGATTTTCTTTGTAGTTCTGTTTTACCTATGTTTATGTCTAGCTGTCACATAGTCCAAAGTATAAAAAACCCACGAAAAGACAAAAAAATGGGGGGAAATACTTAATGACTTAAACATACTCATACAGCTTTGGATTTTTGTCTTGGGCTTGAGTAAAAATACTGACTTTCGAAACAAAGTTTTGACAGGTCAGACTTAATATTTCTGCTAGAGTGTATTGACCCCTTCTGGTGTAAGATCAAGTCATGCTATCTTATTTTATCTATGGATCTTAAGTTTTTCATTGAGGAGTACAGACCCCTTGACATGCAAGATCAAGTCACACTATCTATGAATCTATTAATATTGAAATGTTTTAAATGAGCTCACAAATATCTCATATGGAAACTGTTGGTAGATGTTAACCACTGAAAATGCATTAAGTGAAGCAAGTCTGTAGTGTACATCACTGCTGAGAGTTTGCTTGTTAGTACCGTTTTCTTTTAAACCAATGAGAATGGAAATACCGTATTACATGAGATGCTGCAACCTGCAATTTTACCTTCCTTAGTTCCTCCTGTGCACTCCAAACTTCTGCTCATGTCTTGTTAGTATGTAAATTTGTCCTTTTGGAAATTGTAATTTACAGATTACATCTATTTGTGTATTTACTACACATTCTTTTATAACTAAGAGTTTTCTACATTAGCTCTTCTATCCTTACTTCCAATTAGCCTGTAGTAATATCCTTCTTTGTGTTAATTGGAACTTTTCCTGTGAGAAGATATTTTCCTTTCATGGAATCAGAACGGAGATATGGTAAACATTAATTTGGGAGCAGAGAAGTTATCTATGTGTTGCAAAAGGGAAAAATACTTGTTTACGTTATTTTGTAATGTGAATCTGACTAAATTACTTATTTTTTAATTTCCTCATTAACCATATCCCAAGTTTTTGTTTAAAGTGACCATGTATGTTTGTTTTTCGGTGTATCATTCATCCTCATGACTTTCTTTCTACCTTTTGTCTTTGATTTTGAATGGCTTGCCTACCTGCTCCTTAGCCCTGGTTTTATCAGGTTCTTTTGAAAAAAGACGACTGAACCTTATGTGCATGTTTAAACAATTTTTTTTATTCATGAACCTAAATCTTTTGTTCATACAATTTTTGCGTTGTGTAACCATTATCAGACTTGTTAAATTTTTCATGATTAACTTTAATAGACTTTTGTTATATAAATTGCAGTTATTTTAATTTTTCCTTTTTTTTTCATTGGTACAAATTTTTATATAATAATACTGAAAAAATAAATTCCCATTAATTCTCTTTGATAAGCTATGAGGGGTAGATGATAATAACAGTTCCATTCAACCAATCATTTTATTATATTTTCCTTACATTTTTCTGAGCTGTTATTTATATATATATCCTTTGTCAAATTCCCATAGCGTGTATTATTGCTAATAAGTTTACAGTAAAATGTGCCAAAGAATGAAAGTTCAAAAGCTTTATTTCTCTGTTTCAGGCGGAGATTCGGGAACTTGAGGAGAAGTACAGAGTTGCTATGATGACAAGTGCTCAACTTGACAATGAAAAGCAGTCTCTAGTTTATCAAGTAGAACTGTTGAAAGATCAGTTAGAAGAGCAAGATGAGGGTTACACAGAGATACAAAGAGAGTACAAAGACAAATGTCGGGTGAGGCTAAGAAATATTTAACATATCACCTTTTTGATCTTCCAATTCAATTAATTCACACTTTCCATTTCAATTAAAATCTTCAGCCAGAACAGGATGTGGTGAAACTCAATTCATCTAGTGCTTTCTTGCTCCTAACCTTGCAATTTTAATTTTCTGAAAGTAGGAATTAATGCTTGCTTTAAAAATTTTGAATATATGCTAATGACTTATTTTTATGATTGATTACATTTCAATGTATTCATTTACATTTTATCTTGAAGAATTGACATAAAGCTGTGATGAATATAATGAGGAAAATGTTATTGCTCAAAGTTCACAATTTGTATCAGTGTAAAATGAAATGCTGTTCAATAGTTTTGTCATGAATCTTGATGTATTTTTGACAAGTTTTCTATAGCTTTGACTTTTTAAAGTGAGTAATCAAAATATTCTCTATTTTTTCATATTTGAATTTAGGAATTTGAACTACAAAAAAGAGACCTTAAGACTATGGAGCATGAATTGAGCATACTGAAACAGCAGTTAGAGTTAAAAGACAGGTTGATACAGGCAAGTGTGTATATGAACATTTTCATACCCAGTTGACCAGAAATTAGTGGGATTTCTATTTCTTTCTTTATTTTTTGCACTCAGGAGATCTTGAGTTTATTTTGGAAATAAACTCTTCACAAAACAGTTATTAGTTTTTACCATATTAATGCTCACGTAATTTTGGTTCTGATTTTACCCACATCCACTTCTAAGGTGACCTCAGGGGTTTTGGTAGGATTAGAGATGAAGATGGATTTATAGTCGGTATCCCCGCTCAAATACAGGCTCACCGACTGTACGTCATTTATCCCCCAGCAGGTTGTTTCATTCAAAGTCCTTCTCAGAGGAGCATACAGTACACACGCCTTCCTCTACCTATAGCTGGGTACTCATTCACACATGTCAAGTGAAGAAAGTAGAGTGAAGTACTTTTCCTAAGACTACAATGTTGTGAAAAAATCCATTTGTGCCAGCCGTGGGCCTTGGACCAATGTCGGCATGATTACAAGCTCACAACATTTCGGTTCAGCTACAACGCCTCATTAAATAATTTCCTGTACTGCCCTGTAAACAGCCAAGGGGTCTTTAACATGCACAGAATGTTGTGATCTGCACATGGGACCTCCTTTTTTGGCTTGTCCGTCTCTGGTGGGACTGGATATCGGTCCACCTACCTTTGGGGGGGGGTGGTCACTGAAAACAGAAATTGAGAAAAGCTTTTCAACCTACCAGGGTTTGAACCTACAATGCTTTGGTTGAAAGGTTTGCCTCTGGACTACCGAACCCCATGCTCACATAGAAGGGGGGAGGGGGTGTATTGGCCAGTTTGTGACTGAAATATTGATTTTCTGTCCCTTTTATATTCGGGTAGAACAGTCATTTATCTACAAGTTTATTGCAGAAAGCTGTCCATATTATGATGTATCATTTATTTGTTACAAAGTATTTTGCAGGTGAGGGTAGGTAAAAACAGTCAAAATTTTGGCGTAAATTACCCAAATACTGACGGAGAAGATGGCAATGAAAACCTGTATAACAGGCCAGCTATCGCCACATCTGGTTTTGACACACCCCCTCGCCGAGTAGGCCTAGTGTTGAGTGATGTAAGAGGTGGAGGTCAATTGTGCTGGCGATGAGCTCGTAAACATGCGCACAAGTATAGAAATAGGGAATAAAACAAAAACTGATCATTTTTACAATAATTCGCATCTAAACCTAGATTTACAATCCTCTTTACATTAGTAACAATGCCAGAGACTGTCGAAAGAGTAAGGGGGCTGCTACAAGAAGGGCAACCCATCTAAAGTGTCTTTTTTAGTTATTTTCTTTTAACTTCTTTATTCGGCATTTTCTCGAAATGTATCCCCCCCCCCCCCCCTATAAACGATATGTTATTTTCAAAACTTCATTTTTTAAAACCTATCGAAATTATCTTTTAAAAAAAAAGAAGTTGTTCTTTAGATATTGAATGGAAAATACGATCTGCACAGGTTTTGACTGATTTTATTCATAACTAAGATAATATTTTTGAAAGTTCGGTCAAAATCCAAGATGGCGGCCGTTTCCTTGGCAACCAAGGACGCCACAAACTTTTCAATGACATAGGATAACTATATTTTGACAGTTCCTCATATATATACTAAAATCAAAAACCCTTACTCTAAAGCAAAAAAATCACTTCAGGAGGCGGCGGCCTCCTTAAAACATAGTGGACTTTTTTCTTATGGAATGCCCATATGTGATTGAATCTATAATTCCCGAGTCATGTATCTTTGCACTCCAGCTTTGATTTTAATATGCTGTGTTTGCTTATCTTTCAGGAAAGTGGTTTTGTCATTATGGCCAATGATAGTGGGAACCTGTTCTGGAGAAGCAGTCTTCATCACCATCTGCCCCGGTCAGCAATGGTCCTCTTCCAACTGGTGCTTTCCTAGTTTCGCCTGAGACGAAAGAATTCTGGAACGAGCTGGAGATGGAACTTTAGGTACTCCTGTTGTTTCTAACATTACTGACCAATCTGTTGTCTCTCATGGTAGTAGTAGTTGTGATAACAATAAATCTTCCAAAGGCCCCGTCGCTACTGCTTTAGAGGTGGGAAACATATCGCATGAAACAAATTTGGGTAAAACTGAAAGGGCTGATGTGACATCTGATGTCTCAACTGTAAGAAGAAAAGGGTGTCGTTGACAGTAGTGATGGGGCTAAGGAAGAGTTGCATGAAACAATAGATGGGAATGGCTATGATTGTTTAGAGTCAAAGTGTACTGAATCAGAGAACAATGCTGTCTTACAAAGTGAAATATGTCCAGAGGAGAGAGGGGGAAATCAGATGAGGAAAATGCAAACTGTCATTCTTTTGAAATTCCTTCATCTTTGTCACTGCCTGATCATAACAGTGAAACAGTAAATCCAATTATTGGAACTGAGTCTGATGAAAATGATGAGTTTTATGATTCTGTGACTTCACCCACTCCTGAAACAAACTTCACACCCATTTTTGACACACCAAATAAGAATGAGGCTGAGAAATTAATTGATCCTGCATCCACACAAACTCCAGAATTTTCTAGTGAGGTACAAACAATTATAGAAAATGTTACCACCACTGAATCATCAACGGATGAAGTAGATGAGATTGATTCAGCTTCTCATTCAGGTAATCAGGCAGAACATATGGATCAAACATCTGAAAATATTCAGAAAGAAAAGCTTTTAGATAATATTCATAATGCTGTCAATATCAAGACTTCCCTGTGCCAGGCTGAAGGAGGATACAGAATACGCTGATACAAATGACAGTGCCAGTGTTGAAGGATCGATTGTTGCAGAAACGACTGCTAAGACAGAAGGCAGATCTGTAGAAGAGGATACAGACTCCCTGCTGATATGTAGAACAGAAACCACAAAAGGTTTAGAGGATACACTTAAAGAACTAGAAAAGCCATCGCATGGTCAAAACACTGTGGAAGTTGGAGTCCTGCTGGAGCACAGTGAAGATCAAAAGGTCGAAAATGACAATATTGTCGGTCAGGATGAGACGATAAAAGACGTTGCTTTGGATGATGTGCATACAAGGGACAGGAAGAAATAGGCAAGATGGAGAAAGACGTCGCTGTGGATCAGAAAGAGAAGATCACGGATGTCGATTTGGATGATGAAGATACTGGCGTCGAGGAAGAAAGAGTCCAGACAGGGAAAGAGGACACTGTTGATCAGAAAAAGAACAAAACAGATGTGGATTTGGATGATATACATACACAGGACAGAGAAGAAAGAGTCCAGACAGAGAAAGAGGATGCTGTTGATCAGAAAGAAAACAAAACAGTTGTTGATTTGGATGATGAAAATACCAGGGTTGGAGAAGAAAAAAGTGGAGACCGAAAATGAAGCCAATATTGATCAGAAAGAAACCAAAAGAAGTGTTGATGGTTATGATGAGCATACAAGGTAGAAGAAGAAAAAGTTGAGACCGAAATGAATCCAATGTTGATCAGAAAGAAAACGAAAGAAGTGTTGATGGTTATGATGAGCATACAAAGGTAGAAGAAGAAAAAGTCGAGACCGAAAATGAAGCCAATATTGATCAGAAAGAAAACGAAAGAAGTGTTGATGGTTATGATGAGCATACAAAGGTAGAAGAAGAAAAAGTCGAGACCGAAAATGAATCCAATGTTGATCAGAAAGAAAACGAAAGAAGTGTTGATGGTTATGATGAGCATACAAAGGCAGAAGAAGAAAAAGTCAAGACCGGAAATGATTGTGTTGTTGATAAAAAAAGGGAATGAAAGAGATGTTGATTTGAATGATGAACATTCCAGGAAGGGGACCGAAAAAGTCAAAATGGAGAGAAGATGATGTTGATCAGAAAGAGAACAAAAAAGATGTTGTTTTGGATGATAATCATACAAGGGATGGGGAAGAAATAGTTAAGTCAGAAAGCGTATGTAACATTGATCTGAAAGAGGACATAGGAAATGTTGATTTTGGTAATGAACATACAAGGACAGATGAAGAGAAGATCAAGACAGAAAATGATGATGATGAAGGAAGCAGTAATAATGTTAATACAGACAGTAGGGAGGATGAAATGCCATCAGGAGAAGTGACTTCTGAGTTTGAGAAACAAACAAATCCAGAGAAACTATGGACAAAGAAGATTTTAAAAAACGAAGAGAACTCACGGATAGAACCACAAGTGTAGGTGAAGAATCCCAGTGCTCTGAAGGGGCACTCCTTGATGATTACGACTTGGATGATATCAATGATATTCTCAATCTTGAACTTGCCACTCCTTCAGACTCGACTCAATCCGAGAATGCTGGTGAATGTGAGGAAAGATCTGAAGTTGTTAGAAGTGGTGATGTCTGTTCCACTGAGTCAAATGTTCCTGAGAAAACAGATGCAGTAAACATATTTGAAGAAGGGAAAGATGTGAAGCCTATGACATCTGCAGTTTCCTCAGAGCCCACATCTATTCCAGATGACAAAACTGAATCTCAAGATCAACTGAAAGGCACGGATAGTGAGGAAATCCCAGATCAGAAAAAAGTGTGCTGCAGGATGAAAGATCTGATGGTGCAGAGGGATTGAGCAAAGCTGAATCTGTTGGTCAGTTAGAACCCAAGGATCTTGAGCAAACTCTAGACTTGAATTTGAAGGAAAAATCAAAGAAGAAGTCAAAGAGATTTAGTTTGTTCAAGAAAGTTTTCAAATAGTTTATTTTTGTAAAACCCTTTTTCATTTTTTATACATTTAATGTTCTTTTCCCCTCAATATTATTCAGAGCATATTTACACCTGATATCAAAGATTTGAAAGAGAAGTGTTAATGTAATGAGAATTAATCTCTTTCACCAAGAACTAGTATGATAAAAAGAACATCCTATCAATCCCCTCATTCCACTCACCCCCGCCCCCGCCCCCAACTGACACACAATCACATGTATAACACATGAACATGCTCATGCATGGCAAATCAAACTCAATAACTCTTTATGTCGTTGACTAATATAATTTTAATAAAAAATATTTTCAAACTCTTGATATGTCACCTTTTTGTCCATTTTAATGCATGTACATTTTCAATTTTGTGCCATGAAGTACATGGCTAAAATTTGGGTGTAAAACTTATTATGTTAGCTCAAGACAGTTGTGAGAGAATTGTTTTTAATAGAGCAATGAAAATATCTGATGTTTGATGTTTCTGCACACCGTTGAATAAGTGGAGAAAGAAGGTATGATTTGCAAAACATGCTCATTTTATTGTTGCTCAGAATGTTGGAACTTTATATTATAATTTCGGGATTTGATAAAATGGCTAACACGCATTTGAAATGAATGTACATAGGAGTGGTCCACTGTTTGTTTGCATCCTACCTGGATTTGTTGATTTTCTGTGATTACCAAAGTGTTGGGAGAGCCGGAACTATTTTTCACCAAATGCCCACTAAACTCTTGTATGAATGGCTTATTATAATACTCAAGAGGTTGAAAAGTGGTTAAGAGTTATCTAATCGAACATTACTTAGGGTGATTTTTCTTTTGAAATGCATGCCTATACAGTAGGCATGAAGTTTGTGATAATTGGTAGTTCACGTCTTCGTTCTATAATTTATAATGTGTATACTTTAAAACTTCCATACTTATCACATTTATCATTTATACTCTATTGGATGGTTTTAAACCATGCTGGGCTCATATCTTTTTTTATAGCAAAGTAAATTGTCCTATATGTGTGTGTACTTTGTGAAAAAATAACATAAAAAAGAAAATATCCCTCTACAAGATCATTCCCAGACATACCTTACTACATTCTATCTCTCTCTCTCTCTCCCGTATCTCTCTCTCTCTCTCTCTCTCTCTCTCTCTCTCTCTCTCTCTCTCTCTCCGTATCTCTCTCTCTCTCTCTCCGTATCTCTCTCTCTCTCTCTCTCCGTATCTCTCTCTCTCTCTCTCTCTCTCTCTCTCTCTCTCTCTCTCTCTCTCTCTCTCTCTCTCTCTCTCTCTCTCTCTCTCTCTCTCTCCGTATCTCTCTCTCTCTCTCTCTCTCTCTCTCTCTCTCTCTCTCTCTCTCTCTCTCTCTCTCTCTCTCTCCCCCGTATTTCTCTCTGTTGTACGTTTGGTAGGTCCTATTTCTTTCCTCTTACTCTGTCACATCTCTTTCATCTTGCTAAATTACCCTTAGGTCACTGGATGTGGTGGACAGGGCTAAATTTCAATGAAACAGCATCTGTCTGCTGGCTGTCTACTTCTTTCTTTCTCTCTCTGTCTCACCGTCTCTCTCTCTCTCTCTCTCTCTCTCTCTCTCTCTCTCTCTCTCTCTCTCTCTCTCTCTCTCTCTCTCTCTCTCTCTCTCTCTCTCTCTCTCTCTCTCTCTCTCTCTCTCTCTCTCTCTCTCTCTCTCTCTCTCTCTCTTCTCCTCTCCCTCCCCTCTCTCCCTCCCTCCCTCCCTCTTTCCCTCCCTCCCTCTCTCTCTCTCTCTCTCTCTCTCTCTCTCTCTCTCTCTCTCTCTCTCTCTCTCTCTCTCTCTCTCTCTCTCTCTCTCTCTCTCACACACACACACACACACACATGAACATTTAAATGAAAGGAACCTTCTCTTCACTGTTCTTTTGCATAATACAAAACTCCCTGTTTCGTGGGGGAAAATGTTTTAGCCCCAAGTGCGGCCGCATATTTTGTCTTTCATACGTTGGCCTATCTCTGCAGTGTTTTTGCGCGTTGTCTTTCAATTTTGCATCGCCAAATATTCTTGTCATAGTTATTTCGCGATTCACTTGTTTTGTTAGTACAGATTGGTCTTGTCATAATGATTCCACAGTTCAGTTGTTTTTTGTTTAAAAATGTGAAAGTATTTAACAAATGACGTTTTTTTCTTTATATATTTTTTAATTTGGATTTACGTTTACAGTCTATTTCGTTTTATAATAAGTTTCCTTACATACACATACACCCAACATGAAGTTTTCGTTTAGTATTTGTGTTTCTCTATGGACACTTTGAATCCTTTTCATATTTTTGGTTTATTTATTTCAGATTTAACATTTTTACTGCATGGCATATCAGTATTTTTTGTTGGCTTCATTTGCATCGATTACAATTTTTAATTTTATTTCTTAAGTATTTGTTTTATCAAACATTCTAGTTGAATTGTTTTAAGTTTCCCCATTATGGAATGATTTGATACAATTGTTTTGATTGATTTTGAAGCTTGCGCATTTTGAGTTGGTTTACTTTTTAAATTGATTGCAATTAACCTTCTTGTATTAGATTCTTTTTTTGTGTGTACAATCATTATATTCATTTTGATGTACTGACTTGATTTTTTTAAGTGTTGTCCATTTATGAGTCACAGCCAAAAATTTGTGAATGAGTGTCCGAATTTTCTGGAATCATTTTCGCTCTCCCATACTAACATGTTAAGTGTAGAGGAAACTGTAAAGTTATCAGTTATCTCTTTGCGCTGGGGGGAACAGCTCAGTCGCCGATTTTTCGGTACCAAAAGCTCTGGGAAAGTGACTCGTTAGCATTTGATAGACAGCTGGTTATACAGCCTCCCTCTTTTGATATTTTTTTACCTGTAAAATCAAAAGTAAAAGGGTTTTCCGAAGTGAAGAACTAGGCTGCTTTCAGTTTTAATTCTTTATTTGGAAACAGTGCACTTATTGTTTGTTGATTGTCATGGTTATCAAATCTATGTGTTTGCTAGCTGATAAGTTCCTGGACATTGTACAACTAAGAAGCCTCAGAAATTATTGTATACTCTGATTTAGGTGTAGATTTAGAAAATTCTGATAGTGATAGTGGTTTCAGTTTGTGACAATTGGATGCTGAAGATGACAAAAGCTCTGATTCTAGATCTATTTCTGATTCTTAAGTAGGCGCTGGAAATGATGACGATTCTGTTTCAAATTCAAGTCTTATAGATCTATATCTAAACACACTTATCTCCCTGCCTTCAACTTCTTCTTAGTCAACTTTTACTGGATCTAGGTCTAGGCACCAGTTTTTTTATAAATAATAAATAGATTGAAGATATAGAAAAGGAGGCTGTAAACATTTTGTATACCATCTATCATAGTATATCAATCGAAATAAAGATGTTACACTCATCCTTTAACATCTAAATAAAATAAAAAATCCAATCTCATTTTGCTCACCATCTTTGTTATCCTGTCTTTGTCTTATTTCTTTCCTGTCTTTTTTGCTCTTTTTGCTTTAGTACCTACCTTATTGGAAAGCATTTCCTTCACTAGTCACAACCTCTCTGTGTTTTGTATCTAGTTTTAATCTGAATATCAGCTTTGACTCTTTCTATGCATTCTCATTCTGTAAGGATCAACGTAAATCCCTATTTCTTTGATGGGTGGTTGACGGGCGTTACTGGTAGGTTCTATGTCTTTCTTTTCATTTATCTTTTATCTTGCTGTTTCCTCTGAATTCATTCTGAGATCATTGCATATTGTGAAAGGGGGAAATTTCAACAAAACAAGGCAAATCCTATTTCTTTAAGTATAGATAAATTTAGTTCCCAGCCATCTAGCCAAACCACCACTTTTAATGCGAAAATGCTTATTTACAGCTTGCATCTTGCATGTTGAAACAATTGAAGCTGATCATGCTGGCTGTGGGGATGAAATTTAAGACGATGCCACATTTTCTCCTTTAGATTAACATTGATCTCCTTGAAATTTAATAACGATTTAGTGACGGCCACTAGCTGAATTAATCTCTCAAAAGGGTTTATTATTGGCAAATCTTGATGTGTCATTCATTTCTTTTGGCTGTGACTCTTTCTTAGCATAATAAGCATCTATAATGTCATGACATTCATTGCTTATATATACTCTAACATTCGGACTATCTCACTAGCTGATATTTGTATGTATACTTTTTAAACATCTTTTTGAAAAACTTGTACATTTGAATGGGAACAAGTTTTGCAGCGAAAGAAAAAGTACTGATACATGTATTATTATATGAAGTTAAAAATTACAAACAAAAAAATCTTTGTTCAATGCTTTTTAAATTTTTCATTACAATGCAAGTGTAAGTGAAAACATTCTTTAGGAAACGCTGTGATCAAGTAGCTAAACTTAAATCTTATATTTATATTATAAGATATTTTCTTTATTTTTTAATCATCACATGGGTGTTTTCTAATTGTTTTAAATGTTTCAAAGTCATTTGTTTCATTTGACCCTTGAAAGTTGTAAAGAGTTGGTTTATTATTAATACATTAAAATCATTTTACAGCTTTTTGTTACTATTTTTCTTATATTTACTGAAGAACATACTGTCACTTATGATTGTACTTTGATTATTGAAATTAATTATGTAACAATAACTACTCAATCCCTATAATGTACTTTATAATTATTAATTTTACGCGTTTATTTATATCAACGACTTAACTTCACATTGTCCGTCTTTGTCGAGGATAAACAACGGTGAATATTGAATTTTTAAAAGGTAGACTCAAGCGTTACTTAACATTTGGGGTCATGTTGTTCAGCGTGATCATTTATTTTTCACTATCTTAATTCATTTGTGTTGTTGATCAAATAAAACGTCTCATTAGATTTCTATTTTTGGAAAAAATTGTGTATCCTTGTGCCATATGGACAATCTAAGTATTAGTTGAAAATTGTTGGGAGATCGTTTTCAAGGGGATGGGACAAATCTGGTTTTATCTAATTCTTCTGCAAAGGTATTTGTGAATATTTAAATGAGTAATTTGTAGATGGAAACATTGCTGTCACCAAATTTATCGCAGGCGCAAATGCCACAAGGCCGTCAACTTGAAAGGAAAAAGAGTAAAATACAGGTAGATTTGTCAGAACCTTTTTTTTTTTTTCTTTATTTGTTGTTGTCTCAGATTTGTTTTTGAAAATAAATCTCCTTTCAGTATTTATGAACACATCAGTTATGAGTATTTTTTTCACTATCACATATCTCTCTTGACGTCAATTATCAAAATAAATATTATATTGCTTTTCATAAAAAGTTTGGTTTGGGTTTCTTATTATGTAAATGTTATAAAAAGCGACATGCAGAGTATCAGTGATATGAAAAATGTGCGCGCAGTACAACTTGACCCTGAATGAGAATTGATACAGAAAACACAACCATTTGCATGAGAGTTGCCTCTTTCTTTGTAAGATAGTGTACACTTGCTGTCAGTTCTATGTATCGTCATTTAAAACTTGATTCTCAATAAAGATAGAAAGACATGCAAGGGCTTTGAAAATGTAGGTCATCATTTAGAAACTCTAATGAATTCAGAATGTGTTTTCTGGGTTTTTTATTTTTTATTTTGCTGCCTTTATGACATTAGATTCACCCATGTTAACATACATTATTACCTTTTTGTTTTGTTTTTTATTTACTCACATCACCACCTAACATGTGGAACCATCATTATGTCTTATCATTAGAACACAGTATTCTTTTCTGTTTTCTGTTAATTCCCTTGCATCATTAAACAAACAAACTGACTTTGAATTAAAAACACAACCAAACTAACCCAAACATGATGAAAAACCCTACGGTAAAAAAAGTGAGGGGAACATCCCTTCAGGTAAACAGAAAAGCAAACAATTGAATCAATTTTTGCACTACATATACATGACATTGTTATTTGAACTGATTAATATGCAGACAGAACTGTTTTTCATTGGCATAAGCATAAATACTTTTTAAGAAACATTTTATTTTTAAAAATTAACGTTCTGCCTAATTTTTCATGGAAAACAAGACATAATTCAATAAAACATTGCTGTCTATTTTTAAGAATTTACATTTCCGTCGCAGAATCAATTAGGAATCTTTTATCTTTTTAATTTCAGTTTACACTATTACCAGCTTGTTTTTTGTCCTTGCACATGCTGACTAACTCGTTTTAATGCACCTTCATTTCAACCGATCAGTTGCTTTTATCTCATTTCACCATCTCTGGTTTTTCTGTAGCCTCTCTTTTAAAATCATGTTACTGGTTTTTTGGCAGTTGGTACAGCAATCTGGTATTGTAAACTATTTTATACTACATGTCCCTATTGTAGTAAAGCTCTCTACCTCTCTTTAGCATTGCTCCAGTTATTTTCCTCTGAAATTCCTGGTATCATATCATAGGTTCTGGTAGACAATCTTTCTAAATTGTTTTTGTCATGCTTTTAAGGCCTCGTTTTTCATCCTGTTTGTCATTCTGGCAGTTTTGCCTTTAAAATTTTTATTTTTAAAATTGTTTGTCTTACTCCCCCAGCCCTAATCGACTTGTTATTACGGACTGGGCTAGACTATTCATAGATGATATTTCATAACATTCTCAACTAAGTGTGACTACTTTCATGCTTTCTGTTTTCATGTTTCCTTTCTCCAGGTTTAAGATTTCCATGTTTGCATGACTTTTCTCTTCATCATAACATTCTGAGAGAGCAAAGCAAAGCATTCTTTTCCCCACAGCTTCTATGTCAGTTTTGATTTGATATGAAGTACTCTTTCAAATGAATGTGTGTATGTGTTGAAAATGTTTTCCTCCTGTTGAGAATGGGCCCAAGGCATTAATGAGTCGTATATCAGGCAAAAGGCCACGCCTTCTCGTTGCTGGCACGTGTGCTAAAGTTTACAGGTGTTTCTATCTTGTTTTGAGATGTATCAGTGCCCATTACTGTAGCATGCAAGACAATGTTAAAGTTTGTTGTTAGTTTTCTAGGTGTTGGCTTGTGAATTGTTGCAAACATTTCTGTTAAGTTAATGAACTATACTAGATAATACATGTGAGTAAATGAAGAACACCTTTGAGCACATAAACTCAAAACCAAATAGGGAGCAGTGGGGGTCAGGATTAAATTAATTTTTTTTTATTGATTGATAGACTGAGAGTGAGAGAAAATAAAGGAAAACAGCAGGGACTTGTTTCCTCTCACTAGTAAATGTCACATCTGCTTCTTGTACTGCAAAATGGATTGAGAAGACTGGGAAAGAATGTTACTTTAATACAACAGGCTATTGATATCAAGCCATCGTTATGGAGAACTTGTCTTTTCTTCTATCTTCTCCCCCTCCTTCTCTTCCTTTCTCAGTACAGTTTGTTTTCACTTAAGATGACAAGAAAAAGATGAGGATGATTTCCCTTAGTTTTCTTATGAATACCAATAAAAAAAAGTGTGAGAGCTGAAACAGGCATAACTAACGACAAACAATTATTAATTTCAATGTTAAAGTACTAAAACAGGCATAATTGACTGAAAATATATATTAATTTCAATGTTAAAGTACTAAAACAGGCATAATTGACAGAAAAACAAACATTGACTTCAATGTTAAAGTACTAAAACAAGCATAATTGACAGAAAACAAGTATTAATTTCAATGTTAAAGTACTAAAAACAGGCATAATTGACAGACAAATTTAGTTTCGATGTTGAAGTACTAAAAGCAGGCATAATAACAGAAGGTAAATATTAATTTCAATGTTAAAAGTACTAAAAATGTGCATAATTGGCCGAAAACAGATATTAATTTCGATGTTTAAGTACTAAAACAGGCATAATAGACAGAAAACAAATATTAATTTCAATGTCAAAGTGCTGAAACTACGGTCAAATAGAAAAAAATCATATGTGAAAATGGTTTCATCATAGGCTCTAGCCACCACGGTGGCAAGATTTTTGTACCAGGGCTCAGAGAAAGAGAAGGTTAGATTTGACTATGTAATTTTGACTGTGCTGCCCATTGACAAATTGGATTTCTAAGAGTTTTCAAGTCTTTGCCACAAGCATATTCCATTTTCTTCTCTTTTGTACTGTCTCCTCTCTTCCTCCTCCTTTTCATCCATTCCTTTGCCTGTACATTGCCATTGCCAAGACTGTTGTGGTTTGAAACATTAATTTACCACATAAAATTTAATTGGGGAAAAATCCCCAAAACATGCAATGAAACAATTGTCTTAATTTGTTTTTTTTTGTTGTCTTCTACAGATGACAAAATTAAAAGTTTTGTTAAAGAACGTGAAGCATTACATAAAGAGGTAAGGTTGTAATATGCTATCTTGCCTAGCCACACCATTCTTAATTATTCACAGTGTTTTCCCACATTAATAAGAAATAGTAGAAGAGAATGCTTAAGACAACCATAACAAGAAAACATTAAAATACAAGAACAATTTTTTTAAATTAAATACTATTACTCATTATTAATTATGTAAATGATGATAGTAATAATGATAATCATGATATTGATGAATGACAAAAATGGGATGTGCGTGAGGGGGTAAAATGATACTAAACAACAACAAAATATAAGCAACAATGTACATACTTTAAAAGAATAAATGGCAAATGGCACACCTACAAACACAAAAGGCTGCGGTCAGAAAATAAAGGCAGCAGGGACATGCATTCAGCGGCTGAGTTCAGAAGTCATGGCTGCGCTGACCTGCAATACTGTAAAGTAATGTTAGCCTCATTGTTACATGGCAATATGCTGTGGTTTCGCTGTTTCCTGCACGCATTCATATAGACAAAATCAGTAAAGTTGTAGCATTGATACCGTCAATCCTATGGGGTATTTTATGGTAAGTGGTCGCACTTAGTGTACATGCTCTACATACAAAGCATAATGGTGTTTCAATAAATAAATAAAAATAGCAACCCCGAACAATTTAATGTAATAAGTGCTTAAAATGCAGTATTTGTGTATACATGTGTGTCTACATGACATGATGGCTGTCGAGTGTCTATCTGTGAATTAAAGGGGTGGATTCTTAATTTATTTTATATGTTATGATGCCATTTGACTGATTTGCGTGTTCTTTTTCCATTTACAGATGAAATCATTAAAAGTGAATTAGAAGACCATGAGTTTAATGCAAAGAAAAGGAGAGTATGCTGCTCTTGCCTCTCAGATAAATGGCCCTGACATGCAACTGTACGAAATTCAGCGTAAGTCTTACTTTTGCTCTGTCGTCTACAAACAATTTGCAGTTTGGGACACTTTTAATACATTTTTATATGTCTGTGTATTGTTTTGTAAGAAGCTTTGTGGTTGGGTATCAGAGTATTGTAATATCGAGTGTGTAGCAATGAAATAGTGTGGAGTGAAGCTCACTTTTTATCTTCTTATCATCACTTTGTTAAAAATATTTTTCACATACTGAAATTATTGTGTTGTCCCCATGTTTTGCCTAAGATTTTTAAACACATTACATTTGTTTATAAGCACTGCTTTCACTTTAATTTTGTAATGGGCACAGGCAGTTGCTTTGATTAAGTAGCACCAAAAATTTACACAATTATTGCACCTGAATTAAAGAATTTTGGAAAGTTCTTGTCCACAGAAGCAGCATTGTCAGTGTCAGCAGAAAAGAGTTAATTTGATTTGAAACCTTTTCCTTCATTCTTTTTCAGCTTTTCTTTTCCTGCTGGCACAGGCAGTTGCTTTGATTAAGTAGCACCAAAAATTTACACAATTATTGCACCTGAATTATATAGAATTTTGGGAAAGTTCTTGTCCACAGAAGCAGCATTGTCAGTGTCAGCAGCAAAGAGTTAATTTGATTTGAAACATTTTCCTTCATTCTTTTTCAGCTTTTCTTTTCTGTTAAGAATGTAAATAGAAAAGAAAAAACTCTTCCATAGTAATTTACACACATTTTTGGCAATATGAGCACAGCTTTGGTAGTTTTAAGGGGAGCTTACCTCATGGCGTTTTAACAGCTGTTTTAGATTTGTAAGGTATTTAATTGTATGTATTTTCTTGATGTGCAAATATATGCATTATCTTAGTTTGCTGAGGTAATGAGATTTGCCATAACTTGTTCGGATGTGATTTATTCTGCAATATGTTATGCAGTGAATGTTACGCCAGAAATGAGTGGCTTATAACTAAGTTTGTCATTGCTTCTCAGGCTTGTCAGAACGTGAGCGAGGTAAACAGCATGAACTGGCGCAAGCAATAGAGAATCCCTTACTCATGCTCTTTCCACAGTTGTCAACACAATGCAGTTTTTATTTCATTTTCTGTCTTCTTCATTGCAGCATGGCCTCAAGACTTTCTTGCCATCTCCTTTGAATGGTTTTATTGTCTTTTTTTGGTGTCATAGCTGTAGTCCTCTCATGAGGGGGTCTCAAGCATGTTGAAAGATTTAAAGAGTCTATCCAATATAATGACACGTCACTTTTCGTCTGGATTGATTTGCTATAGCTTTTCTCATGTGGACTTCTTCTCTGCTTTTTGTCTACCCACTGATTTCATCATTTAAAGTCGCCCTGTTTTTTCTGTGAAGCAAAGTTGCCACCGCATACAACACATACACTCCCACACATGAAAATTTGCATGGTTTGTGTGTCATCTCAGTTTTATCTTATTGAGTTGTACAGCTTCTTCATTGATTTGGTTTTCTTCCTTTTGACCAATGTAGTTTTATCTCAAGAAGTATATTCATGGAGACATTGGATCACGTGTCTTGTTTTTCTTTCAGATTTATTTGTTTTCCTCGGGCTTTGTTTCTTGTAAGGTCACCAGGATCACAAGTTCTATAAAGCCTGACAGAGAAATTTTAATTGTTTAAAGCACATTTTATTGTTCAATTTCTTTCCAGGGAAATATACTAGATATCCGTGCATTTTTTGTCAAGCTAAGGATGAAAAGCTGAAACTTTATATTATGTTTTTTATATTTGAGCAAAAGATATCACTAAAACAAATTCATGCTTCTGCAATTGACTAGAAAAAGAATTAGGTATAATTAAAAAATAAAGGTTAACAAAAGAATATGCCCCCTCAAAAGTAATAACAATAGCCGTTTAACTTTTTGTCATATCTAGTCACATCGAAAGCAATGCTCTGAGTAGGTTGACTTATTACGAGTGTGGATGTCTAGAGGATATAACTATTGTCTTTACACAGGTGTAATGGAAAATGTTTTGTGACTCCAACAGATGTGGCCAGTTTCCAAGAAACCATGGAGATAAAACATACAGCCACTGCAGCTGTCTTTTAGTATGGCTCAACAGCAAGTTGAATCATAACCTTTACTTGTGATAAATCTACTCAACTTGTTCAACTTGCTGTGGACTTTAAAATGCCCTCTTGCAATGCATATTTTCTTGTTATCTGTTTCTTGGGGAATTTTTTCCTCATCTTTTTTGTGTGCCTCTATCTTTGTAAAGGTTGGTGTGAATTTCTTGAATTGGTATTTCATTCCTCCATGGTGAGTGAGAAATGATTTTAGATGGAGCAGTTTCTGAATTAAGTTTTTCTCTCTCCTGAACATTCTCTTCGCAAGTTTAGGCATACCCGGTAATTTTGAAAATCATTTTCTCTGATGCAATTTAAAGAGGCATTCTAGCCAGCTAACTGCATGAAGTGTGTTGCTCTCTGAAGTTAATAGTTGATCATTGGCTTTTAAAGAATTGAGACCATTTTAATCTGTTGTACACATTATGTAAAGTCACAAGCCTTTTAATAGGAAGGTGTATGTGTTTGGAGATAATGATACTGCATTGTTTTTAACATTGTAAAATTATTATACTGCTGCAAGATATAATTTGTATGTAAGATATTTGCATGATCAATGTGTGACACAAAAATCTTAAAAGTGGTTTTATCTTTAACTACGGTACTGAACAGTTTCAGCTATACTACTTTGCTGGTGCCAAGGTTTTGCCAGCTAGTGGTCGGGAGATAACTGTTTTAAACTATGAAACAAATTCCAATTCATCGTTTGATATCATGTCATGGTTTTTATCAATAGAATTCAATATTTTATCTTATATTGCTTTCTTCTACAGGGGAAGCTAGCAAGCAAATACATGATTACAAATTTAAATTACAAAAAGCTGAACAAGATATAGCAACGCTGGAAGGCATGGTAGGTCACCACTTCAATTTTTCCTCTTGTATTGTTATTTTGTGTTTGTCGAAGTATAAAATGATTTAGACAAAACAGATCAAATAGTCCAACAACAATCGATGCCCAACTACGAGATGAGCAAGCAGAATTTAGACAAATTAGAGATCATGTACTGATCATTGTTGTTCACCCTATTCACCCCTATACACCAATTTCATTGACTTTGAGAAAGCATTTGACAGCCTCCATAGAGATTCTCTTTGGAAACTCCTGCGACATTATGGAGTACCCTTAAAACTTACAAGAATAATACAGAAATCATATGAAGATATGACTGCGAAAGTAGTACATGCTGGAGAAATCTCTGAATCTTTCAGCATCAAGACGGGAGTTCGCCAAGGCTGTCTTCTTTCTTTCTCCCTTTCTTTTTCTTTTAGCTATCGACTTCCTGATGAAAAAGGCAACAGACAGGAGCAGAAATAGCATTCAATGTACTATGATAAAACAAGTTAACGACCTAGACTTAGCCGATGATATCGCTTTGCTTTCACACATGCACAAGCAAATGTATGAGAAAACGGATGCCATTGAGACCATAGTATCATCTGTGGGACTCAGACTCAGCTACAAGAAAACCAAGACTCTTCGCAACTGCAAATCCTGTAACACTCTACCACTAACCCTGAAAGGAAAACCGCTGGAAATATGGAAAAATTTTGCTACCTTGGTATCATGATTGATGGTAAGAGAGGTGTGGAAGAAGATGTCAAAACTAGGATACAGAAGGCACGCAAGCATTTTAAAGCCTTAATAAGGTATGGTCCAGCAAGAGTTTACCAGAAAGAATCGAACTAAGGATATTCAACTCAAATATCAAGTCAATGCTAACATATGGCTCAGAAACATGGAGAACTACAAAAAATACAATCATTCATAAATAGATTTCTGAGGAGAATTTTCAAAATATTCTGGCCTGACGATATCTCAAACATTAATCTATGGGAAAAAACGGGACAATTATCAGCTGAAAAATATTTAAAACGATAGAAATGGAGATGGATAGGCCATACGCTTAGAAAGGACCTAACACAATAACAAGACAGAGCCTTACATGGAACCACAGGATAAAAGATCGAGGGATCGGCCAAGGGCTACATGGAGAAGAGAACTGGAGGAGAGATGAAGAAGAAGGGGCAAACATGGAAATCTATGGAGAGGCTGACCCAGAAGAGAAGTGATTGGAGATTATTTGTCGATGGTTTATGCTTCCCAGCGAGCAAAAAAGACAGAAGAAGAAAAGTATAAAATGGAACATTTTTAGGGAATAAGATTTGTGTTAATTCTTTGTGTGCCTTCTTTTTAAGGTTGAACAGAACAATGCCTTAATTCCAAATTTTGAAGAATTGCATTAGCTGTAGAAGATTTGTCATTAATAATGATCTGTAAACATTTGAGAAATCAAAAACTGTTTCTCTTTAAGGTCACAAGATTAGAAACGCAAGTGAAAACGATATAAAGGTGATGCAGAGAGAGCTGAAAGTCTCGAGGATGAATTAAAACAGGAAAGAGGAAATTACAAAAGAGGTACGTCATTATGCCGTGAGCTTGTCTTTTTATTCTCTTCTTGCAATTTATGTAATTTTGAATGTCTTCTTGTTAAGTTTAATTGTTCCCATAAATCTTTTCTTTTTTTCTTTATCAGTTCCCATTCTACCTTTCGGTGTGTGGGTTCAGATGCCCGAGATGATATTTCTCCAGGATGCCCTGTCCTGGCATTTTCTGTTTCCTTCCAAAAATGTTAAATTTCTATTCTTCTTTTTGATCTTCTTTCCACTTTCTCCGAGGTCTGCCTTTTGATCTTTTACCTTGGGCTTTAGCACTGTATACTGATTTAGCTATTCTATTGTCATTCATTCTGCTTACATGCCCAAACCATCTCAATGATTTATTTCTATCTTAGTTTTTATGCCATTTGCTTTGGTTTGATCTCTTATTGTTGTGTTCCTGATTTTGTCTCTTTTAGTTTTCCCTACTACTCTTCTTAGATATTTCATTTCAGCTGCCTGTACTCTTCTGTATTCTCTACTGTCTAAGGTCCAGGTTTCACTGCCATAGAGGAGAGTAGAACAATAAACTGTGTTGTATACTGCCATTTTGGTTTTTGTTGACAAAATGCCTTTCCTAGATGGTTGTATATTGCACTTGCCTTTTGGATTCTCTGGCTGATTTCTTTTCTTAGTTTTCGCTCTGAGTTAATCATTACTCCTAGGTAATTGTAGCTTTGAACTTGTTCTAAATTTAAGATTTTGTGTTTTAGCTTCCCTAGTTACTAGCATTGTTTTGGTTTTCTTTGCATTTACTCTCATTCCTCTTTTATTTAGTTTATTGTTCATAATGTTGATATTCGACTGAAGGTCACTTTCTGATTTTCAAAACAGAACTTTTATATATCTTTTAATTTATATACGTAAATGATTGATATTAATTTTTATACAAGGAAACTTGGTAATGTTTAATAATGCTTGTTATTATGTTTGCACCCATACACCGAAAGATAGATAAAGAGAGAAAGAATTATGTTTGCAGACAACTTTGTAATTTTCTTTGTAAACATATTTTCCTTTCCTCCCCCAGTTGCGAGAAGCCTTAACTCAACTTGAAGAGCTTCAAAACCAAAACAAGCACCTTAACACTCGACTGGAAAGAATCAAGCAAACCAGGGCTGCTTTAGGCATTCAATGACACAATCCATACCTACTTCCTTGTTTTTCACCTGCGTGGTCTTTTGTAGACAGTAACAGTAGAACTGAGAGTGCTTAGCTGCCAAGAGTCTCATGAGTTCATGTTTGCTACGAACTGTTCAGCCCTTGGGCTATGCAAATGCTTCTCGAGACAATTTCTGTGATGATTCAATTCTTCTCCTCTGCCCCTGACCTTTCTAAGGAAACAAAGTGTTTATCCCCTATTGTGTATTGTTAAAATGTACTGTTCGACATTAACTGCCCATTCCCTCTTATAAACAAGTCTTTTTTTTTAATTAAAAATAGTTTTCTCTAATTTTCACCACAATAGCATTTACATTATATTAAGGTAATATTGATATACCTTTGGTATTTAAAACTTTTAATTTTTTTTATTGTCATGCAATATACTAGTGATGTTCAGCAAAGCGACTACTTTATCATGACAGACTTTCATGAAGTGTGAATAATAAAGTCTTGTCTTCAGTAGGCTACTTCCATTTAAAATCACATTGTCCCTCCTGAAAGAAGGGAAAAATTCATGAGAACACATTGGTGACATACAGGGCTTTGAAGTAATGATGAGTGTTTTACATAAACCCGTGTTGTTCATTCGCAACAGTCACGTAATCAGCTTTGAGTGATTGGACTGACACAGAATATCCATAATCCGTTTGTTGTTTTGTTAGTTGCTAAATATTTGTACCCCAGGCTTGATATTTTGTCCCTTATCCAAGTCTTATCACATGGTTAAGAAAGCGGTGCTTAGTGATGAGAATCACACTTGCTTGTAATCTTTATTTCTATCGGTTCACGGCTGCTTCAAGTTAATAATTGACCTATTTGCTTTACTGTTTTAAACCTACATAGAATCATCATTATAGTGTCATTCAGAATTGAAATCACAGACAATGCGTATTCATGCTTTAGGGAGCTCATGTGTGCAAAATGTGTCGACGCTTTTTTTGTTGGTAACTTTATTTCATGCTTGAGTGGAGCGAGTCAAATCTCGTGTGTGTGTGCAGCTCAGGATTTGATTTGCACTGATTCTAAAATGTATACTATAAGCATGCTTATGATTTCGGGAAACAGTGTATAAAGCCTATGTCTTGTGTTGTGCCCAAGTGTCTTATGTTAATAGATTTTAGTCTCTACCGTAAGGCATGTAAACACAATGCTGTATAGTAACAGTGTTTGGCTAGAGAAAATATTATCTCTGAATATGGACTCAAAGAACAAAATAGTCTTCGTGCATGAGTACTCATGCTCACTGAGCCTTGTCCTGTTGTGCCAGATACAAGTTTTCATTTATTTCTAGATTTTTTCATCTCATGGCTTTTTTAAAAAGAAGAATATTTTTAATTAGTATTTGACCATATAATCTGTATAACTTATAACTATAGAGTTAAGATTAAATTCTGACATATAACTACATATAGATATTTATATTTATAAATACACAGTGCCTTGATGACTGGTGTTCATAGATTTGTGTTGAAATATTTGTGGCCTGTACATTTAGATTGGTCCTTTGCATACATTTCAGTAACATTTTGCACTTGATCTTATTTATTTCTAGAGCATGCCTTTGGTTTAAACAATCAGCCTATACATTGAAAAAAAATTGCTATGAGTATTTCAACATCACTGTTTTGAAGCCCATGTCTCTGATTTAAGTCTCTAATAAGTTATAAAGGAAAACAAAATATTAGATATTTCTTGTGAAACGATTTCTGGTCAAATATGAGTTGATTTAAAGCTTGCTAATCTCTTGCTCCATGCTAGAACCTAAAGATGCCCATGTAAGTTGACCCTTGACATTTAGTATTTAGAGTTTCATTGCATGTTTTTTCCAATTTTACGTTATCAATTCATCCTACTACCCGTTAGTTTTCCTACCATTCCTTAGTTGCCCTGTCTTTTAGTAATCTAATTGTTGTCCCTCTCTCTCTGATCAGTTCTTTCCTTGTTTTATAAATGATTGTCATGGTCATGTTGCTAGTATTTTCCTGGTTTTATAAATGAACGTTATATATAGTCATGTTGATAACATTCACACGGTAATGTTGAAAATTGGACATTCAATATAAATCCAGTAGTGGTTTTAACACTTGTTTCGTTGAAAAGTTAAGAATCCACATAGTTTAGAAAACAAAACAAAATTTGAAAAAAGGAAAAAAGTCTCACAATTTTTAAAATATAAAAGCAGCTTCTGAAATTTGGTGCTTTTCCTTTTCTTTCTTTTTTGTTGTTGTCGGTAATGACATTTGAGGAGGGCAATCTGTTGTTTTAATGTAGTTTATAAAAACACCAATGTTAATATTTTTCTGGTCATTTTACATTAGGAAATTACAAGTGAAAGGGGAAAGATCTGAAAAGTACTGTACAATAAAATAATAAGAATAAAATAAAAAAAATGGCTGAAATGACAAAATGATGTTTGAGTTGGAAGAAATGACATCACATCACACATGGTTGATTTGGGTCACAGCAAGGTGGAGTAGATGCCTAGGTTTCTTAGGGTCACAAATCCATCTATTAGATGGCAGAGGCTGAGCTGGTCTTTTGTTTTCCTATTAAAAGAAAAGAATTCCAATTCAATGATAGTCCAGTGCTCAACCTAATTCTTCAAATTGGTTTGTTGATCAAGGTTTTGGCTTCTCAACTAGGTCATGGGTCTGTGTCCTGACATTTGGAAAAAAAAATCTCAAGTTTTTGTGGGTAATACCCACTCCACTTGGCCAGGCAGATTGATCAGCACTGAGTCCCACTGGAGGTGGACAATAAAAAGGAGGTCCTGTTTGAAGATCACAACACTGTGTGCATGTTAGAGATCTCTTATCTGTTTACAGAGCAGTTCAGGCAAAACTGGAAATCATATCAAAAACCCAGAGGTCAGCTTAGTAGTTGATGTGGATCAAATCAAATCAAATGATCAATTAACCCTATCATGTCTAGGGGCCCTTCGCAGCTTACTCTGCAACTCTTCCTATCCTCCAAGTAAAGGGACATAAGTGGAGGAAAAAAGAGCAGCACCATATTTACTTTAAAAAATTATGGAAACAAGGTTGGGGAAGGATGCATTTTTTGGTACGCATACAGGTGTTATAGGTGTGACTGAGGGAAAGTTAAACAGCTCATGCTGACATCCTTTCATCAAGTGTGTGTTCCCTTCAAAGTACATTTGTCTCTTAAGCCATATTTCTATGTTATTTAAGTATTATTTATATAATATAATGTGAATGGTGTTGAGCTTGGTATTAAAGCATCATGTTAACACAGCAAAATATAGGATGAAGGGTATAAGATATGAATCATCAATCATTTCAATGACGAAAGAGGGACATTGCCATCACATTTATAATGCTTGAATTTGCTTTTAGTTTGTCTTTTCATGAATTGTATGGAACTTTTCAGTCATTCCCTTTAGAAAAGCCCAAAATCAAGTACCGTAATTGGTTGATTGACTGCATAGTGTATATCGATCTGTATTTCCAGGTGTAACAAAATGTCTTTGATTATAATATAGACCTCATGTCAGTATGTGCGAGAGGCTTGTTTTTCACATGTTCGTGTGTCAGTCAGCAAATATTTATCCATGCAGTTTGCTGTGAGTATACTAGAGATGAACCTTTCAAACTGATCATTGTGTTATTGATGCCAAGGTGTTGCCTAATTTCCAAACAGTTGAATGCTAGACACTCATAATGGGGGGGGGGGTGTAGTAGGTTACGACAGATATTGAGCACATGGTAGATTTAATTCTATACAAATGTTGTTCATCAACTTTGAGAGTGACATGCAGAGGTCAAACAATTTATTTAAAATATCGTTAACCGAAATACCACTCATGTCTTGAAAGAGCTCATTTCTGTCACTTCTTGAAATAAGGGAAATACTTTTTTTTTGTTTTGAGTGCATTTATTTCAAGTTCCTTTCCCATTCTAGTTTGATGATAGTCTTGTTTGGTGGCTTTTTCTCATGCACAGACTAAACATGCTGAACTTGCAAAAGTGCTTTCCTACTCAACAGCAACCTTTCTATCACTGGTTTGATCTGGTGTCCCCTTAATCATCCCATTTCTGTGCCTTGATTAGATCTGTCATATCAAAATTAAAGTTCCTCGGACAAAGAGTCAAGAGGAAAGGAACATATTCATTTTATAATTTGTAATTAATTTGACTCTTCATTTCCTGGTAGAAATTTTATGCTCGCACTTTCCTTCACCATTTCCACATTTAGTGTCCAGATTTGGTATTCTCTACTGACACTTATGTGTTCTTTGAAGAGATCTTTATCCCGGCCATGCAGGGAAACAGTTGACTTTGTGTTTCATATTGCTTTTACCATTACCAATGCTGTTGGGAATAACACTTATAAATGTGATGTATGTAACACTCATTAATGGAAGTCACTGAAGTAATCATGTGAAGTAAAGTAAATGAAGTATGGGTTTCCTGTTATAATAATGAACGATAGACTAGATTTCTTGAATGATATTGTATCATTGGCTTAATTTATATAACATATTTTCTCAAAAGTGAAAAAGGAGTTTTGGTATTTGTATTATCACTTTTGCCATTTTATAATTATGACCACCTTCAATCACTCCATGATATGAGATGTTTCAAAATGACTTTATGATGTTCATTTCATGTTTTATTTATATAATGTTAATCTATTTCTTGTGTATTTCACTGTCCTTTTAGTTTGTCATGTCTTCCTATTGGATTGAGTTATTATTTCACTCCATGGATTTTTGAATTGCTTTACACAGTAAGTGCTTAAGACCGGTCAAAAAAGGGAGAATGTTTATATGAAGATTGAAAGAATACAAACTGCCATGCTGTATGATCTCAGATGTCTGCTTCTTTTGCTGGTTTGGAGTGCATGCTGTCTCTCTTGTTTTTAGAGCTTTGTTTAAGTTCGCTGTATGTGCGTAGATTGTTTGGTATAAATATATTTATCTATATGTATCATTGTTTATAAGCATGAGTCCAGTAATTTATCAGCACAGCTGTTGATTGGTGTCGATCTATTATCCTGTATGGCAGATGGATAAGTTCTTATAACTTTGTGTCAGGTAATTGGAATTCAAATATTTTTGAGAGTAGGACGTCATATCAACCCTATCAAGATAAATACAGTATATGTAGAGCAGGTATTCAGTTTGTGATTTTTGCTTGCTGGGGGGGGGGGGGGGGGTTTGATTGTTTTATTTTTATTTGCAGTCCTCTTTTACATTTGTAAAATAATAATTGTTTATCATATTGTGTTTTGTTTTTAATATGGAAACCGTTCAATCAAAGGGGTAGGTAATCGTATGATGTAGCGGTGCACCTGGTGAATTCCTCTTTTACAGCTTGCCCAGTGAGAATTTCAGAAATACATTGCTTTCTTCACCACCAGTTCGTTTTGTATTGTTAGACACTTGTCTTGGGTTTTTAATGTTTTCCCCCCCCTTTTTATCTACACAGAATATTATAATGAATTTAAGGCACTTAAACCCATTTTGTTTGTACAGTAGTTGGAAATCCATTATCTAATCATTTTAGAAAAATTGCAAAATGCTTTTTTCGTTGTCGTAGTGTATTTATTTTTAAAGTGATCTCTTTTCACAAACTCTGAAAAAGAATGAAAGAATTCTTTTAATTTCAAAATTTCAGCTTACTACAAAGTATGTAGGAATTAAATGAAGGGAAGGGAGATAATATGATTCCATGTACCAGTGTCCATGTCCAGTAATGTAATTATGCTCCTGAAATAACAATGAATTGACATTGTGGTACACTCTTTTGTATTGAAACCGCTATTCCATTAGGCCTAGAGGTAGAAGATAGTCAAAAGAAAACCATATTCACGCAAATTGGGTCATTCAGAATTATTACTATTACTCTTACTCCATGTGCTGGGCATAGTGAAATGTGGGGGATAATGGTAAAAGATTATGGTTTTGTGTAGGAGATGGTAGAGAAATTAAACATTTTGTCACAGAAGATGAGACAACATGCTATGTCTTACTGAAATTTCCTTCACAATGAGTGGGCATCAGATTAATTAGAAGGTCGAAAGCTGTTTCATGTTCCACTTTCAAACACAAGTTGTTTAAATCTACCTCTGATTATTAGGAGATGATGGCTTGAAGCTTAAGGCATGGCTTGATATTTCATTATTCAAGACTAGTAATCACATGAATGTTTCAAATGGGTTACATGTGTTCAACTCTGGATCTAGTTTTACTGACAATCTCTTTATATCAGGAATGCTGTGCATACAATGTTAGAGTTGATACCAAAACTGTGTGCCTGTACTGCCACCTTTGATGGACTGTGTTGGATTATAGCCAGTAACCAGTGGTGCATTCGTTTAGTTTGCAGATACACCCTGCAAGGCTGCCTCTGCTGCAACCAATCTCATTTGTGGATCTCAAATGTTTCTCGCAAGTTTTTTTTACTGATGGGATTTTACATCAAGGGAATGGTAGAATTGAAGGTGGCTTTAGGAGGTGCACGCTTTCAGGAAGTGTAACGTTAAATGACAAAAATGAAGGGTTGTGCGTGAAACTTTGAATTGAAATATTGGTTAGTGGTGTGAATATCCACAAAAAAAAAAAAAGTTTGATTTATTTTCCCTATGTGTGTTTTGTATTCAATAATGTGCCACATGCCATCGATTTTGTTCAATTCCATGATGAATATTTCCAGATTCTTGTGGTCATCTGTTTCCTGACCCAATCTTTTGCCAATGAATTAAAAACCTTAGTGTGGTTGTCAAACAAAACAAAATATTGTAAGAAAAAAAGAAGAAAAGAAGAAAAAAAATTCCCATTAAAATATCAAATAATTTTACTTATGATCCTAATGACATTGTTTTATTCCCTTTTTATTTTTGCAGATTCCTGTGTTTTTGTTGTTATGATTTGGTACATACCATTTTTTTAATCGCGGCATCCTTTCTATGGATATGCTCACATCGATATTTTGGAATTTATTTATTTACTTCTCTTTCTGAATGGCCAGTCTGCATTGCTGCTGGTAGGTCCTGCTTCTTACCTTTTCGCTCTCTGTTTTATCTTTCATCTTACTTTTTCCTCTTAACCCTCTTGCCCTCCCGAAGCCCTATCAATGTCTGCCCTGCTGTCCTCCCAGTGTATTTACCCGTGCTAGCTCATTTCCTCAAGACAAGGGACATAACTTTAAAAAAACAAGACACAATTTAAAAAAATCATTACACACAAAAATACACATTAAAAAAATGCCAGTTGTATAGATAGATAATTGAAGTTAAACCCTCTTTCCCTCGCACCACCTGCTAGTACC
Organism: Doris montereyensis; assembly: GCA_037039925.1. NCBI lineage: Eukaryota > Metazoa > Mollusca > Gastropoda > Nudibranchia > Dorididae > Doris > Doris montereyensis. The sequence goes on from JAXRKP010000053.1 coordinate 232,645, forward strand.
CCACGATGCATACGCCTAGCATTGCCAGACCACTCCTAGTCCTAGTTTTGTTATCCGTAACCCGACAGCGTCAAATGTTTTATCAAAGGAAAGGGAAATTACTCTACCATTCAACTAGCCAAAGAGAGAGAGCCGGGTGATTCGAAATGTAGGCGTCACTACGCAACAAGTACACTGTACTTGAGTACGGGCGATATGAGGGCAATGGGCATATCCATTGAAGGCGATGCGAGGGCGTATGCATCGTGGGTGCTAGCGGGCGATACGAGGGCAAGATCACCTTTAGATCATCATATATTGTGGATGGGGTAAATTTCAGTGAAATTAACAAACGTTCTCCCTCTGATTTTTGTGTAAATGCTTGTAATTTGCACCAGTGCTGATACTGATAGGTAAATTTGGGTGTAATTTGCTACTTTTTCGCTTGCTATTATTTTTTGTCACTCAGCTCTCCTGTACATGAGATCTTTCCAGATGGTGGGCAAATCCTAACAAAGGATTAATTTGTATTATGTAATTTTGAAAAAAACTTCAGAGCATACATTATACAGGATGTATGGTAAGACTTGAATAAACTTCAGACTTGGACATAACCAAAAATCACACAAAAACAAATAAAAATAAACATTTTTAAAGATGGCTACTCCAGTGTTTAACCTGACAAATCGATGTCAAAATGCTGCTTTTAATTTTTAATTCATGTAGTGTAGATCTCGTTACAATATCATTATTTTTATCAGATTTCATAATGTGTGGATCTGACAAACCCGTCATAAAGGGAAAATGTTCAAAATGCTTTTACTTTTATTTTTATTGACTGATAGTCCAATGAGCTCTGAACATTTTAACTCTATTTGGTGAAAATTGGTGAAATATTGATGGAGTTATGAATGTTCTTGTAAGAAACATTATAATTTCAAGAATGCAGAAAATTTTGTTTTGAGAGAATTGCATTCAAAGTTTTTCTTTGTCTCAAAGAAAGTTTTCAGCTGTGTGCTAAACATAACCATTAAAAATATTTTTAGGAACTTTCAAGGCAAAATATGTTATAAAGGTGTTTATAAAAGATTATGTTAACCAAAAATGCAAAGAACCCAATTTTCCCTGTTTTCTTGGTTTTAAACCTGTCACCTTACAACAGGTTTTGTCAGATCCACACACAAATAGTCTCTCTTCAGTGAATACGATATGTAAGAATATCAAAACCATTCGTAAATTTGAATTTGACAAAAAGCCTTATCATCTATTTGAATTTAAAATCCGAACAAAAAACTCATGCTATGAGATCCGGGTCCCAGCAGTAATGGTGTTGACAATCCAATGCATTCAGTGCTTTTATTTCATCCTCGCTCAAAGTGAAAGAGAAAGCTGCCATATTATCAGTGATGTGTTGTGGGTTTGTAGATTTCGGGATGACACCTAAGAAACATAATAATAATACTATCCTGAATACTACTTTAAAATTCTTGTATGATTACAAATCTTAGTATTCTTAGTCGTCTAAGTTTATATACGTAAGATGGCAGTGGGCACTATAGAAATGAATTATAAATTATATTATTATTTATGACTTCGTATCTGTCAATGTCACATTATTCACTTCTGGACCAGGTTTGTAATAATTAAGGCCTTATTTGTGGATGCTGTGCCTATCATCAGATTGAAAAAAAGGAACAACCACCCCACCAACCCCTTAACATAAATAATAATCACAACCACAATATTTGATTGAGACCAGAAAAAACACAAGAGAGAAAGGGAAACTTAAAAAAAAAAAGTGAAAATTGTTAAAACACTACAAACATCAGAAGTTTTGAGTTGCATCCTCATAGACTAGACTCATGTTCCTTTGGTTTGTTTTCTTTTTTCTTTTGTCTTGCTTCTTCCCTGTCTTGTCTCTCTTCCTTTTCCTATGAAAATTAATTTTTCTGTTCTTGTTCAATGTCATATTGTACGTCATTATTGTCATCTTCAACCTACTGTCTGTAAATTGTCATGTGCTCCATATTTCATCTTTACCATTTTGGATTCACACACATTCTACCTTTTCTTTATTGCACTTCTCTTCTCTCCATTGGAGTGCATTTTTAAAAACAAAAATCTCTTTAAAAGCTTTATTAAACTAAACAAGTAAAAGAGTACTCAAAAATGTCTCTTTGAAACTGATGGCCTTGGAGGCCTATACACAAAAAAGGTTTAAAAAAAGCAACAAGTCATTTTTTTACAAGTATGCCTAAAGAACTAAAACTTAAAGTTAAAGCAAAGTTAGTGAAATTCAAGTTGAGATGTAGTGTAGTATGACAAATTCAACAATTAAAATAAAGAAGAAAAAACGCTCCATAGTCAATTTACAAAAATCTAGTAATCATACTCTCAAGCTGATACCAAAATATGTGATACTACCGATACTGATACAAACTAATGGTTGCATTGAATAGCACACACAATTCATTATAAAATATAGAAATATGGAGAATTTTTCTATTTATATTTGCCTACCTATATTTTGTTGAATGGACCATCTCAATAACACTTGTGCTGGAAATTTGCCAATAGCTGCCCCTATTTTTGATACAGTCGGGTCTGTGAGAAGCTGAAAAACAAAGTGTTTCTTGTTCGGCACTCGACAACAATACAGTGGGTTTGTTTTTTCTCCTCTTTCAATTGAATCCTCATATTTGTCTCAGGTATTTATTTTGCAATATGAAGAACAAAAAAAGGATACAGTTTAAGCAAGATTAAAACTTTAACTAACTATATGTAATTGTTTTAAAAAAAATGTCTTCTAAGTAAGAAATGTATTAACCCTTATGTTGCCAATAATTTTGGACCGGATGTCTTTGCCATTGCCACCCATTTTGGCTGAAATCCTTAAAAGTGACTCATATCAGGGAAAACATTTTCATTTCTAAACTACAATTTATATTCAATTGAAACTTTCAGGACATACTAGTGATATATTGTGCTACAATAAAAACTATTCAAAGTATGCACATGAAGTCATGTGATTATGGCAGCCATCTTGGATTTTGATCATTTATGTTTTTTTGGTCATATCTCATTCTCAGTGAAAATGAGTTAATTGTCACAAAATACACCATTGTGAAGCATATTATGAGCTAATCATCATTTGTGGGTTGTATTGTAGTGTGCAAAATCTGTTCATCATCGAAATCCCGATTTTGAGGTTGCAGTGTAAACAAGTCGGAAAAATAGGTCAAATCCGGGTCAAATCGGCAAATTTTGAACGGAAAAAATCATACAGTAGCAGCAGTCTATTATGATGGACGGGAAACTACTCTACATAACAATTTACTGTGTTTTATTATATATTCAGCTTTTGGTAGAGCTGGTCAAGTTTCGACTACACAGTCGAAGTCGGCAATACAAACGACAACTGGAAGTTTTGACTATAGTCGAACTCTGCAACGTAAGGGTTAATACATGTATTATGCAAATGAATCTTTCATGATATAAAAATCGTCAGTTTCCATTATACTAAATTTCTTCAAATTTAAGGCATAGATTCACAACAATTCCTATATTAAGGAAAAGATTTTTCTTTAAATTTTATCACATCTTTGATTTTCAAAGTTAAAGAGCTTTATTATTAACCGTCGGAAAGATTAGGAAGACGATAAATGAGGATACTTCAAATGGTTGAAAAAGAAAAGATATTACCTTATTTTCTTGATGAGAGGTGCCCAGGAAGAGTAAGCTTGTAGATGAATATCTTGCTCTTCACAAAATATTTTAATACTTCTTTGAACTAAGTGAGGATGATATTCAATCTGAAACAAATGATACTAAATCAGCAAAGCTTTGAAAGATATGTACTTATCTACGTATTTGAAGTTATCTTTTGTAGTTTTAACATTTGTTTATCATCATTCCCATAGCTGCCACCTTTTGCAAATCGAAAAACAGACTGACCGCACAATAGGATCCAAGTTATGACAACTCATAATAGTCCAGAAAACATTAATTTAACTTAAATAACTCCCCTTTACGGCAAATAACAAAGAGTCTGCTGATCACTGGCCTTTCTGAGTGCAAGTAGTGCAACAGTAGTTTTGTGAATTCAGAATGGCATCTCAGGACTCCCCATTTTCTCTGAGTCTCTGCCACTAATTCAGGGTTTCTTATAAAAAAAATAACAAAAGAAGTTAACCTTCATACATGAGCTTTTTTTAATTTGATGTACTGGTTGGCAGCTATGCATTACGGAAAAACATTATAATTACACAAAACAGTGGGCTGCTTACTGAGAATCCTGGTCTGTATGGAAAAACTATCATAGTTTAATTGGAAATGTTTGGCAGATTTACACAATTTAATTAAGTGCTGAACTCCTAATTTTGCTGAACAGTGCATTTTTTGTACTTAAATAAGCTGTCTCTCAAATGAAACAGTTTGCTTTTCATCAGTTTACTCAGCTACATGGATATGTATGACTACAGTCATTTTTCCATCTTCGTCTTCATATATGTAACACAGTCGACTCCGGTTTTTCCGCAACTCGGTTAATCGCAAATGTCACGTAATTGTAACTTTTCCTAGGAAACAATTAATTCTAAATATATAAAAGTCACTACCTGGGCGACACCTTGCCTCAGATTTTTAGTCGGCTTTTTCCTGATTTCGCACTTTGCTAAATGATGATCGTGTGTCTACATTGTTATTACCTAACAACTGTAACGATACAATAGCCTTGCACTGATTGTAAGTCTAGCAAACAGTAAAAGGTGCAATCGGCCTTGCATAGAGATGATGCAGCCAGCTCCGGCCAGTGTGAAGATAAATATAGCCGGCGCTATTGCACTTACAGCCGCCTTACCTGTTCAGTCATTAAGGCCTGCCACTAGACTTCAAAGAATGTCTCGGCTCATCACTCTGAAAAAAAGCATTTCTTTGTTGTCATAAAGCCCTGCCCTTAGCCCCCAAGGAATGACCACATGTGTTGTCTAGACTGTTCCATGCAGACAGTCGTATCATCTTGTCACCGGAGACATGCGTCTAGGCTCATAATATAGATTTTTAGCGACTGGCTGTTGGATCATCTTTGATTACACAATCAAAACAGTTTTGACCTCCTTGCTAGTGAGGAAAAATCTAACGAACTCATGAATGGCTATAATTTTGTGACAGTGACAGTGAACTCTTTGATGTCTATCCCCTGTGAGTCGTGTGACAGAAATTATCGAATAGCTTGCGGTATATCATTTGAGTGGGTGATTTTAATGAATCATATTACTAGGTCACACATGTGCCAAGGAGTGGAATGATCCTAAATCATGGCGGAATCCAGTTTATCGCAACTTCAGATAATTGGAACAATTTTGCCGATCCTGTCCTGTTGCTATTAACTGGAATCAACTGTACATATGTAACTATGTAAAGGAATGGGGAGAAGTCTATGCACAAAAAATGCTTTCCCAAACAAATCTTTTGCAAAAAGTATACAAACCTGAAGAACCGAAGGTTTGACTGTACAGAATGAGAGCAATTCTTCCAAGTGACGTTGCAAATAATTGGAGACACCAATTGATCGCACTTTGCCTTGTAAAACAAAAACAAATGACAGCGCAAATAAAGACACAAAAAAAAACACTGACTCAATGCCTCAATTAAGCAAACCGAATATTCATTTGAAACCAATACTAAACTTATTTGTTAAGATTTTACACCTGAAGCCTGAAGCATTCTTGTATCATAACACTTTTCGTTTATTCATTCATTTGAACTGTTTGGATTTCTTGTTCATTTCAAGACAGATTAAAAAGTAAGGAGTTACAATCTGCTTCATATATATCAACATCACATACAATAATGACATTCAAAAGAGATCTAGAAAGAATGCAAACGTTTGACCCACGATAAGGAGGAACTAGTGTCTTGTTTAAATGATAAAAAAAACTCAAGTATTCTTCACATACATGCCATTGGCAATATTAATTTATTTTTTTAAATTAAAGAAATTATTAATAAGAGTTTTTCGAGAACCCTAAAGACCCCCCCCCCCCCCACACACACACACAAAAACCTACAACTGTAAAAAAAAATAATAGATCAATGATTCATCTCTTCTTAATCTTAATGAATTATTTGCTGATTCAATTTCCCACATTAAAACTGCCCTTCCATCTCTTCCGTTTTAATTGGTATAAGAAAGAAATGTGTACGTCCTTATCATTATACAATTCAGCATAAGAAAATATCTGATTAAAAAAATAAAACAAACATATGCACCTGCTTTCACAGCCGTCTCCAATTCTTGCCATGTTTCTTTTCTAAACTGTTTATGTCTGTTATCTTCAGGTTTTAGCTTTTGAGTTCCAGGCCAGTGGATCAAGTAAAGGTCAAGGTAACTGCAATCAAGTCTTTTAATTGAACCTAAAACAAGCCATTGCTTTATCTTTGCCTTGCTCAGAAGGAGCTGAAACACGTGAAATGAGAAAATCATGTATATGTGATTTGGTAGATATACTATTATCATAAGTGCAAAAATTAAAAGGTACCAGATAAATTTTATGCCATTCCTAATTATTGATGCCTTCAATTCAATTGATCTCCGTCTTTCATGGATTAAGAAAATAGAATAAAAAAATATATTTGGTCATCCTCATCATCCCTTTTCACTCCTCAGACACTTTTTTTAGGCCAATGATATTTCTACAATGAATTTAACATCGGGTCATTCTTTTGGAAGAATTCTGTATCTCTATTATCCTTTTTCATTTATTTGGCAAACTTCTCCCTAATTCTTATGAATGAAATTCAAATTACACATATTACCAAGACTGATAAATACAAACATTGAGAATGCATTTGATGTGAATTATGCTGCCTTCCTCACGAGAAGAAAGAAAGTTTCTTCATGACTCTCATTCCCATGACAAAATGTCTGCAGATTTTGTAGAAAAGATCCATTAGTAACTACACATTATACAAGAACCACCATTACAAATATTAAATATATTCTGCAAGGCATTTAGGAAGAATTAAGATACAGCTTTAAGGCCCACTTTGTCCAACGAACACACAAAGGTATCAAAAGACACCTTAAAAATAATATAAAATCCACTGAAAACATCAATGTAAAATATATACGATATATCAGGTAAATGAACAGATTTCTTCTTCTTACTTTGAACGTTCGTAACTCAACAAATGAAATACACTTGATTTTGAAAATCATACTGTATCTAGATTCAGGGATGCCACCAGGTGAATTTCAAAAAGCCTGAAAATATGCGTAGATACGCATATTTCACTCGAATCGACATTTAGTCCTCAATTATAAATGGTATATATTATAGTATTACATAATTATTATTGAGAGCACGTCCTTTCCAATTTCAAACCTTCGAGAGCTTTAAAGTCTTTGTTGAGTTCCTGTGCAAGTGACACAATTTTAGGGGCAAGAGAAAGAGGTAGGGAGTGCTGTGCTATGAAAGCTATGATCATGGCTTCTTGGTATGAATGTCTATCAGCTATACTGACAATTTGCTGTTGAGTGGGAACTAAGGTAGATCTAGAAGTAGGATCTAAAACAATTGGCCCGATGGAATCCTTCACATTTTCAGGTGCACCATATGGAACAGAATCCTTTTCACCATCACAATCCTCAATTTGTTTTAATCTTTTAAATATTGCTGCTAGCGCTGGTTGTGTCGCCTTTTCCAACAATTTTTCTTCGTGTTTTCTAACATGATTTGGCCGTTTAATGTGAGTTGTAAGAGCTTTCTTTCCGCTGCTTCCATAATTAAATCTATCCTCACACACTATACAGTACACAAAGCCTACTTCCTTTAATTTCCTGAAGCAATCTGAGAAATAACCTCCATTAAGAAATTTTGCTTGCAGCCACTCCCATTTGAATTTGTATTTCACTTTTCTCTAAATTCTTAATACATTCACCTCTTTTCACGAAATCTTCTTCATGCGGCTTCATCTTGCTTTCTTCACTTTATATTAGAATCTACTTTAACTTCACACTACAGGTTTGAATTCAGTACTGAAAGAAAGTAAACAGGGCAACGCGCGCATGCGCAAAGGAATGTCTGGGTTCCCGGTCAACCACCCGATGGTAGCATCCAAAATTTTATTCCGACCAAAAAGTACCGGCTTGCGCGGAGTCGGAGAAAACGACGAAGTCGGAAAGCGACAAGCCAGAAAGCGGGCTGACGAAAAACAAAGGAGTCGGAATATCCGGCTGAGAATCTGCTGGTGGCGAAAAAGCTGGATTTCCGGCTAAAGCCAGAAAAGTGGCATCCCTGTAGATTAACATGTGTTAAATAATCGGAAAAAAATTCAGTTAAATCAAGTGATTACTTATTTGCCAATCAAGCACATTTGCATCGTCAATGAAAATTGTCTGTGAGGTGCTCATCAAATAGGTAAAAGTGCGTGATATTTTACTTGACGAGTGGGTATTTTCAATTCCATGTACCATAATACTCGTTTGTGGGATTTTTGTGAATTTTCCCACACAAACACAACATAGAGTTTGAAATAATCAGATACCAAATTTACATTGCAATTTAAAATTTAACAAAAAAGATATAAGCGACCAAAGTTTGGAACATTTTTGTTCACCCACCCGATATACCTTAACAAAAAACAATCCTTCCTTTCAACAGTTTCATTTGAGTATCACAAATAGAATGAATAATGAAACAAAGAGAGAAAACAAATGAAAATTCCTTTGGTAGACAATGTCAAGTGACTTCAAATTCCCTCTTATAAATAAACTACTGAAAAAGAGCTGATGGAAGATTGAACTGTAGCAAAGAATGTTTACCCAGTTTGCTTGTGAGAAAAACATCTTTTCTGTTTAGATTGTATTTTGGTAGCAGAACTTTAAGAATCTTTCCAATGTCTGTTTCATTCTTGTAGACAGAGGCTGTATCTGGGAAAAATAAAAATAAATAAAAACAAGAGGTACAGTGTTAAGATACAGGAACATTTATCATTCCAATACATAATGGTCCTGTTTTAAACCACCTCAAACGTCAATGAAATCTTAGAAAGAGCATATTTTAGATGAAACTCCTCTTTGACTTTCCCACATTAAAGATTATGTTCATTTCTTTATTCCACTGATGTTAGAGAATCAGTGCTCAAAAAGACCTTGATCATCTGTACGTCTGATGACAAAATTTAAATGTTTCTCTTTTTCCTGAGTTCAATCCCTTTGATTTTGATCCTCATGTGCCCCCCCCCCCCCCCTCCCCCATATCCACACTGCTATATCCCTTAACTCAGCATTTTAAAAGCAAGGTTAATGAGGTGAAAATGTGCCTATGGCAATAAACACATAGTTCATCTCCCAAGCCTGACGCCTTAGCACAAATTGACTCTAAACTTGGATCTAAAGCGTTAGTTCAAAATTTTTGTGAGAGAGAAAAATAATATAAATGTTTGTTTCCAAGGGCAATGTTTTTGCAAACAATGATCAACAGTAAAATCTTATATAAAACAATAACAAGTTGTTCAATGCCAAGTAAAATGTAAAGAGACTTAAACCATGCTATTGTGTGACAGCTGATCCATCTATGGCTAGCTTATCTATTACTATTTAAATCCTACTTGCTATTTCGAGTAATGTATTAATATTCACAGACACCTAGTGTCCTACGTCAGCGTATTGTGTCATAATCTAAAATAGCACAAAAAAACAGCCAATGACAACAACAACAAAACTTCTCACAACGTCCATCAGTTTGAAACTGACACTCATTCACCGAGACATATTACAAGGGTAAGGAGAAGTGTGAATACATAAAGAACATGTCAGGAAGAGATCTCTCTCTCTCTCCTTTCCTTATACTTCTCTCTCTGTCTGTCTCTTCACCATCTCTCATTTCTCTGTCCCTCCTTTCATTTTTCGGTGTCAAGGACTTTCTTTGTTCTGTGTGTCTCTGTATGTGTACATGTTTCCTTTTCCCTCCCATTTTTCCGTTTCTAGTCTTTCACTATATTGTTTCTATTTCTATCCCTGAATCTGAATCTATCTGATTGTCTGTATCTCTGAGTGAATCTTGTCAATTTTTCATAAAAACTTACCAAATGATCGATACCCAGCCTTCAAAGCTGCTTCTATTGCAATGTATAGAGAATCATAACCTTGCAATTTGAATGTCCCTACTGAAAGCAAGAGATGAGTAAATTGAGTTATATATCTCTATAAATTAGAGTGTACTATATCAACATATAGTACGAAATCAGTTTTCAATTCTCAAATATAAATTTTGAGACAACAACAATGTAAATAGCATTTGATATTATCCTAAAGTAAAGATATAAAAATGTATCAAATCAATTTGTTTTAAAAAGGATGAAAAGACAACTTTATAACACAGATTATAATATGTAATAAGAGTCTTTTAATACGTAGTTATACATTTGAGTAATATTTATTTCCATTAGCAGAATTTGTGCAAGTTCATGTTTTATTCTTCATTCATAACAATTATTATATATATATATATATGAAAATTGTATACATTTAGTAATACTTTGCTTAGATTTCATGACTCAAACTAGAACACATCTCCCTGTGGTCTCTCAAAGCATCTTTGATTTATGATCATTTGTGAATCAATATTGAAGGGATATTTTATTTTATTTCTTTCCTTTAGTTATGTTAATTTCTTTTTTATTTTTGTTATGACTAATTCAATTACTGAGTGAATATTTTATTGTCACAGCGCATGATTTTGAATAAAAACGCTACCAGTACTTTCATTTGTTGCTTCAACTAAAACAAAAGCATGGCTGTCTGATTGCTCACATCAGAAAGAATCTGTTCCTTACCAGTTAGCAATTAAGAGTAGGATTTTCATTCTTCTTATATTATTATGTGAATTCTAAGACCTGAAAATATAATTGTACACAAAGGTGATATGATGCAACATGCCTGAAGCCTGCACCCCCTTTCCTCGGAACTTCATCTTACTGAACTACCATTTATTATGATAATAATAATGATTACATAAACAGTCACCCCCATTTAGCACCACAGGGGCCGTTTCCTTGTCTTTCCGTGACAATATCTGTAGTGTGACGGTATCTGTTTCACCAGGGAACAATCATTAAGTGTGTTTTATTGAAAATAATTACTTTCCCTGATCATGAAATCAATTGTTGTTCTGTCTGGAGTATTTTTTTGTTTGATTTTGTTTCATATTTTCAGTTTTTACTTGTTAATCTTTCATTTTTTTTAAAGAAAGGGACAAGAAGGAAAGTTACTGGCAAGAAGGAAAGAAAGCAATGTTGAAACAGGGAGGGTGGGCGGGGAAATCACATCTTAGAACTAAGTTAGTTAACCATCCCTCCTCTCTTCCCCCAATTCAAAGCAGACTATTCAAAGCACACCGAAGACTTAAAGTAAAAAGTTTACACCTGATCAGCCCTATATTGCGTAAGAGTCTTGAGGAATAATCGGCTTCGTCTGCTGTCTTACAGTCATGTGAATTGGTTGTCTCCTCTGGCAGAGAGTTGTCTATCTTGAGCTATCTGCCCCTTGCAGTGAAAGCAGACAACACACCGTCATTGGAGTCATAAAAATGTGTAACATGTACCTTCGAAAACAATCTACAAATTTGTTGGTCGCGTGAGAGATTTTTCCGGGCAGTAGACAGGTAAGCACCTGTACGGGGAGTAGATGATCCCGCCCTCCACGAGTCTCCTGCTGCCTTGCAGGTTGGTCTTGGCTGACCAAAGGCTAAGGGAGGTAACTCTGATAGATAACAACCTGCTGCCTTGCAGGCTGGTCTTGAATGACCAAAGGCTAAGGGAGTTAACCATGACAGAAAATAACAAGGCCTGGTAGGGGCCTCAAGGTGGCAGCCCCACCATCTACCTAGGGTACAGTGGGCTAATCCACTGCTTATCCGAAACCTAGCTGATGCAGAAAAATAAATACAATATACCCGGTTAGACCTTTCAACGATGAAAATAGAAACGAACACGGACTGTGATTTTTGGGACATGGAACGTGGAGGGCAATAAATGGAAAAGAGTTATAATTAGTTGAAAAATGGAAAATTTCAAAGTAGACATTTTGGCTATTACAGAAACAAAGAAAAAGGACAAGGAATAGAAAATATAGGACCAAATAATATTTTAATCATCTCAGGAGTAGATGTCAAAGATAGAGCTAGAGCAGGAGTAGGTCTCCTAGTGCATAAAAGGCGTGAAAACCTACTAGAAAGCTGGAAATTTATAAGCCCACGGCTATTAAAGGTAAATATTAAACCAAAAGGAAGAGAAATTAAACTCTTAATAGCTTATGGACCAAACGAAGACACCACTAAAGAAGAAAAAGATACCTTCGAAAAACAATCTACAAATAGCCGCAGAGAATCTTAAACACATACAGGAACTAATGGTTTTAGGAGATGTAAACGCTAGAGTAGGCAACAATATAGAAACATCAGGTGGAGTAATAGGTAAAGAAGGAGAAACAACAACTTCTCCAAATGGAGAGAGACTAATAGATTTTTTTTGCCTAAAGAATAACATGAAAATAGCCAACACCTTTTTTCGTCATAAAGATATCCACAAATACACAAGAATAAATGGTGAAAAGTCAATGATAGACTACATAATAGTTAGCAGCTCCCTTTTTTACAGTACATTGGATGCAAGAGTAAACAGAGGAGCAGAAATATTTAGTGATCATCACCTAGTTATTGCCAAAATGAGATTACTGACCGCCGAAAACAGGCAGAAAAGGAAAAGAGAAGAAAGCTACTAAACTCAAAATAGAGGAACTAAATAAACTAGTAGTAAAACAGGTATACCAATCTAGGATAAAAAGATTTATCAGTGAAAGACAGATGGATCTGGATAGCACAATAGAAGAAAAAAAGTGGCAAATGTATAAAGAAATACTCCTCAGTTGTATTGAAGAGGTCTGTGGTAGGAAACAAAATTAAAGGAGATGGGAAAAGAACAGCATGGTGGAATTAGAATATCAAAAACTAAGATCAAAGAAAAGAAGGATGCTTGGAAGAAATACTTGGAAACAAAGAGACCAGAGGGAAAAGATAGATTATATGAATAAAAGAACTATAGCCAAAGAGAAAGTTAGGAAAGCAAAACAGGAACAATGGGAAGAGTTTGGACAAAGACTTCAAGAAAGCTATCAAGGAAATCAAAAGCTGTTCTGGGGGCAATGAAGAACATGAGAAAGACCAAAGCATGCCCAATACGACAAATTAAGAATGCCAAAGGAGAAATAATGAAAGAAGACAGCCAAATCATGGAAACATGGAGAAAACAATTTCACCAATCACATAATCCCCCAGAACATATGAAACAGGAGTAAAGATCAATTAGTAAGAGTAACAAGTAATCCAGAGGAGACAGCTGAAGATGTAGATATATCAATGGAAGAAATCCAAACAGCTATAAGAAAAGTGAAATTAGGAAAAGCCCCAGGAGCAGATCAAGTTTATCCAGAAATGATTAAAAACCAAGGGAGAGAGCAGACAAACTACTACATGTAATATGCCAACAAGCATGGAAGTGCAAACAGGTGCCAGACGACTGGAAAAAGGGAACGGTAGTACCAATACATAAGAAAGGATCAACTATGGAATGCTCAAACTATAGAGGGATATCACTACTTAGCGTACCAGGAAAAGTCTATGCCACTTCTACTGGAAATGAGACTAAGGAAAACAGTAGAGGATCAGATTGAAGAGCATCAGAGTGGATTTAGACCAGGAAGGAATGTACAAGACCACATATTTACAATTAGACAAATAATAGTAAAATTCCTTGAGAGAAACATTTTGTTTTATTGACTTAGAAAAGGCATTTGACACTGTGAGGAGGGAAGAACTATTACATTCCTTAAAAGAACACAATGTAGAGCAAAATTTAATAGAAGCCATTAAATATTTTTACAATAAACCAACATGTGCAGTGAGAGTAGCTGAAAAAATATCTGCAGAATTTGATGTTGATATAGGAGTAAGACAGGGTTGTATCCTAAGTCCTCTTTTATTTATCACATTTATGGATTCAGTCACAAAGGCATCCTCAAAAATGAAGAAAATGAATGTAGGTATGTGGAAGCTCAAACCAGTAAATGTATTAATGTTTTCATTTGCCGATGATTTAGTTCCGTTTTGAAAATCAGAAAGTGAACTTCAATCGAATATCAACATTATGAACAATGAACTAAATAAAAGAGGAATGAGAGTAAATGCAAAGAAAACCAAAACAATGCTAGTAACTAGGGAAGCTAAAACACAAAATCTTAAATTGGGCAGGGAGAATTTAGAACAAGTTCAAAGCTACAATTACCTAGGAGTAATGATTAACTCAGAGGGAATATTAAGAGAAGAAATCAGCTGGAGAATCAAAAAGGCAAGTGCAATACATAATCATCTAGGAAAGGCATTTGTAAGTAAGCAAAATTGTCAACAAAAACCAAAATGGCAGTATACAATACAGTTTATTGTCCTACTCTCCTATGGCAGCGAAACCTGGACCTTAGACAGTAGAGAATACAGTAGAGTACAGGCAGCTGAAATGAAATATCTAAGAAAAGTAGTAGGGAAAACTAAAAGAGACAAAATCAGAAACACAACAATAAGAGATCAAACCAAAGCAGACGGCATAAAAACTAAGATAGAAAGAAAATCAATTGAGATGGTTTGGGAATGTAAACAGAATGAATGACAATAGAATAGTTAAATCAGTATACAGTGCTAAAGCCCAAGGTAAAAAGACCAAAAGGCAGACCTCGGAGAAAGTGGGAAGAAGATATAAAAGAGGCATTGAAGCATAGAAAATTTAACATTTTTGGAAGGAAACAGAAAATGCCAGGACAGGGCATCCTGGAGAAAGATCATCTCAGGCATCTGAATCCATACATCGAAAAGGTAGAATGGGAACTGATAAAGAAAGAAAGAAAGAAAGAAAGAAAATGAGAGATTTTGTTCCTGGCATCAAAACTTAGTGCTCAAATTGGGCATTATTATTCTCCTCATACCAAGGCCCCATGACGCTGCTTGAACCCCTGTGACTCTATCTAGTGACTTTTATATGAATTTTTTGTTACAGTCATCTAGCGCTCTCATAACTGAAGAGTTCCGTTACCCACTGTGTCGTCGACTGTAATAACAATGATGATAACAAAAATAGGCCTAAAAATAATTGACTTGACTTGACTTAATCGCATAGGACGTGACACCCCCTTGCGACCCAATGAGGCGTTTAGCTCCTACTGCCAATATGTCCCATGATGCATTGCGCGATATCCTAGATTGGTGGTAGCTCTTTTGCTGGCTGTTTTTTACTAGTGCTATTCATTGTATAGTGACAGCAGAAGACGTACACGCTGACTTTAACACTTAAATGTTATCTATCTAGACATGTGAATCAACATATATGACTAGATTTATTTAGATAAAGATCATAAAATTGTGGGAAAATAGTTGCTATGGCATCTTCGACATCATATGCCAGTCATTTCATGACTTATTCTTGCCAGTGCCAGCCGGGAGATCTACTTATTCATACTTGTAATTGTATTTTCACCCTTTCGAACTTTAGAAATCTAGATTGCTTCTATCTTGTGTTGCCATAGATTCTAATTAATAATTGAGATTTTTATATCACTCTTGTACATAAATACGTTATATTTCCCTATGTCTAGATCTATTTTACATTAGGTTCTAGTTCTGGATGTAGATCTTCTTCTATCCAACGAACGATTTGAAAAAAATAAGATATGAAAAAAAAAATAATCAATTTGGACTTGTAGTAAGGTTGAGACATTTAATAATTTGTTAGAGAATTTGAGGATTGAAAAAGACTTAAAAAATAGACTAAATTACATTTATGAATATGGATCAAAATGTAAAACTACAGGGGCGTTTAGCTCGTTTCATGTATTCCCTATTAGATCTCATGTAATTGGCCATGGTAACACTTTTGCGTCGCCGCATTTCCTCAATGCAAAAGCCTATAATACTTTCACATAGAATGTGAGACTGTGCATCAATGTAATTCAGTGCAAACAAAGAAAATTGATAATATATTAATCTTGTTAAGCGCTAGTCAATAAGTTATAAAAATATGAACACCTAGAATGTTATGTACTACGACTCTATCATTTCTAATTCTAGATCTAGTTTTTGTTATTACATGTATCATTACCGGTGGTCATCCTGTTCCTCCTCTTTTTCCTTCTCTTATTATTAATAATAATCATCACCACAAATGTTAGCATTATTATTTACAGTATTACAATGATTATTAACAAGAGTAGAAATGGTAGCAGTAGTTATACTGCTTGTGTAATAACATCATTATTTATGAATAATGACGTGGGGTACTCACAGCTCTTGTATTTTACTATAATTAAAGGGCTTCAGGCTCCACACAAAAGAGCCATCACCGATCTGTTTCTGAAACAAGGGCAGATAATTTTGCGTGCTAAACACCCCATTACACAGAGATTTCCTCCATTTTACTTTAAATAGTGCCCTTCTCTCCACTGTTAGGAGTGGCATGCCGCACTGCTCCCTGATGTTGTCGGACCATCTTTGGGGTGGACGTCCTCTTGGTTTTGGGTTCGTGAAATCTAGCTTATAGCTGGCATTGATCTTTGTTTGTGCTTTACTCCTGACAACATGTCTGAACCAACGAAGTCTCCTATTCGATCGTTTCGTTCATGTTCAGTGTGTCGCGTATGTGCATGTTTCTAAGCCTATCATGCAGTTATGTCTCCGGAATAGAATGATGAAATAAAATTAGATAATCAAACAGTCCCAAAAGTAGCACAATTTAAGTTTCTGGGAAGTCTATTCCCTGACTGCGCAACAGATGTCCAATATAAAAAAATTGATGGCGTCGCAGGCGTTTGGTCGCCTGAGATCAACAATGTGGACTTCTCACGATATGACCAGAAAACTTAAGATTCGACTTTATAAAGCACTCATTTTTCCAATAAAAAATAATTACATCAATAATATCAATGATAATGATAGTTTTGGAGTTAAACCACTAAATCCAGCAGAGCATTTTATTATATCTGCTAAGCTTCAGCTCACAGGCATATAACTAATGTATTTTTAAAAGTATAATAAGCATGCCCTGTATATATAATATTAAGGGATGGAAGTCTTGAAAAATGTTTTCTTCTTCTGATAATAAGAGCAATCAGACAGTCATGCTTTACTTTTGTTCCTGTAACATCATTAAAGTAAAAACAGAAAGTAAAAGGGGCTACTACAAGTTTCGTTGGTGGTCTACCGCGAAGTTGGGGTCTACATGAGCTGCCGCCTGATTGGCTACAGTCTAACCTGTGCTGTAGTTTGATGAGTGGGTATGTGGCAATGAGAAACTATGGTGAGGCTATTGGCGAGTCAGTAATTGGCTAGGGATTAAACATCTATTGTTTTGTTAAGCAAACTGTTTGATGTGTAGGTGTAATGGTGGGCTGTCTCCGTGACTATAATTTTGGCGAGTCACTGATTGTAGGATTTCAGTTATTGCATCTGTGAATGGGACTTGACTGGTGATGACAAAATATAACTTGAATGATTTGCTACGATTTTTCTTTTAACTTTGAAACAAGCAAGCAAGATGCATTTCAGTTTCAGAGACTTGTACATGACTATCATTCTGGCAGAAGAAGCTGCAGCCAGTTTCCTGATTCGTCATGGTTTATTACAAGATCCAAACACAGCTGATACTTGCCACAAATACGGAACTGCAATGAAACAGACTCTCGTAAGAGAAATAAATTTAGAGCGCGTTGAGATGTCCCAAGAAATGTTAAGTTGTTAGTGTTACCGTCATAAAATAAAAAGTGATACAGTCCCACTAGTTTATCACACAACTTTGAAACAAGTAAGCAAGATGCATTTCAGTTTCAGAGACTTGTACATGACTATCATTCTGGCAGAAGAAGCTGCAGCCAGTTTCCTGATTCGTCATGGTTTATTACAAGATCCAAACACAGCTGATACTTGCCACAAATACGGAACTGCAATGAAACAGACTCGCAAGAGGAAATAAATTTAGAGCCGCGTTGAGATGTCCCAAGAAATGTTAAGTTGTTAGTGTTACCGTCATAAAATAAAAAGTGATACAGTCCCACTAGTTTATCACACAGCCCCCATCATCAAACTACTCACATAATAATCACTGACCAATAGTTGTGACAGACCAAAGTAAGTCCCAATTTCGTGGTAGACCGTCGACTAAAGCAGATGTTGTGTCAGTCAAGAGGTACTAATGCAGAAATGTGACGGTTGACCGCCAACTAAAGTAGCACCAAATAAAATATAATATTTCTTAAATTCTACTTTGTGTAAATGTACACTATCTGTTTTTTACCACTTACATCCAATCAATGGCATCTGAAAACCACTTAACAGGGTGACAAAATTCTTGGCCATCTTGACATTAGTGTCCAATGTTTGCTAGCTGAAAAGAAATGTGCATTTAAAGCTTTATCTTAAAAATGAATAGAAGCCTAGATCTCTCTCTCCTCCCTCTCTTTATTTTGATATTCTGATCATCTAGATCTAGTCTCTAGATCTATTTATTTTTCTTTTATCTATGAATGATTTTGTCAGTAAACCTTCTATCTGTCTGGTATGATCATTAATCTAAACTAGATTTTATATTAAATACAAACGACATGTAGGCCTGTAGCTTTGTGAAAATGGACTTATATGCTTGATAGCAGTTACCTTTGTGCCATCAGTGACTGAATGGTTAGGCTGTCAGACTTGGGATCATGACGTCCCAGGTTCGAATCCTAGCAATGCTAGGCCCGGTGTGTTCCTTGGGAAAGACATTATGATTTAATAAACACGCATTTCCCCCACTCGACCTAGGTGCAAATGGGTACAAGCATTAGCTTGGGAGTAAAAACTCGCGTCAGACTAGCGTCCTGTACAGGAGGTGATTATTATTACCTGTTCCGCTTCATGCAAATAGAAACCAGGATAAACTCCGGGTCTATGGGCCATAATGACCTTGAACTTGAAGGAACCTTTTGGCAGTTTCATTTGCTGTTTGCAGACAATTTTTAATGGCCTACGCTGAGATAACTTATAGATCTAAATTCTAGGCCTAATAACCTAAAATTTAAATCATTGGATGGATGACAATATAATGACAAACATACTAGCTCTAGATCTACTTAGCCTAGGGATCTAGATCTAGATCTATAACGAAGACAGTGAGCTGAGTGTGAGTGAGCTCGGCGTTCCGTTCCGTGTTTCAAGTCAAGTAACTACACTACACTGGGCACTACATTATGTACTACCTGGTTGGGCCCTATTGGTGCTGCAATAACATTGACTGGTTTTGCTTCATCACGAGCGTGATAATCAACTTTGAGATTCCAAACTTTGGGTATTATATAATCTATGGACACCCATTAGCACACACCTTGTTACTGTCCACTGACACCGGCTTTCGTCGTAACTCTACTTTCACTTTCACTTCGTTCAGTTTTCAGTCGCTCCTTTTAGTATTATTATTATGTCGAAGCAAACATGTAAATTGAAACACGATTGGATCTAGCGAAAGATTCAAAGACAGCAGTTTCTGAAAACATCAAAGGATAGAAAGAAAGGTTTTTTATTTCTTTAATCTCTACAATACATTAACTGAAAATTCCTTTATTCTCCAGTTAGGAATGTGACATTGCTAATGGCCATACACTAAGGAGAAAAGATGTAGTGACACAATCTTGTTCAAATACAAAATTACGACAATCTAGCAACATTTCAACACCCACCCCAACACACACACACACACACACACATACACACCCACACAAGCTAACTAAACGTCATAAATCCCCCCCCCCGCCCCTCATCTCTCCAAACAAACCACCAACAACAACAACCCATATCGTCAGTAAACGTTGATAAACGACAATAAATGATAACTCCACCAAGAAAGACAGAGTTTCGGGTCTGTAAAACCCTTCGTCAGACAATAAACAAGCAAAGCAATGTCTACACACTTATACATGCATATGCAGCGTGATGTCCGAAAGAAAAACAGAAAGGAGGGGGAAATGTGCAAATAGAAAGGAAAAGATCAAGAAAGTGAAGACATTGATAATAAAAATGAGTTCCGTAGAAGGGAAAACGGAAAATAAGGGAGGGGAGGGCGGATGACAATATGAGAAGTCAGAGGGGAAGAAGTGAAAAAAAAAAAAGGAAGAGCAGAGAAAATAAATGCAGATCTAGAAATAGAGAAAGAGGAGACTGGAAGAAAAAAAAAAGATGTGTAATTGTGTATTAAGAAATTATCAAGACTTAGACAAGAGAGCAGAAATTTATAAAATGAAGTATGAACAAGGACAACATATGCAATAAAGGTATGTTTCTTTCTTTCTTTCCTTATCAGTTCCCATTCTACCTTCCGGTACATGTGTTAAGATGCCCGAAGTGATCTTTCTTCAGGCTGCCCTGTCAAAAATTTACAAATGTTGAAATTGAATTATGACCATGTGAATGAAGTAAAACAGATTATCTTGAGATGAGCAAATGTGACTCAATTCATTCATATGACCATTATCTACTGTTTGGGTTTGAGACTCTTTGCAACTACATGTATGTGTAAATTGTTTATTAAGCGTCTTCGATTGGTCCAAAAGCTATTAATGACTAAATGTCTATACCTTTGGGTTTACCTCTATTAGCCGTGGGCGTATAAATTTCCAACTTTCTAATAGGTTTTCATGTCCTTTTTATGCATTATGAGGCCTACTCCTGATCTAACTCTATCCTTTACATATAGTCATGAGAAGATTAAAGTATGATTTGATCCCAAATTTTCTATTTCTTGTCCTGTTTTCTTTGTTTCCGTGATAGCAACAATATCTACTTTAAATTTATCCTCTAAATCTAAATATATTTTCTGTTCATTATCCTAACATTCCACATCAACCAGAAAACCCCTTACCATCGGTTTGTTCAACACCAAAAACATGAACGATGTGGGAAAATCCAGACAAGTGGCAGTAGAGATGCATAACTACAATATGTCCTGATTTGGACTCAGTGAGCCAAGATGGTTACAGTCAGGACAAATGAAACTGTCTCCATGAGAGTTAATTTTGTATTCAGGCCATAAAGAGGTAAACTCACCTCACACAGAAGGAGTAGCACTTACACTGTCAAAATAGGCTGAAAGAGCCATGATCGGATGGGAAGCACACAGCTCAAGGATTATATAATATAACATTAACAGCAAGCTTCCGAACAAAGAAAAAGACATCAAGCTGAACATTGTGCAATGCCATGCACCAATCTTTTACTGCCGGCTACAGAAAATATTGAACAACCTGAAGAGAGGGACATTGCAATCATCATGGGATATCACAATGCCTAGGTGGGATCTAACAACAGAGGCTACGAAGATGTGATGGGCACCCATGCACTTGAAGAAATGAATGAAAATGGGGAGCGACTCGCAGAACTCTGTGGACTGAACAATCTGGTGATTGGAGGAAGTATGTTTCCACATGAGAGGATACACAACGTGGGTACCGGTATCACCAGACCACACAACAGAAAACCAAATAGACCATATCTCCATAAGCAGGAAATTCAGACGGTTATTCCAAGGCGTTAGGGTAAGAAGAGTGGCGGATGTAGCATCAGACCACAATCTTCTGGTAGCCAAACTTAGACTCTGGTTGAAGAGGAACCCCATAGACACAAAAGCTGGAAGAGAAAAATTCAAAGTAAGACTATATGATCCACATATTAGAGATTCATGTATCTTGACTTTGAACAATAGATTCCAAGCTTACATGATCTTCATATCAAGGAAATAGACATAGACAATGAGTGGATGAAGTCAAGGAAAAAATGTAAAGAAGTGATATGGCCAAAGAAATGTCAGCAGAATATTTGGATGACATCAGGCGCTCTGAGGAAAATGCAAATACGGAGACAGTTATCCAAAGCATAACCAGAGCAGAAAGGTGACAGCTAAGGCAGAATACAACACGAGGTTCACGAGTAAGTAAAACGAAGCGTGAGACATGATATACGAAAGTTCAATGACAACCAGGCAAAGGAAGCAGACAAAGCAACAGGGTTCCAAAACATGAAAGAACCATAAAATATACATCATCAAGAAGAAACTAACACTAACAGGGAAATATGTACGACCCCACAAGGGACAAACAGGTAATGACCATCACAAACAAGGGGGAACTAATAAACAGATGAGCGTATTTTGAAATTCTACTCAGCAAGTCAGCACCCCAGAAACCAAATAAGGTATAAATCTGTCGCACTATAAGGAAAGTGAAAATCCTGAAAATGGAGATCGACATTTCTGTAGATAAACTCTTGCCACCGTTTGAAAAGATTTTGGATAAAGAAGAAGTTCCGGAACACTGAAAAGATGACCACACTATTAAGGGGGGGGGGGGGGTGCCACCTTGATTGGCGAGTTTGGGACCAAAAGATTGATTTTCTGTTCTTTACATATTTGGGTAGAACGATCATTTGTCTACAATTTTTTTTGCAGAAAACTGTCCATATTACGTATAATTTTCTTGTTACGAAATATTTTGTAGGCGAGGGTTGGTAAAAACAGTCCAATTTTTTACTTCAATTACTCTAATACTGACTGAGAAGATGGCAGTAAAAACCTGTGTATCGGTGGCTAATCGCTAAATGTGGCATCACCAGTCTCGCCTGGCTTTTCCCGACACCGCACGTCGATTTGGCCCAGCCATAGATCTATACTATTTATAATAAAGATCTGTTCTATGGGCACAGAGCTGAGTAACATAAGAAGTGCTGCGCGTCAGTGTATATGTAAACACGCGCACAAGCATATGAATAGAGGAAAAAAACAAACAACTGGTTATTTTGACATTTGTTTTCACAACAGTGCACATCTAAACCTAGATCTACAATTCTCTTTACATTAGTAACAATGCCAGAGACTGTCGAAAGAGTAAGAAGAGGGCTGCTACAAGAAAGGTAACCAGTCTGAAGCGTTTACTTTATATTATTTTCTTGTAATTTCTCTATTTGCATTTTTCTCGAATGTATTTTTTCACACTAAAATTATATCTCCTCCGTCGTTTACGATATTTTATAGTTTTTTTTAAATCATAAAAAAATTATCCAAAATGTTTAAAAACCCCGATGTCACTCTTTAGATATTGTTTGAATGGAAAAGACGACCTGCACAGGTTTTGAGTGATTTTATTCATAACTAAGTGAGGAGAAAGATTTTGAAAATTGAGTCAAAATCCAAGATGGCGGCCGTTTCTATGGCAACCAATGATGCTACAAACTTTTCAATGATAAAGGATGGTTATATTTTGACAGTTACTCAAATATATACTGATAGCAGATACCCAAACTCGAAAGCAAACAATATCACTTCCCCCTGCCCCCCCCCCCCCCCCCGCGAAACTACCCAAGAAAGGAGATCTAAGCAGTTGTGACGACTACCGAGGCATCGCTCTCCTGTCGGCCCCAGGGAAGGTCTTCAACAGAATACTGCTGGAGGGGGATGAAGGGTGAGGTAGATAAAAGGCTTAGAGATCAACAAACAGGCTTCGCACAAGACTGTTCCTGCACAAATCGGATGGCTACCATCCAGATCACTGTCAAACAAACTTTGGAATGGACCACACCCCTTTATGTTAGCTTTGTGGATTTCTAAAAAAGCCTTCGACAGCTTGCACAGAGAGAGCCTTTGGCGGCACCTACGACATTATGGTATTCCGGCCCAAATCACCAACCTAATAAAGACGTCACACAAAGGAGTAATGTATAAGCGATTCAGGGTGGACAAGCCACCTATCGCTTTCAGGTCAAGACTGTGGTGCACCAGGGATGTCTTCTCTCGCCATTCATGTTTCTACGATTGGGTAACGAGAAAAAACAACAGAATAGAAGAAAAATGACATTCAGGGGACTTGGTGACCCGGACTTTGCAGATAACATCGCCCTTCTCTCCCATACCCAACAGCAGATGCAAGATAAGACATCAACACTAGCTTCCTACCTATGCAGCTCAGATTGGTCTCATCATCCATTTAAAGAAAACCCAGGTGCTGAAAATAAATGGAGTCAATGAAGAGCATGTAATTCTAGATGGTATTAGCCTTGAAGAGATCAGCACATCTACATACTTGGGCAGTATTATCGATCGGCAAGGAAAAACAGACGCGGATGTGGAAACAAGAATCGGGAAAGCAAGAGCAGCCTACATGTTACTCAAAAACATCTGGAGGTCCCGAATAATCTCCATCAACACCAAAATCCGTCTCTTTGATTCGAACATCAAATATGTTCTTTTGCATGGAGTAGAGACCTGGAGAATAACAAAGACCACTGTAGGAAGCTTCAGATATGTATTAGCAGCTGCTTACGAAAGATCATCCAAATACATTGACCCTAAACCATCAACACCAGAGACCACTTGGAAAGAACCTCCAAACTTTCGATCGAGGACATAAAAGAGAAGATGGCCGTGGATAGGTCACACCTTGTAAAGGCCTAAGCAAAACACCACTAGGCAGGGTCTGACACTGAATCTGTATGGGGAAAGGAGCGAGGAGACCATCAAATACATGGCGAAGGGACCTGAAGCAAAGAAGATGGGATAAAGCTGGCAGGAGCTGGAAAAGATTGCCAGATACCGTGAAAAATGGAGGGCATTTGTAGATGGCCTTTGCCCCAGAAGGGGCAGCATGCCTAAGTAAGTAAGAAATTCCACGTTCTTAAAATTAAAGTCCTTACATGTACGTTTCCGAAAGGTCCCTACGGGTATCATATTGTATTTGTTTCTCTACATCTCTCTGTTTGGCGTAAACAGGGGATTAGCCCATTTATGCGCCTAGAGCTGTCGTGAGATGGGAGTGGGCGCTATAGAAATGAATTATATTGTTATTATTATTATTATTATTATTATTATTATTATTATTATTATTATTATTATTATTATTATTATTATTATTATTAAAATTATTATTATTACCATAGGTAGGAGTTGAGGCTGCCACTTTGTAGACCCCTACCCGGCCCTGGTTGTACTTTTCTGTCAGGGTTAACTCCCATTGATCAGCCGAGATCCGCCTGTTTCAATGAAGACAGGTGTGAAAAGTTAATCATAGACTACATAATAGTTAGCAGCCCCTTTTTTACAGTACATTGGATGCAAGAGTAAACAGAGGAACAGAAATATTTAGTGATCATCACCTAGTGATTGCCAAAATGAGATTACTGACTGAAGAAAACTAAGAGAAAAGGAAAGAGAAGAAAGCTATTAAACTCAAAATAGAGGAACTAAATAAACCAGTAGTAAAACAGGCATGCTTAATTAGGATAAAAAGATTTATCAGTGAAACGAAAGACAGATGGATCTGAATGATATTTTGATAGCACAATAGAAGAACAATGGCAGATGTATAAAGAAACACTCCTAAATTGTACTGAAGAGGTCTGTGGTAAGAAACAAATTAAAGGAGATAGGAAAAGAACAGCATGATGGAATGAGAATGTCAAGACAAAGATCAAAGAAAAGAAAGTTTGTCTGGAAAAATAATTGCAAACAAAGAGACCAGAGGATAGGATAGATTACGTGAATAAAAGAACAATCGCCAAAGAGGAAGTTAGGAAAGCAAAACGGGAACAATGGGAAGTTTTGACAAAGACTTCAAGAAAGCTATCAAGGAAATCAAAAGCTGTTCTGGGGGGGGGGGGGGGGGGTAATGAAGAGCACGAGAAAGACCAAAGCATGCCCAATACAACATAATAATTAAGAATGCCGAAGGCGAAATAATGAAAGAAGACAGCGAAATCATCATGGAAGCCATGGAGAAAACAATTTCACCAATTACATAACCCCTCCAGAACATATGAAACAAAGAGTTAAGATCAATTAGTCAGAGTAACAAGTAATCCAGAGGAGACAGCTGAAGATGTTGATATCTCAATGGAAGAAATCCAAACAGCTATAAGAAAAGTGAAATTAGGGAACGCCACAGGAGCAGATCAGGTTTATCGAGAAACGATTAAGAACCAAGGGAGAGAGACAGACAAACTACTACACGCAATATGCCAACAACAGGTGCCAGACGACTGGAAAAAGGGAACGGTAGTACCAATACATAAGAAAGGATCAACTATGGAATGCTCAAACTGTAGGGGGATATCACTACTTAGCGTACCAGGAAAAGTGTATGCCAGGATGCTGGAAATGAGGCTAAGGAAAAGAGTAGAGCACAATGATTTCCAATCTGATATTGAAGAACACCAAAACGGATTTAGACTAAGAAGAAGTGTACAAGACCACATATAGAAGCATCTCTCTCTCTCTCTCTCTCTCTCTCTCTCTCTCTCTCTCTCTCTCTCTCTCTCTCTCTCTCTTTCTCTCTCTCTCACGCCTCCGCGACCAACCGTACATTTACTAAAAATAGAAATCTATTATTAGCACAGTGATTTCCGTGTTTCTTAAAAACTGATCAGTAAATTGTTGACGGAACTTAAAACAGAGTAAATGAACTGGAAATCAGGTAGGTGTAGCCTACCAACACATTCAAGGTCTCAATCTAGATCTCTACCCTTTCAAAATATTTATGCTGAACGATTTAGAAATCTAGAATCTAAATCATCTGGATTATTTTCCTTATTTAAATTCTCTCTCTATATATATATAGATCTAGATCTAGATCTATATATATATCTAGATCTTAGCTCTATATGAGATTAACTAGATCTAGATCTAGTAGATCTAGAGAACGGCGACTTCTTCTAGAGATTTACATGTTTTCCAATACGTGTTGACAACAAAATCTAAGATTTCAGGGTGAGTAATTCCAGACAGTAGATCGAGACCTAGATCTAGATTTAGATGAGATAGAATCTAGATTCTTTCTTCTAGATCTTCATCTAGATTCAGATAAGATCTAGAGATCTAGAGTTATTAATTAGCTTATATTAGACTTAGATATTAAGCTGAAGCAAAACACATATAGGCCCTACGTAGGTGCGGGCTGTGGTTGTGAGATTGTAAACACCATGATAGTGATTCAAAACCCATGTCTGGCCCAAGTGTTTTATCAGGAAATTGTGTTCTTAGGAAAGTTTCATAATTTTCTCTACTTTCCTCACTTGACTCAGGGCTACTATTACTATGACTATTATTTATGCTCCCCAGGGAGTTGAGAAGCTGCTGGGGGATAAATTACATTAATTAGTCAGTGAGCCTGCACTTGTGCGGAATACAGACTATATATCCATCTTTATTCTTAATGATTCATAAGATGGAGATAGATTTCTCTTTATCTTCACCCTTCATACACTTTTTATTCTAGTCTACTAAGTTCAACTTCCCCTTCAACAGTGCCCCTGGGAGGATTTCCATAGTCAATAGTCAGGCACACCACCTAATTTCCCTCTAAGTAACAGTCATAAGAGACATTGGTATAGTGCATTCTTTTATCTCTGTGCGCTTGACTGACAATTTACCGAATCTACAGTCACATGTTGATGGTCCGGACTTCGATAATCCAGATGTCTCGATAATCCGAACAGATGAGCTGTGACGGATCTTTTCTTCTTTATTTGTACCCGACAATATGGAAATTTGGGATTCCGGATCCAAACACCTAATTTTGGAACAAGCTACCACAATATAGTGAGTTTGTGCTTCGATAAACCAAACACTCAACCATTTGAGATAGTCTAACCAATCCACTAACAGTCCATCAAAGCCACCCGACTCGACTTTCCTGTTAGATCGCCGATTCAGCCATACCATTTAGCAATTTTCTCTGTCTGTCTGTCCGTTTTTTCTCTCTCTCTTCTTTTTCTTCTTCATTTTCTTCTTTTTCATCATTTTCTAGTGTGGTGTAAATTGTATGTAAACGAGAAACCTGAGGCACAAGTCAGAGAGAGAGAAAGAGAGATAGAACGTGTGTTAAAGTGTCTTTCTCAAGTACCACAACATAGGACCTAGCTTTGCGAGGATTCGAACCCGGGACCTCATAATCCCTAGTCACGCAGACTAACAACTTGGTCACTGACGCCACAGATATTATTAGATGGTGCTCAAACCAAAAAGCTTCACTTTCTTAGTTCAAGCCCCAAATGTTATACTAAGAGCAGGGAACAGCGCTAAAGTAATAGTATAGTACTAATACAGTAGGCCTAGTAATGACATGCAACCTTGAAAACAAATGAATATTATAATTATCATTATTATTCATGTAGTAGTAATAGACGGACGTGTAGTGTAGCTCTCCGAAAAGCGTAATAAGGGCCGGAGAGAGAGAGAGAGAGGAGTTCTGGCTAGTGATGAACAGCATCGTTGTACTCTGTCCCCTGTAAATTGAAGGGGTCAGTTCAATAGTGTGTGTGTGTCCATTTTCGTGAAAAGTGAGATAGATTCCTAAGGAATAAATGGAAATCATGCTTCCTGAAAAGTGTGTAAATGATATGATGAAAATACATCACGTTTACAGCCATCTGAAACTTGGAATTCCCAAAGCCAACAGTTTTGCTTTCCTCACTTCCTCTTTTTTATTCACGTAATCTATCCTATCCTCTGGTCTCTTTGTTGCAAGTATTTTTTCCAGGCATCCTTCTTTTCTTTGATCTTCGTTTTGACATTGTCATTCCACCATGCTGTTCTTTTCCCCTCTCCTTTAATTTGTTTCCTACCACAGACCTCTTCAGTACAACTGAGGAGTGTTTCTTTATACATTTGCCACTTTTCTTCTATTGTGCTATCATTCAGATCCATCTGCCTTTCACTGATAAATCTTTTTATCCTAGATTGGTATATCTCTTTTTCTATTGGTTTATTTAGTTCCTCTATTTTTAGTTTAGTAGCTTTCTTCTCTTTCCTTTTTGTTTGTTTTTGGCAGTCAGTAATCTCATTTTGGCAATCACTTGGTGATGATCACTAAATATTTCTGCTCCTCTGTTTACTCTTGCATCCAATGTACTGTAAAAAGGGAGCTGCTAACTATTATTTAGTCTATCATTGACTTTTCACACCTGTCTTCATTTACTCTTGTATATTTGTGGATATCTTTATGAGGAACAATGGTGTTGGCTATTTTCATGTTATTCTTTAGGCAAAAATCTATTAGTCTCTCTCCATTTGGAGAAGTTGTTGTATCTCCTTCTTTACCTATTACTCCTCCTGATGTTTCTATTATGTTGCCTACTCTAGCATTTAAATCTCCTAAAACCATTAGTTCCTGTATGTGTTTAAGATTCTCTGCAGCTATTTGTAAATCATTTTTCGAAGGCATATTTTTCTTCTTTAGTTGTGTCTTCGTTTGGTCCATAAGCTATTAATAATTTAATTTCTCTTCCTTTTTGGTTTAATATTTACCTCTAATAGCCGTGGGCTTTTAAATTTCCAGCTTTCTAGTAGGTTTTCATGTCTTTTATGCACTAGGAGACATACTCCTGTTCTAGCTCTATCTTTGCCATCTACTCCTGAGAAGATTAAAATATGATTCGGTCCTACATTCTCTATTCCTTGTCCTTTTTTCTTTGTTTCTGTAATAGCCAAAATGTCTACTTTGAATTTTTCCATTTCTTCAATTAATTCTAACTCTTTTCCATTTATCGCCCTAATGTTCTATGTTCCAAAAATCACAGTCAGTGTTCGTTTCCATTTTCGTCGTTAAAAGGTCAAGCCGGGTATATTATATTTATTTCTATGCATCAGTTAGGTTTTAGATAAGCAGGGGATTAGCCCACTGTATCCTAGGTAGATGGTGGGGCTGCCACCTTGAGGCCCCCTACCAGGCCTTGTTCTTTTCTGTACTCCCTTAGTTTTTGGTCATTCAAGACCAGTCTGCAAGGCAACAGGTTGTTATTTTCTGTCAGGGTTAACTGCCTTAGCCTGGGTTAGTCAAGACTGACCTGCAAGGCAGCAGGTTGTTTTCTGTCAGGGTTAACTCCCTTAGCCTTTGGTATGCCAAGATCGACTTGTAAGGCAGCAGGAGACTCGTGGAGGGCAGGATCATCTACTCCCCGTACAGGTGCTTACCTGTCCACTGCCCGGTCATAAATTGTTGAATTATATAATTCAGTGATGATACCATCTTTCGGTCATGACGATACCGTCTTCCCTCATTCAGTTGGGCGGTCTTGGAGGCATCTCCCAAAAAGGCTTAGTGCTGAGAAAGTGAACTAGAAATGTTTAGGTCGTGGGAAGACGATGACAAAGATGATTTTTATGAGTCATGTGAAGAGAGTGTTAGTTTTGACAGTGAAAGTGAAACAAGATCTTGCAATACGCCTGGGCAAGACTTGCTGTTCTATTACTCGTTGATACCAACTACCGTCTTCTCTGGTCTCGCTTTTTTTGAGTACTCGCTTTGATGAATACGACGAAGCTGCCTCGCCGGCCTCGCACATTCGGGGCGACGAATATTAACACTATCAACGAGTTATAGAACAGCGAAAGCAGAAGACAGTAGACAAACCCAGTGTGAGACTAGTAAAAACTGCTGTCACTGTCACACCGTCAAAGAAGGAGAGGGCAGGGAAGTGTTGACTGAACGTTAGCTAGGTTAATGCTCAACGGGGCAGGGTGACGGCTTGCGAAAGGTGCCGATTAAGAGACAGACGGACGGCTTCAGTAGCCTTACATTATTTTCTCCATGGTTTGTGGTTTGTTGAATTCTTTTTCTTTTGTTTTTATTTAGAAAAGTAAGTCAAAGTTTAATGAAAACATTATTGCCCATTCTTATCTTATCTTCTCATCAGTCAGTCACTCTTTTTTTTTCTCTCCCATCATTATTTAACGATTATTTGTAAGTAGATCTATGTACATCAATGAAAAACTTCAAACAAGAATTTAAAATGAATATAGAAAGGTAAAGGACATTAAATTGCGTACATAATGATATTATATATTACATCATTGTACATTTTGAAACATCCATGTGGGTTTAAAGAAAAATAGAAATGTAAATGTAATTACTAACGATAATTACAACGAAGAGATAAATGATCATTAATCATTTATTATGGGCTTTATACATCTAAGTTTTTAGCTAGGTTTTAAACAACTTCTGCGATGGGAGACTAGTTCTCCAGCTTTTGAAAATAGTCTCTCTGATGGCACCAACGTTCCTTGGAAGCACAGAAAGGATTTCACAATTTCCTGCAACTGTGGCATCATAGCAGCATTATCTTTCTACCATAGTAAAGAATTTAAATCTCTGTGGAGAGGTGGCTCTTCATTGTATCTTCTCATTTCGAGATGAGGTCCCTAAATCTGCTCATTGTCAAAATGTCACACTTGGTCTTTCAGTTTTCGGTATGGAAGTAGACCTACAAAGGGCTGGGGATGAGTGACGCCAACAGCGAAAGAAACTTCAAAGACGTTGTCTCACTCGCATCGGTCAACTCTTGAACAGACTACAATAATATTATTTTGCATAACTACGATACAGGAAAATCCACTGAATGCTGTCACCGGCCCATCCTCGTTAAAGAGTTAATACAGTGGTTTTCGCTCCCAATCCCCTTCCATTCAATTTTTTCAGGATACCAAATTTTTTCTATTAGATCAAATTCACCCGCTAACATCCCATTTTTGAGGTAGACTCAAGGCATACTTGATTAATCAATGAAGCACTGTCACTCTATCTTTTCACAAAAAAGGTGACGAACATGATTTTCTTTATTGAAAAAACGTTGGAAGATAATTAAATTTGCCAAATGGACATAAAACATGTAATAACTTATACAGGGTGATGCATGTAGACAACTGGCTCCGTCTTATTGGGTGGAACAAAAGGAACGATTGTCACATCTGGTCTATCACCTGGTTTCGTAACGTTCTATTGTTCAGTGCAAACGCGTTGACCACTAAACTCGCTAGAGTCGATGGGTAGACAGTGATTGAATCACAGCTCAAAGCTAGCCATTCTATTCATGCGCTATCGTCCTTCTTGGACCAGACATAGGTCACCTTTCCATCCCCCATCCTCATGTATATCTCTTAAATTCAATGGTTGACGGAGTGATTCAGCCCATATGTTGGCAGCCCTTCCTTCCTTCTTACCCACACATAGCTCTGTAATTTTATTGATCTACAGAGTGACTGTTGAATATGCAAATTAGATCACTCATTTGATAACAGACCTCTTGTAGTCATCGTGCTATTTGCTTGGATGTGATCCAATTTTATTTGATTTTAAGGTCTCCGCCTAACATTTCAGTAAGGTTAACAACCCATTTTTTTATTATCCCTATGGGTGGGATGCTAGGCGGAGACCATTGTGCTCAATAGAATACATACAAATCTGATAGCTAATACTGTTTGGCATAATAAATTTAAAGCACCTGGCCAATGTTTCAGTTGCATTCACTTCTGGAAAACAAATGTAAGTAAACGGGATATCAATTCTTAAGGAGTGCCCAAGCCTCTTTTTAGACATGGTGAGTCGAAGCTAAAAACTCTCTGAACAGCGGCCATTGTGTTCTTTGTCATGGTTGTCAAATGTGATAAATTAAAAATGTGGATCTTTGACAGCTAGGCACTGCTGTTCATACAGCTGTTGAGATGAGATTCTGAAGAGACCTAACCGTGGGTGGATAGAGGTTGGGGGCAGGTTTGGGCATGGTTGGGAGTAGGACGGATGTGTGGGGGGGGGGGGAGGTTCGGTCTTCAGGGATTGTGATAGATTTTACGATAGGTGAATCTGTTGTTAAACAGTATCTATGCAGTGTTATGCAAATTAGATAACTCTGTTGAGTTTTACATTTAGAAATATGGTCATGTATATGCAAACAAAGTAAAAGATTCTTGAATCAGTGATTAGTCCCACTCTCATATATCACACTGACCTCTGTCAGTTACATTTGAACTGCTTCTGTTCAAATAAAATGTCCATTGTCCTACTCTCATACTGAGTGAGATTGGCAGAAATGTGCGACGCTAGTCATGTAAAATTGTAGCAATTAAAATACATTTTTTCTGTTTTGTTTATCCCAACTTTTCCCTCAGTTGTGTCCCTTGTGTGTGCCCGACTATGAAAATCCTTCCAGACCGAGACTCTTTTCATCCCAATCCTTCCCTCTCTTAACTTTATTTAAATGCATCAACCATTTTTTCTAAGCATGAAACTGTAGGGTTATCTATTTTGCCTAATACTGCATGAGTGCTGTATTATAACAGATTTACTCTTCATAAATAAAACAAGTGTGTCAGCTATAATGATATACACCTCTGTTAGTACTGAAACATAAAATGGAAATAAACAAAATACAACACAAACCTGCAAACATGTTCATAACATCTCATGGTCAGTTCATGATTTTTTAAATTGGCTTGTTTTCTCCCCAGGAACAAAGTGTACCAGAAACAGAGATTTTTGATTCAAGAAGTTTCTTCATCTGTCTTACAAAAATGGTGTGGAAACTGGGTGATTTGTGTTTGCTATGCGTCCAAGAAAATCTCGGATCTTACCCTCATTTAGGGAGCCGCCTTCCCACTGTCTATAAAGAAATACTTATTGAAAGGCTAGCTTGTCATGATCGGTTCTTTCCAGAAGACTTTAATCACATCAAAAGCAATCTGTTTTCAAGTGCTCTTCGTCACATCGACTTAAAATGGTGAGGCTTGTTATTTTCTTGAGTGGACAGTGTATCTTGTTGTTTTCTAATGCCTTGTAATGCACGCTGAGCTTGAATTGTTGATGTTATGCCTATAATTATTTACAAGGAGCAACAATCAAATTTAAGATTTAAGGTGTGCACACAAAAAAAGTGTGAATATTTTAAATGGAGGAAATTTTGATTACATGAAATCATGCCATATATAAAGCTCTAGTATCCACACCTGTACTGTCCAAGGTAAAAATAAAGGATCATAAAGAAACGACACAGACATATTACAGTTGAGCTCACCTATAACAGCCCCGGTTGCAATAGGAGCCTGCTGACAACAGGATTTTTTGGAATCCCACATTTCTGCTTTATTCGAACTATAGAAAAAAAGACTGGTTTGAAGGAGGTTCTACACTGTTTGATAGACTACAGCACGATTTTAATTTCAAGAAAAGTCATCCCCATTTTTGATAACCATGCATAGGCTAGCTTTAGGCCTTGAGGGAGGGTTATGAATGTAAAGCCAAGCCACAACGTTTGTGTGTTATGTTTGTAGTGGACAGGGTTGGTCAGTGGGACATGTATCCGTTCGATAGTCTGTAGGGAGAGAAGAAGAGAGAAGGGCAGGGGAAGGGGGAGTGGCAATAGAATTTTACATGCAAGGACCAACAATTGGTCAACGAGTTACAATGATCTGTGTATGGGCCATTTACCTGGTGTCTGTTGGCATCTTTTTTGTTTTCGTTGCAATGCAATACATTAAGTCATCTGTTTCAGTTGCACACATACACAGGCATATATTCTACATTCTGTCACAAATTTGAAATGAAATGACGCATATAGATCTAGGTCTATCATTATATATTCAAGCATTGGAACAGTTTCGAAGAAGAAAAATGCTTATAACTTATAATAGTCCCTCCCCTTCCCCTCCCAAACCAAAAAGCAGCAATTGTATGTCTACATGGTACTTGTATACAACAGGATTTTTATCCCGGTCCCGTCAATCCCATTGCAAACTAGTTTCTTTGTATGTAACATCTAATGGAAGGGTTAAGACAATTTGACTAGTCCCATTGTGAAGCTGAAACAAAATATTTGGAATTTAAAAGATTCTTATGAGTAACAAAAATTAATTGTACATGTACAATGAACAAATCAAGGCATTTAAAGTTTAGAATATGTATTCTCTTTTTTTTCTCTTTTTTTTTTTTTTTTTTAGTAGATGTCACTATTCAGTATAATCATGGGTATAAATATATATATTTATATAATAATTCATCATTTTATTTATTTACAGTTGTGATCAGATATCAGATGAAGTCATAAAACTACTTGCAAGTTCTGGCTGCAAGCTAGAAGTCTTAAAAATGAAAAGACTCAAGTCAGTCACAGGTAGAGCAATTTCTGCTATTCATCCGTTTTCACTGCATTTTTATCCTATCAAGTGTTATGGATCTTATGCTTTTCTCTAGATGGCTTCCATATCAATATTATTAAGAAATACAATATGATATGCAGCTTTGTCAAAGGAGAGAATTAGCAACAGGATGAAAAATGAAATGATCCATCACCAAAGTAGCTGAACCGTAGTTTTGTGAGTTAGAAATCATGACGACACTGGCTCAAACTCAACGACTGGCACAGTGGGGTTGTTTTTTTTCACAACGTTGTACTTGTAGGAAAGATACGTCACTCTACTTTCCTCACTTGACTCAGGTGTAAATGAATAGGTAGAGAAAGATCTTGTCAGGGTGTTAGCATGAAAAGCTTAACTGGCTTGTGTACTGTATGCTCCCTTGGGAGTTGAGAAGGACTTTGAGAGAAGTGGCGTACTGGGGGATAAATGATATACAGTCGGTGAGCCTGCACCTGTGTGGGGATATGGAATGCCTTGAAATTCATTACTTGAAGGAAAATGCCAACTATAAATCTATGAACAGATAATATCCAAATAATTAACAATTTGATTTAAATCCCTTTAAGAAAATTTATACTTTTGAGTGTTATCGCTAATCTCTCGCCTGGCTTCGGGTGATGATTTTAATTTTAATTTGAACACAACTATAGGCGAAAGCGAAATAAAAATCACACTTCCTCTTAACGAAATCAAGCTCTAAAAGCTTTTGCCTATAAATATATTATTATTCCAATTCCTGTTTTGCAAAGTGGCAGCAATGTTAATGTTATTGGTCTGCAATGCAACGGATTAGGGATTTGAATTTTGTTCAGGACATGAAGTGTATATCTATTTTTTTCATTTTCAAGTAAGACCTAACATTTAATCTTAAGTAGATGGAAGCTAATGTCTAGCTTTATGGGAGATTGAGGAAAGATTTTAAAATTCTGTACATGTGAGCATATGATGTACACTCGTCCTTAAAGACACAAGACACCTATCATACAATTATCATCATCACCATCACCATCATCATCATCTTAATCATCATCATCATCATCATCATCATCTTGTCTTCTTTTCTTGTTGTTGTCATCACCATCACCAAAATCATCATTATCATCACCAATATCATCATTATCATCATCCTCCTCCTCATGATCACCACTATTATAACTATCATCGTTGTTGCCGCTGTCATGTATGAATCCAAGATATTTGTGTTATATCTTTATGCTAAGGTTACTGCATTACTTGTAATTTACAATTAGATATTTTATTGTATACATAGTCTATACTTTATTCTATGTACTCACTGTAACAAAAATTAATTTTTCATTGTGGATAATAAAATATATTCAATTCAATCAGTTCAATTCAAGTAAAAGCACCCATGACAATGTAAAGGACTCTTAAGGACAGATCCTATAAATCCTACCTAAATTCCGAGATCATTGCTTATTACATACTTTATTAAACAACGAAAAAAGATTTGCCTCGATTTCCAAGTTACAATATGTGATCTAAACGTATCAAATTTCCGTGGGGCTATAAGCTTCCCTGAAGAGTGTAGCATAAGGGAACTAATCAGGATATTTGACAGCATTATTTTTCGTGGAAAATAAATCAACACACAATGTCTTATACGTTGTGAAGATTTGCACATTTAAGTCATTGCTTTAACACCATTTTTTTCCTCTCTTCTATAACAAGACATTGGTGTTCAAGCCATTGTGCATGGTCAGAATGAGCTGCTGGTTCTCCATCTGATAGAATTGCCTTTGATCACAGGAAAAGTACTGGCTAGCATTGCAGCACCTAACATGTGTTCTTTGCTTTTATCCAGAGTACCAAGAACCCCAACAAAGTCTGGTTGAACCATTCAGGTGAGATAGATATTTTGAAAAACTCATAAACAAAAACGAAATTGTTTATTGATGTCTATGGCATGAAATTTTACCATATTGAGCAGATTTAAAACAAAATCATGTAAACAATTTCTTCTACTTCTTTGTTCTCAATTACAGCATTGTTTTTAGGAACTTTCACAAGTGTTTATGCAAGTTCTTTTGCATCATGCCTTACACGAAGTATAACAAATGGAAACCTCTCGAGATACGAAGGAAGCATGCACACCTAATTCAAATGTACAAAACTATCAATGGATACACTACAGCAATAAACAGACCATCTTATTTCACACCCCAGTCAAACAGTTATTCCACCCGAAATCACCACTGCAATAATTTCATTACACCTGGCACATATACGAATATTTACAAGAACAGTTTTTTTCCGAGGATTGTCATTGATTGGAAGTACTTACCAAGCCAAAAAATCTACAGATAATTACATTTGACATTTCAACAAGCACTCAATGGAGAGCCTATTGTGTAGGATTGTGATTGATGTTGTCCAATGATATTGTTTGAACATTTGCATCATGGGCAGCAATGCTTCTTGCATCTTAATGGATATGATGATGATTATGATGATGTTTCATTCATATCTTATCTTAACGTTTGCTTTATCCCACAGTTTTGGTTTCTTTCTTGGCCAACAACCCATCTATCAAATCACTCAAAATGACGCCAGCTGTTGACTTTCTACCTGCTATTGCTGAAGGCCTGAACTCTTCTCTTGTGAGTTTGATGAAACGGAGGTGTTAAGAATTTTATTTGATTTTCTTTCTGAAATAGTTAGACAGGATAACGATAGCTGTGACACATGTTAATTGTTTTGCTTTGAGATGCTGTTGCATTTCTCTGTGTATGCTATTGACGTTGATCTTTTATACTGATAAATCAATGACTGATTTTTTTTCTTCTCATTTCTTAGTAATAGAAACAAAATTTTGAATTCAGCTTAAGTTAGGAAAGGTTGAGTAAATGATGGCCTTCTTGTACTTACCTACACATTTAGAAAAATTATTGAAAGTTTGTAAATCTAAGATGAAAAGCCCTTCTTATGCAAATGTGCATACATACATGTCATTTTTCCTTCATCTTATTTCTCCTATTTGCTTTGCAATAGATGAACATGAAAGTGCTTCAAAGAATGCCCGTCATTTGTTGTGGGTCATATTTATTTAAGATGAAAACGTGTATTGAACTTAACTTTGAAAACTTCTGTGAGAATGCAGGTCACTACTTTCAGGGCATTTTTGAAGGACATATTTTTGATTGTTTTAATCTTTTTAATCATTTTATTTTTTGTGTGCATACAGGAAGAATTGGACACAAACGTCCAATCAATAACTGATGAAAAAATTGAAATGTTGGCCCAGTTCTGTCCAAATTTGAAAAAGTAAGATGTTTACAATTTTCTGCAAGTATTTCTGTGGTAACTCAAAAGTGCAATTTGATGATTAATATTATGATAATGCTTCTCCTTGGCACAGGGTTTACTTCATAAAGGGTAATTGATCATCACAACATCCCTTGCTATTATAAATATAACACAGACACTTCTTTCTTTTTTTTTCAGACTAGATTTGAATGGAGCAAAAAACATTGGCAAGGACTCAATAATTAAAGTAAGTACATAATATTATATTTGCAGATTAGGAATAACATTTATGATTTGTGTTTTAGTAGCTTAGGACCAATTTTGTTGCATTTCTGTGTTAAATGCTGGTCTTGCTTGCATTCTAAGATTACATGAATGTTCTATTTTGCATTTTGGGGCATCTTACTTTTTTGTTTTTCAAGAGGTAATTAAGTGATCTAGGACATCTAGTATTGTTCTTTACATTGTAGTTTGGATGAGTGACGATCTGCTGATTAAAAAAAAGAAAAGTTTGATTAAGTTGGAATTGTTTAAAATCT
Source organism: Doris montereyensis (assembly GCA_037039925.1). NCBI lineage: Eukaryota > Metazoa > Mollusca > Gastropoda > Nudibranchia > Dorididae > Doris > Doris montereyensis. Next base: position 271,500 of record JAXRKP010000053.1, read on the forward strand.
AATGTGATGAAGATTTGGATTCATTGACACTGCTACAAAGATTCACATTCTTGAGGAATGAGTTCAGAGCAAAAATGAATTATTTTTGGATGAAACATATTTCTATAGAAAGATTATAAAAAACACAAAACAAGTAAAATTCCTTCAAGGCCGTTACGGCCCATATAGCCGGAACTTATCCCGGTTTCAATAGCGTGAAATGGAACAGGTGACAATAATCACCTTCTGGCCAGGACGCTAGTCGGATGCAGGTTTTTACTCCCAAGCTAGTGCTTGTACCTATTTGCACCTGGGTCGAGTGGGGAAAACTTAATTAAAAAAAAAAAGAAGGTCAGTTGAAAATTTGATCTTGTAATTGTCGGCTTAATCATTAGTAGCTATGTTCATCAGGAGATTTGTGTTTGGAGACAAAAGTCTGGATTGTAAAAGAATTAACCTGTGTATGAGTGTGGAATGACACATTTCATTAGATAACATATGTAGACTGTTTTATCCAGGCATGTCTTCATATTTCCTCGTCTAAGGCATGATATCATTTATTATTTATTGGTGCATCGTAACATAAGAAGCTTGATAATTACATTAAAACTTCTTTTTCTTTCTAATTCACTCATTCTACAAGGTTAAGAAAACACTTTCCGCTATTGTATCATTTAAAAGACTGATTTTTTCTAAGCCATACTTGCTCTTTAATTGTTACGGTAATTTTATTTGATATTGATAATATAGGGATAATCCTTTTACTTTTATCTAAAGTTGTTGACTCAACGTATTGTCTTGGATCCCATGACATTGTTTCTTACTTCCTTGACCTATTTAATTTGTGATGCATGTCCGGTTTTGAATTATTGTTTATGACACCATATTCTTCCTATTAAAAGCCCACAGGGCGTGAAAATGCAAGGGGGGGGGGCAGTGGACATTTAAAGGATAACAAAATATCAGAAATCTATTAAGCCAAATCATCACATTATGCCTACAATGCTTGCTTGGCCCAATGATGACATGACCCTCATAGTCCTGGACATTACAACGTTGACTGATTCTTTTGTCATTCATTCTGTTTACATGCCCAAACCATCTCAATTGATTTATTTCTATCTTAGTTTTTATGCCATCTGCTTTGGTTTGATCTCTTATTGTGTTTCTGATTTTGTCTCTTTTACTTTTTCCTGCTACTCTTCTTAGATATTTCATTTCAGCTGCCTGTACTCTACTGTATTCTCTACTGTCTAAGGTCCAGATTTCGCTGCCATAGAGGAGAGTAGGACAATAAACTATGTTGTATACTGCCAATTTGGTTTTTATTGACAATTCTCGTTTACCTACAAATGCGTTTCCTAGATGGTTATATATTGCACTTGCCTTTTTGATTCTCTGGCTGATTTCTTCTCTTAGTTTTCCCTCTGAGTCAATCATTACTCCTAGGTAATTATAGCTTTGAACTTGTTCTCAGTTCTCCCTGTCCAATTTAAGATTTTGTGTTTTAGCTTCCTTAGTTACTAGCCTTGTTTTGGTTTTCTTTGCATTTACTCTCATTCCTCTTTTATTTACTTCACTGTTCATAATGTTGATATTCGACTGAAGGTCACTTTCTGATTTTTAAACGGAACTAAATCATCAGCAAAGGAAAGCATTGCTACATTTACTGGTTTGAGCTTCCACATACCTACATTCGTTTTCTTCATTTTTGAGGATGCTTGTGACTGAATCCATAAATGTAATAAACAAAAGAGGACTTAGGATACAACCCTGTCTTACCCCTCTGTCTACATCAAATTCTGCAGATATGTTTCCAGCACATATTGGCTTATTGTAAAAATTTTAATCGCTTCTATTAAATTTTGCTCTTAATTGTGTTCTTTTAAGGAATGCCATAGTTTGTCGCTCCTCAGTATCAAATGCCTTTTCTAGGTCTATAAAACACAGGTGCAAGTCAATGATTCTCTCAAAAGCAATTTTACTATCATTTGTTTAATTGTAAATATGTGGTCTTGTACACTTCTTCCTGGTATTTAATGTTCTGCAATCTGATCCTCTACTCTTTTCTTTAGCTTCATTTGCAGTATCCTGGCATACACTTTTCCTGGTACGCTAAGTAGTGATATCCCTCTATAGTTTGAGCATTCCATAGTTGATCCTTTCTTATGTATTGATACTACCGTTCCCTTTTTCCAGTCGTCCGGCACCTGTTTGGACTTTCATGCTTGTTGGCATATTGCATACAGTAGTTTGTCTTCCTCTCGCCCTTGGTTTTTAATCATTTCTGGATAAACTTGATCTGCTCCTGAGGCTTTTCCTAATTTCACTTTTCTTATAGCTGTTTGGATTTCTTCCATTGATATATCTACATCTTCAGCTGTCTCCTATGGATTACTTGTTACTCTGACTAATTGATCTTTACTCCTTGTTTCATATGTTCTGGAGGGATTATGTAATTGTTGAAAATACTTTCTCCACGTTTCCATGATTTAGCTGTCTGCTTTTACATGTATTATTTCTCCTTTAGCATTCTTAATTTGTCGTATTGGGCATGCTTTGGTCTTTCTCATGCTCTTCATTGCCCCCAGAACAGCTTTTGATTTCCTTGATAGCTTTCTTGAAGTCTTTGTCCAAACTTGTTCCTGTTTTAATTTCCTCACTTCCCCTTTGGCGATAGTTATTTTATTCACGTAATTTACCCTATCCTGTGGTCTCTTTGTTTGCAAGTATTTCTTCCAGGCATCCTTCTTTTGGAATTAAAGCTGGGCCTGTTTTATTTATGTTCCAACCATTTATGTTGCTTGTCTTTTGACAATGAGCGATGTTAATTCCTTAAATGTTCTTTCAAATTCATGTAGCCTTCATCTTTGTTGGTTATGTGTTGTGGCAAAAATATATCAAGAGTACGTCTATTAATTGCTATGCTGTTTTTAATGTTGTTAACCATTTTCAGCTTTTGTCTTATGTTGATATATCATCTAGTAAACGAAATTACTGTGACTTACATGTACCTTTAACAAATGCTTGTATAATTTACTTATAAATGGATACTTTTGTCTACAATTAGCTATTTCAGACCTGCACTCAGCTAGGAGAGCTTGACCTTGGCTACTGTACCCGCTTGAGTAATCCAATAGAATGCCAGATGATGTGGATTCTACCACAGTCTCTGACCAATTTGTCATTGGTAGGCCTCATGTTGAAAGACGAGGAAATATTTGTTGAATCTATCACTCGTCTACCCAAGATAACTCATTTGAAATTATGCGGAGTTACAGCTTTAAATGATTCCACACTAACCAAGGTAAGGCATAAAGGTTGATGGATGACTTGTAATGATTTAGTTATTTTTTGACTCTTGAAGGGTGAAATAAATCCCATTAAAAAAATTTCTTTAAGTGATCTTAACCCAAGAAGCGCGCAGGACAGTCATGTACATTTTTGGACATGACCATGGCCTCGTTGTGGCCGGCTTCATGGATCCATCAAATTTGGACCTCCGCGTATTGCCAAACGACTGTCATGACTAAGCTCAACCGAGATCAGAATGTGAAATTTTCATTTGATTGAAATTTAACTTTCATTGATTAGCTAATAGACCTACAGTATGCTTGATCAACAGAAAGCGACTTCTTTTATCGTTCAACACATGCCATCTGGAAGACACCCATTTACATGAACTCATTTGATTGGTTTCCCATTTCAATATTTTTTGATTGACAAACGTTTGTCTGGGTGAAAGAGTAGTACTGGCTGATGATGAAGCTCTTGTCTTCGAGATAGAAAAAGCCGGCCCATGAATAGTAATTGGTAAGTGTAAGTATGCTTGCCTGAATTTGATCTGTATCATTGTTCAATTGATTATTATCAAACGCTTATGTTTATGTTAGAATTTTTCTACACCGACTATCATATCTGATACAATACAATCACACGAGGCGGTTGATAATTTACTGTAGCACTGCCTTTGAAGAAACTAAGATTGATATTGAAGACAGCAACCAAGCAGAGGCCGGTGGCATTGATGTCGATGCAATAAAAGTAAAAAAACTGGACAGAGAACCTTAGGTGGTCCCACATCCACAATTGATATTGAAAATAATTGTCAAGAACTCAGAAAGGAGAAATGTTTCAGTTGTTAAATTTAGCTATTCCTTTTCTCAAACTGTGTGCAAGAAACCACATCTGCTCAAACAGAGAGAGAGAGAGAGAGAGAGAGAGAGAGAGAGAGAGAGAGAGAGAGAGAGAGAGAGAGAGAGAGAGAGAGAGAGAGAGAGAGAGAGAGAGAGGGAGGGAGGGAGGGAGGGAGGGAGGGAGGGAGGGAGGGAGGGAGGGGGAGGGAGGGAGGGAGGGAGGGAGGGAGGGAGGGAGGGAGGGAGGGAGGGAGGGAGGGAGGGAGGGAGGGAGGGAGGGAGGGAGGGAGGGAGGGAGGAGGGAGGGAGGGAGGAGGGAGGGAGGAGGGAGGGAGGGGGAGGGGAGGAGGGGGAGGAGGAGGGGGAGGGAGGGAGGGGAGGGAAGGAGGGAGGGAGGGAGCGAGAGAGGGGGAGAAAGGGAGAGAGACAGACAGATATAGGCTTCCCTAAGGTTGTGCTTTTGGAAATTGATTCACAGCAATAGGTGGAAGTGGAAAAGGAAATTCCCACAAGAATTCTTAGCTAGGTATTTCAGTCAATTTCGTCTTATATCCACCCACCAATAATTATGGATAAAATGTCCTTCCTACTTATACAATGAAGGTGCTGTTAGCTCAGTTAGTACATCGTCGGACTATGGCAAATTTTTCTAGCCCTTCCGTCGACCCAACAGCACAATAGGTAGCTAAGTCTATTCAGACTTGGTGAAAGGTGAAAGGAGAGGTGGTATGGAAAGCAATGGCAAACTACCACACTATGCGGCATGTCTATGAAAATCAAGACTACTCCTTGTGGTGGTGAAACAACAAGAAAGATGATTAGGCCCCTGATAGTTCTAAATAACTATTTTATTGCATACAGAACACCTCATGAGGCTCCAAGTGGATTTTGGTTGAGTACCCACTCCAGTTGTTCCTTTTTATTCTCCATACCAACAGCTGGACACTAATGCGGAAACTATTGTACTCGATTTAAATGAGCAGCCAGCCATCTTTCTTTAGTTCTCTATCGGTTCCTATTCTACCTTCAGATGTATAGGTTTACATGCCCTAGCCAGCCATCTGTTTTGAGTATATCACGATTCAGGATAAAGAAAGATGGCTGGCTGCTTTGTTCAATGAAATCTTTCACTGGTGAATTTAAGAAAAAGAAAGGTAATTCTTGAAAAAGATACTTTAAACAGTGTTAACTGTAATATGGTCGAGTGTAGATATTGCTTATATAGTCACTGAATTGCGGTCACATTTGTTTTAATTCTTGTGTCAAGGATTAAACCCTTTAATGCTGCATCTATGTTAGGACAACAGTAATCCTGAGTGACTTTGCTTGCCTTGCATGTCAATGGTCTGGAGTTCAAATCTTGTCATGCGCATAGAAAAATTTACACAGTATTTTGAAGGTAAAAATTTCCACCTTTTCCATTGCTAGATGCGTCTAGTGACAAGTCATGTCAAGGAAGGAGAAATAGAAAAAGATTTTTAAAAAGACATGAAAACACATGTCGTGCATAACAGAGGTTCCAAAGGCAAACAAGAAGCTCATTCAAATCGAGTGCAACAGTTTCCGCATTAGTGCCCAGCGGTTGGTATGGAGAATAAAAAGGAACAACTGGAGTGGGTACTCAACAAAATCCACTTGGAGCCTCATGAGGTGTTCTATATGCAATAAAATAGTTATTTAGAACTATCAGGGGCCTAATCATCTTTCTTGTTGTTTCAGAAAAACTTAGCCGTCTATCATTCAAAGAGTCTAGGTCTTCCTTTAAGTGATCTTAACCCAGGACAGTCATGTACATTTTTGGACATGACCATGGCTTCTGTTGTGGCTGGCTTCATGGATCAATTCACACATCTCCGACTGACAATCGGCATCAAATTTGGACCTCATGTATTGCCAAACGACTGTCATGACTAAGCTCAACCGAGATCAGAATGTGAAATTTTCACTTAGCCGTCTATCATTCAAAGAGTCTAGGTCTTCGTGAACAAGCTGGCAAGTTCAAAATACTCAAGTCTGAAGCAGTACGTGGGAGTCCAGTTGCTCTGGAAAAGATATTCCTTGAAGAAATAGGATTATTTGATATATGGGGAGCATAATTCATAAAAATGGTGGATAAGATACATACATTAAAGTAAGAATAGGTAAGGAAAGAACAGCATTTATTTGGCTTCAGAAAACTCTGAAAGCTAGCAGATTTCACAGCTAACCGAGACAAGAATTTTCAATTCAAATGTAAAGTTAGTTCTGCTGTAAGGTGTGAATGGCCACACCTAGAGAGTCTAAATATTTATCAACAGTTGTCTTCAAAAATCCCCCAAAGTCAAATAACAAGATAAGACCAGAAATGAAGAGCAACTGTGAGAAGAGAATAGACAGAAACCAATAAATAGAAATCAGATTTGGATGATGAAGATGGCAATGGATAGAATGCACCCTCAGAAAAGAATCAGTACGACACCACCAGACAGTCCTTAGAGTGAAAGTACGGAAACTCACAAGGAGCTAGAGGCAAAGGTAGATCTTAGGAAACAGAGAAATATTGAGTATCTATATATATAATTCTGAGTTGGTCGTTCTTTGTTCGCCAAAAGCTCTGTTGCCTGGCCACTAAGAGTAACCATATTTTGCATGTAGGTTCTAAATGATCCCAATATTGTTTTCATTTGAGGAATTTTTCTATCTGAAGTGACGTTTCATTATTTGAATTTTCATTGTTTCCCGATATTTGAGTAGGCCAAGAATTTTTATTCACCTAAGCCGACATTTTGAACAGATTTTATAATTAAAAAGGTTGGAATAGTACCAATACCATTCACACAATAGATATATTATTCACGCCTATCTGCGTAACCTCAGTATCAAATTCTTTATACTGACCTGATCTGATGGTCGTATTTGATATCACCTGGGATGTAACAAATAAACATGCTTGTAAACAGATATTTACTGAAGATTGGGCATACCTTGGGAGAGTTTGAAAAGACTGCCCATAATGTAATAGGGTAAAGTGCAAGTGTCTGTCTGGGGGGGGGGGGGTGAATTTTGTTTTTGTTTTTGTTTTGTCATTTGACCTTGGTGTTTTTGTTGATATGTTTGGGTTTAAAAAATCTTGCTGGGAAGTGAATTTTGTTTTTGCTTTGTCATTTGACCTTGGTGTTTTTGTTGATATGGTGAAAGGATCTTAGATTGGTTGATTTTTTTTTTAGGTGGGAGAAAGGGGATTTATTTTTTGTATTTTATGATTTGTTTACTTTCTTTATTTGTCTCAAGTCAATCTCTTAAAGTAGATCCAGTTTTTTCCCTTTCTTTCCAAGAGTACCATGTGAAATTAATGGATTTCAAGTGTGGATTTCTCAGATAACACAGTAAAATGGACTTGTTGTGTCTTGTAAGCCTATACCAATAAATTATTTATATTATTACTTTGTTATCATTATTATTATTATTATTATTATTACTATTTTTCTTTTACTGTTTAGATTGTGGAAAGGATAGGCTCTCAGCTGATTGCTTTGAATCTGAATGGTTTTGGCGGCTCTGAAGTGACAGATGAGGGCTTGAAAGCTGTCGCCCAGCATTGTATTTATCTTGAAGCTCTTCATGTCTGCCTTCTCAGGCGCGTCACCGGTACTTCTCTGACACCCTTGTTTACCTCCCTGAGCGGGCCCCCCCGTTTGAAGATCCTGGGAATCAACAGTAGAGGTGAACATTCCTACTTGGGATATCTTCATTGACACTCAGGCTCCTTTTACAGGTCTTGACAGGTTTGCCCTTGTGGCAAATGGTAGATCTAGGTGACATGAGTTTTTGATGAAAACAATTTGGGAATGAGGTTTGGAAGTGTTTTGTGCAAGTCACAGCACAGTTTGAGGTCTTGAGTCGCAACCTTTTTTTTCTCTTTCTGATAACTCAGATCGGTGAAGAGCTTCCATGCTCGTTCCAAGTTGACATAATGCGCTTATCATCCATTACATAGACAACTGCGCTGCTGTTTTGACCCCTGAAACATTCCAACATCCATTGAACAGACCTGTAAAATCGCTAATATAGAGTTTTGGCTTATAAATGAACTGAGTGAAGCAGTTCCTTTTTTATATATCTAGCATGTATGTGGATTGCTAGAGTCATAAAAGAAATAAATACATTATCTTAGCATGTATGTGGATTGCTAGAGTCATAATAGAAATAAATACATTATCTTAGCATGTATGCGGATTGCTAGAGTCATAATAGAAATAAATACATTATCTTAGCATGTATGTGGATTGCTAGAGTCATAATAGAAATAAATACATTATCTTAGCATGTATGTGGATTGCTAGAGTCATAATAGAAATAAATACATTATCTTAGCATGTATGTGGATTACTAGAGTCATAATAGAAATAAATACATTATCTTAGCATGTATGTGGATTGCTAGAGTCATAATAGAAATATATACATGTATAACTATTATAATTTATCCTGTCATAGTATTGTTTCACTTTGAGAGTTTATAACAGTCATCACAATTCAATTTGCCAATACATATAATTCTAATATTGTATGTATCCCTTTCTTCACATATATATATATATATATATATATATATATATATATATATATATATATATATATATATATATATATATATATTTGTATATATATATATAAACTGCTAATTTAGATTTAACAAAAATTGTTCAATAGTTGAAAATGGTTTGCTAGAGACAAAAGTAGGGGACTAAAGAGTCAGATATTTCCATGACATTTCTAAGTTTTTAAAACTATAACGTGATCTCTCGCAGAGAATAATAACTACACGTTATAAGGAAATTATGTCACAAAACAATGCCACAATGAAGCTTAGAGAGAATTAAAAGCTCTAAAGTGGTCATTCCCCTAGAAGGGAAAGGATATTGTTATTAGTGAAAGATGATCAATGTTTTGACTTCCTCAAAATGTTTTTTACTGCTTTTTAGAATTCGGATGGTGGTAGGTAGGAACACAAGATTCTACCATTTTTGAGTATTATTACCGCTTGTGTACATTATGGATGCCTTAAATTCCAGTAACAAACAAAAACTAAACTTTCCAATGTAATTTTTATTAATTGACTGAATTTTTAAACAAAACGTTACTTTTGCTCTTCACATCTCTTAATAATTATACTTTAACCCGCTATTAAATGATCCAATTTTCCCTAATTCAAACTGAATCACCATCACATCTTTGTTCATTGTATTGTTCATATTTCAGATGTCAGAAAATGTTTTAGAGACAGTGGTGACCAGTTGTCACAATTTGGAACGGATAGACTTGGCTGGCCTGAGCTATGTCACAGACTCTCTCTTGATAGCATTAGCCGACAACGCCCCTAAACTTGGTCATTTGAGTGTCAATGGATGTAAACAGGTAATTTGTGCTTGATATTTAATGTATGTATTCAAACCTTTTCTCTTGCATTATAACAGTGTCGAAAGCTTATTATATGTTGACATGACCAAATCAGTGGCGTTGGTGGCTGAGTGGTTATCCGGGGTTTGGAACCTAGCAAAGCTAGGTCCGACATTATTTTCCTTTGGAAAGACACTTAACACGCAATTTCCTCACTCGACCCAGGTACAAATGGGGACAAGTACTAGCTTGAAAGCATGCGTCAGACTAGTGTCATGACCAGGAGGTTATTATCATCACCTATTCCACTTCAGGCTATAGACACCAGGATAAGTTTCGACTGTATGGGCCATAATGTCTTGAAGGAAGTTTTATCACCATATGAATTATTCCTAGCTATATCCTTTAGATTTGTCGACTGTATACCAATGCTGCTAAAGAAATGAGTTATGAATTAATCCAATTGAAATTTATCTTCTTGTTCAGCTCACTGATGCAGCCATATGCTATCTTTGTGGCCGCTGTCCTCTGAGATGTCTGGTTTTGTCTGGTCTTCATGGCTTGACAGATAAGAGCATCTTCTGTCTTGCCAGCAGCTGTCCCCAGCTAGAGGAAATCTTCCTGAATGCGTGTGCCCGTGTGTCACCCGTGGTGGTTCAGTACCTAAAGGTATATTCATAATATTTATGCTACACGGTAGTTTGAGAGAAGTGGGATACCCAGTTTGCCATGCATGTAGAATAATGAAGTTTGGGTCAGCAGTGTGTTGGCATAAGATAATTTTAGCCGTGCATTACAAAATGCTGCAAAGTTATTTAACAGCTGTGCTTGAAAATCAGGGCTTGCTTTCATGTATTGTTGCCCCGTTTTGAGTTTGTTGAAGTGCTAGTATCGTTATACTGGTTAAGTAAAAGAAGTGAACATTTTGGTTCATCTTTCAATGCTTACGCAGGTGGAGGTCAGATTTTTACATGAGTGGTGAAGAGAACATGTGCTGTTTACAGGTAGTCCTTCACCATTGTTTCAGGCATTTTCAAATGGAGGAAAGTTCTTGTAGTATATTGAAAGAAAATGTTCAGCTGAGCATTAAACTAATGTTTAATATCTGCAATCAAGACCGACTATAAATACAAAGCACTGCAAAATCTTTGTTGTTTAGTTTCAAGTGTGTTGAAGTTCACTTCTCAGAAGATTTGGTTCAAGGCTATGTTCTTTTACTAATCTTTGTTGTTTTGAAATTCTTCTCACATTACGTTACATCTGAGACATGAAGCATTTTTTCCAATGGAGAGTTAACAAAGGGAGATTGAATTTAGTGGACATGAAATCATTGTACATGGCTTTAAAATTTTCGAGACTTGATTTTAATTCCCTCTTTGGTATTTTCTTCCTCCCAGGATCGATGCTTGGGAAGATTGTTTGTAAAACACGTAACACCTAATGCCAGTCCGAACCAAATGATGGGTAAAAATTTGGATACGGGAGAGTTTTGTCGAGTTGATCTTCTCTGAGAAGAAAAACGTCCAACCAGCTGGATTATTGTACAAGCTGAACAACGTATCTGTGGTTTATTTGTCTTTGGTGTCCGGTCTTCACGAGTTGTACAAGATTTGTATAGACTTGTGTAATTTAACCTGAAATGGCATTTGAAATTTCATCGGGGGAAAAAAAGCTGTCTTTATGCAAAACACAGATGATAATGATGTTGAGACATACATTCAATATATGTAATATGTATCAGTACAAAAGCACCAGCTCACTGACTTTACATGATTTTTTTTATCCGCACCCAGTTCTCTCAAAATCCTTCCCACTCCCTATCTAGAGCACAGCTTACCCGGTGCATTGTAGTGACATCCTGACAAAACTGTCTGGGTTGTTGGCCAGATATTTTGTTCACAGCTGAGTTAAGTAAAATAAACAAGGTTAATTATCAAAGTAAAGTAAACAATGTTAATTACCAAAGTTAAGTAAACAAGGTTTATTACCAGTACCTTTCTCAAGGCTTAAAATGCCTTGAGAATGTCATGCAAAGTTGACTCTTAAACCTGAAAACTCCTATTTACAAATTTGTGATACAGACTGTTACGGTATAAGATGGATGTCTGACCCAGTCTGCTTTCATTCTTATATGTCATGCGTCTAAAGTGACTACCTGTGCCACATCTATCTATGATCTCAAGAAGTCTTTAATATACATTAAAAAAGCTCTATCTGCCTTTTCCTTTCAATCTCACAACCTAAAAATGTATGATGATTCTTCACATTAATCAATGATCCCAACCTGTCCTGTACTGCACTGACAACAACCTATAAATTGTCTTCTTATTATACAGTTAGTCTGTATATTTATAGAACATTGTCTTCACATTGGCATTTTTTAAGAAATTTCATATTTTCATGAAGTTTAACTCTCATATCTTACATTTTGAAATTGTCAAAATATCTTTACAAATTAGGATTGAAAGATATGAAGATGGGCATAAAGGCATTTGTTCATGTTATGATCAAGTGGAACTATCCTTTATTGATTGAGAAATTGGTGTTACAAAATATTGCTCAGTTTTAATTGTTTTGAGTGACTTGGTGACTGTGATAAGATTTGTATGGTTTTCCCAAACCTTCATATTTTGATATATCTTTTTACTAATGGATAAATTATTGAAGTCTGCAAATTCCCATGTCTTCTTCACATCATGTGCCAAACCCTTGACGTCCTCTTATTTATAAAACTTTACCTTTTGATAAATCTGGTTTCTTATCAATTTCCATTGTTTGCTACTTCTTCTTTATTTCTTTCTGAGGTTGTACAAGTCTAAATTTTAATCTTTTTATCTTCTTATTCCTACCCACTTTTGATATAAAACATCTTTTAATTTTTATAGTTTTTTTTGGTTTTTTTTTGTGTGTCTTCATCAAGTTTTGCTGTCATTTTCTTGTTGTCTTCTTCGTTTTGTTTCAGCTATTTTTCTGTTTTCCTTCACCTCGTCTGTGATGTCAAATGTAAATAAGTGATAAATCTTTGGGAAAAGCGTTGAGATGATTGAGAATATTTTGTAAAGTTTTTAAGTTCTTTCAGTCATAAAGATCTTATAAACCATATAATTTGTTTTGTTTTGTTTCGTCCAAATTAAAACTAACGAAGAATTTGAACAATTATAAAGTGTTGTTAAACAATATGTCAGGTAATTGCATCAATAGCTTAGGTGAAATGGATGATGCAGTTTAGCTTCAGTTAATCCTGTCTTGTAAGCGTTGTCAGTGAATAAATCATTACACAAAGTAATATTTGTTTGTGGTATACGAAGTGAAATTGACCTGTATATCACTCATCTGTGTGGGCTGCTATTAGTTTATTGTTTTACAGACAGTTTTGTATTTATACTCACACATACAGATGGGCAGACAGTTTCACATGCACTCATACAAACACACACATACTCACACACACACACACACATATATATATAGATGGATGGATAGACACTAGACAGCTGTAGATATACACAAATCTTTACACAAGCATATAAAAATGTATACATACACAAACACTCATAATTATAAAGCATTATTTTGTTTCAGTACCGTAAGAAATAGATTTAGGGAAAATCACTTCTGTAGATGAAATTGTTGAAAATTTTAGAGATCAGAGAGTGCAAAATCAATATTGGTTTTTACTACAGAAACTGTAATCAAAGGGAAGAAATGTCTGAATAAAATATGATGAAATTGCTCTGTATTCATTGTATTTTTGTCTGCTTTTTATTTTTGGAAAATTTTGTTTCCTTGTTGTTTCATACTTTTATATTTTTTCTCCAGGGAAAAATATTTCTTAATTTGTCATTCCTTATTAATATTGCAGAATTGTTTTGTTTTACTTCAAGAATTTTTTTCCGTATTATGTGTCTGAGAGTGACATGTCTGTAACAAAAGTTTTGTTAATAAATATGCATTAAGTTAAAATAAAATTGAAAATTAAACAAAGTATAGACAATTATAAACATGCTACTCAATTCATTAAAATCCACTGAAGGCAATGAGTATTGAAAATTTCCTTCAAATGTTTTCTTTATCTTTACCTTAACCGCAGTAGGTTCAACTCAAATGTTTTCTGTTTCACTGTATTTGTGCCAAAACAATGCTTATTTTAATTGTATTTCAAGTAGAGGACAAGAATATATCTACAGTCCAACATGCATTCACTGAACACATAATTATATGACTCATATTCTCCAAATAAACAGCAAATTTATTTCCTTTTTCCCCCCACTTTTTTTCCATTCAAAATAGAACTTCTTCACAGATTCTTCGATCTATTTGTCTGATACTCAAACTGTGTGAAGCAATTTTTCACTGTCTCTGTAGTCTAAAACACCAGCCATCCGGTGACTAAAAGTAGCTTACATCGTTCTGAGATGTGCCCACTGGTTACACATTGTTAGGTGTGTGTATGGTTATAGTTAAATTGTATTATTACTGACACAAGCTGTACTGCATTTTTATCTCATCATGTCAGTCTCTTTACATCTTGCATTACCAATCTATTCCGAATATGCTGTTTGCTGTATGCATGTTTATTTACATGTTATCTTTTAAATTTGCTGTATTTTAATGCATTCACGCATACCATGAATCATGGATTCCGTGAACTGTGTCTGTTCACTGGGCAAGTTTGACGAATGTGTGTTGGGCTGTGATTTATAGTCTTCCTGTTTAGTATGCTGCCGGTACAGAAGAAGAACTAATTTTGTTTTTGCTTTTATACCTGAAAAATTTGATGCTTTTGTTGTCTTATTTACTCTTTTTCAGCCTTTGTCTACGATTTCGTTGAGGTTGTGGCTGGCCATGCTCCTAGCACACTTTTTCTACTTGATATGATTCCTGCTATATTAATGCTGAACATAAAACAATTGCTGTTGTTATTTCATCGTTTCCCCTTGAATTTGAAACACATATACCGGTATAGCATTTCATTTCTCTACTTGTGGTCTCTTTGTCTGATCCTTGAAATTACGGTAACTAAGAGATTGTCGTAACATTTTTTGGTAGTCACAAGTTGTTTTGTAAATTATTCCATCACCCAGTATATGGTTTGTATCATTGCAAGTATCTCTTTCACACCCTGAAATGACAGATGATAGAAGCAGAAATTCCATTTAAAGAGAAAAAATCCCCAAAATCCCAAACCGTTCTACCATATTCAGTGATCTCAAGGTGAATTGAGAGTAAACAGGAAGATGAAAAACATGTGAAGGAGTGAAAGGAATGAAGTAGGACCTACCAGTAGACCCCATCATCTTCCCACCCCATATAAGAACATCGTTGTATTAATTGAAATGTATTAACATACAGGATGATAAATCCACAATCTGAT
>JAXRKP010000053.1:291366-298866 GCA_037039925.1 Doris montereyensis
TCTGAGTGTCATAGTTGAGACATGATAATATTGAAATGTTGGAACTTCTGAGTGTCATAGTTGAGACATGATAATATTGAAATGTTGAACTTCTGAGTGTCATAGTTGAGACATGATAATATTGAAATGTTGGAACCTCTGAGTGTCGTAGTTGAGACATGGTAATATTGAAATGTTGGAACCTCTGAATGTCATAGTTGAGACATGATAATATTGAAATGTTGGAACTTCTGAGTGTCATATATTGAAATTTTGGAACTTCTGAGTGTCGTAGTTGAGACATGATAATATTGAAATGTTGGAACTTCTGAGTGTCGTAGTTGAGACATAGTAACATTGAAATGTTCGAACCTCTGAGTGTCATAGTTGAGACATGGTAATAGTGCATTGTTGTAATCTCTGAGTGTCGTAGTTGAGACATGGTAATAGTGCATTGTTGTAATCTCTGAGTGTCGTAGTTGAGACATGGTAATAGTGCATTGTTGTAATCTCTGAGTGTCGTAGTTGAGACATGGTAATAGTGCATTGTTGTAATCTCTGAGTGTCATAGTTGAGACATGATAATATTGAAATGTTGCAACCGTTAGGTACCTGATGCATGTATGTTGCATGGTTTAGATCTATGAATGTTTGCTCAGAAAGTGACCTTTTTCTAATTAAAAAAGTTAAAGGCGTAAAATATTTCTCCTATGAGATTTACTTTTTGCAAATTAAAGTAAAAAACATCCACCAACAAGTCCTAACAGAAACACACAAATGTGATATTGTCAATGCATTATCTACCATTCATACCCCATTGCAATGCTACTTGGCCAACGACATGATAGGGTTTGTCATGGACTTTTCGCCATTCAGACGTTATTCGTATCTTCAGTGGACCTCAAACTGGAACTATCTATACCTATACTGAAATTTCCTAGACCTCAAGTCATCCATGTAACAAGTGGTCTTTGACACACGCAAGAATTATGTCGGTAAAATCAAAGTACCCAGTATGCTTGAATGATCGTCTCTTCATGTCTTGACACGGAGGCAAGAGGAAGGAGGGGGTGCGGGGTGGGGGTGGGAGCCGGGGTGAAAGTAATTTTTACACACACATACACACACACACACACAGATAACGGAGCATAAATTGTAAACATTTCCTACTTGAAAAAAAGTCACACCTCTAATGACTTTTTGAAGACATATCTGCTCTCATATCAAAGGCAATTTCAAAAATGAATTATCATAGTCATCCAAAAGTCGTGAAATATCTGTCACTTGACCCAAAGAAGAAAATATTATGTCACAGAAATCGGTCAGAATAATAATAAATACATGTAAGAGAAAAATGTATGCACAATATGTATCTGTGCAGTTTGAGTCTAGATAGATAAATCAGATAGACACGGCGATATACATAATGGGTGAAATGGGGTTGTGCAATTTCCACATAATCACAAAATAGCTACAAAATTCGAATCTTCCGAGTTTTTGAAAACTGTATTCTCACAATGTCAGTGTCCGAAAGGTCAAAGCGTCTTGGATAAAGTAATTCAAGCCAATCATCCGATGAGCTGACACTTTGAAGGCAACAATGGTAAACTGTACACATTTTTTTAATATAAGAACAAGAAAGAAAATGAAATTTTCTTTCATTTTCGGATCTGTTTACGCTCAGAAGTAGCATTTTAAGTATCAGCTCGCATATGCTTTCTATATGCCTATGTCTGAGGAGGGGTGATGGAGAATGGGGGAAGTTCTGGGGTGAAAGACATCGAATATGATGTCAGGACCATTACAAAAAAAAATCGGACACAGAAAGTAAAATAATAACAACGAAGGAAAAAGAGATAAACGATCTAGAGATAAAAATGAAGAAACAAACTTTGCTCTCCGTTCCTTCTTTTATTTCTTCTTTATAATGGGACATGGGGCCTTCGAGCTCCGAGAAAGCCCTTGGAACAGCGACAATATCGCTTATGGCCTCAGCTGGCTTTGGGGTCAGTTGTGGGTTATGCGGCTTAATATTTCGGCAATCAGGTGAGCCCTGTTGGTCCTTAATTCGATCTTAGTTAAACTGTGGTGTAATCACGGCGATCGTCGACAAAAATCATCATTAAAAAGGAGATTTGCCTGGTGTTCTCTTGATTTGTTAGTACGGTAGGTCTGTCTGTCTCAGTCCCCTCCTCTGTCCCTCTCTCCCTCCACCTCTCTCTCTCTCTCTCTCTCTCTCTCTCTCTCTCTCTCTCTCTCTCTCTCTCTCTCTCTCTCTCTCTCTCTCTCTCTCCCTCTTTTTCTCTCTTTTCTCTCTCTCTCTCTCTCTCTCTCTCTCTCTCTCTCTCTCTCTCTCTCTCTCTCTCTCTCTCTCTCTCTCTCTCTCTCTCTCTCTCTCTCTCTCTCTCTCTCTCTCTCTCTCTCTCTCTCTCTCTTCTCTCTCTCTCTTTGGCATTCATGTCTATTGTTATGTATCCAAATATCTATCTTGCGACAACTTTATCTTCTTATCTCTCTTTTTATCTGTCATTCCCTTTATCAATCTATCTACAATAATATTTTATTTATCTTTCGATGTTTCTGTGTATGTAAAAGCTATGTATCCACTTTCGCCACTTTTTTTGCCTCAGAACTATGAATCCGAAACTCCTGTGACCCGGGAGTGCCCTCATTGCATGTTTATGGTTTTTCTCATCATATTAAGATAAACCTACCATAAGGCGACGGAAGTTGTCGGAAATATTATGTTTATTCGAACACACTTAACTGATCAACCCCTGTGAGAGTTTAAAAAAAATATTTTTACGAGAATTCATGTTTTCGTAAGTCTGGTGACGTTATTTAGCCATGTGAAGCACCCTGAAGGATACCGAAGATACTAGAACAATTGTTCTAGTATCTTTGGTGACAGTGAGAGGACACTTATTGTTAATCTCGAGACGTCCAAAAGCTCACATCTAAACGTGCTTGCTATCTCGTTCGTGGGTTGCTGGCAGGTACTTAAATGCAAGTAGGCCCTACCTTTCAATTCACTCTCAAAGTTCACGTCTTTCATTTTGATGTTTCTTCCACTTGTGAAAAAGCAAACCAAAAGCCAACCCCAAACATCACAAGAAAAACAACAAAACAACAAACAATAACCCCCCAGAAAAAAAAAAAACCAAAAAAAAAAAACAACCAAAAACAAACCAACAACCCCAAAACAAACCCAACAACAACAAGCAAAACAAAAACAAAGACAATAAAATCCAACTAAACCCAACCCAACAAAACCCAAATACTTGTAACCAGAACAAGGACTCAACTGCATTTTACCCGAAACAACTTGGCGGCTGTATATTAATGTGTGTTGTTTTGAGTGCATTTAAAAGGGTGTACGATATTTTAACTACGTTATTGAAACCTTGAGAAAAAAGGGGTTAAAGGTTAGGGTAAGGAGGGGTTTAGAGTTATGGTTAGATTTAGGGTTAGTCAATAAAAGCCAAAGGAAAAGGCCGTTAATCTACCAACCCTACTATGGCGACTCCTGTGTTTACAAAAGGTGTACAAATCTTATCCCACGTTATTGAAACCTTGAGACAATGGGATTTAGTGTTAGGGTTAGGTTAGTTAAAGGTAATCAATAAAAGCAACGATAAAAATAAAATTGTAAAAAATGCCGCATATTCCTTTGCTTCCATATTCTTCTTCTACTATCACCTTTTCCTTTGCTTCACGATCATCAAAGTAAGTAGTTTGGGCAAAATATTATTGATGACGATTTTCTCAATAAATCAGCGCTTTTCACAAAATCGATCTCTGTTTTAATCTTTTTGTTTACCATGCATGTATGTTGGGACAACATTTACGATTTTGGCCTCAAAATTACCCCAAAACCCCCTACCGTTAATCTCTCACCGTCTCATGGTCTCTAAGGTCTCCAAGGTCGTCGGTGGCCTAGTGATTGTTGCCGGACTCGAAGTCTGAAGCTTTTCGTTTGAATTCACCAGCAATAACAGTTCCGACATCGAGTTCTTTGGGGGATATTCTCAACGCACATCTCTCCTCTCGACCAATCAGTAAATGGGCGAGAGCATCAGCTAAGGGACTAGTGTCCTGTCCATGTGGCTTTGATTTGACTTCATTTGATTTACCCACATCCACAACTAAGGTGATCTCGGGGTTGTTGGTAGGATTGTTTAATTTTGCCCGACTTCCTGTAAAAGGCCAAGGGATCTTTAACGTTCACGCAATGGTATGATCTGCACACGGACTTCCTTTTATCGTCCGTCTCCGATGGGACTAGGTGTCGATCCACCTACCCGGACCAGGGGCTTATATTTTGCTCGAAAAAATTTGAAAAATTTGTCAACCGTCGGCAGGGTTCGAACCCATTACCTTTTGGTTGAGAGACCGACCCTTGCCTTTCTATTACCGAATCCCCCTGTCCAGGAGGTGATGTACTTTCACTCGTTTCACCTATAGAGACCGGGATAATATCTGGCTTTGTGCGCCTTCATGGCCTGAACGAACTTTTCTACTTGTAAAACATATTCTTCTTCCCTTACTCTCATTACCATCCTTTTTCGTAAACTTTTCCCCTGTTTGTTGGCAGGTCAAATATTGACGTTGGTGGTCGAACGGTTAGTCTGCCGGACTAGGGATCATGGCGTCTCGATTCGAGTCCAGCAAAGCTAGGTACGAAGTTGTGATTCTTATGAAAACACTTAACACCCATTTTACCTACTCTACGCAGGTAAATTGATACAAACACTAGCTTGGGAGTAGAAAAACCTGCGTTAGACTAACATCATATCACCTGTTCCACTTCACGCTATTGAAATCGGGATAAGCTCCGCCCCTAAGGGCCATAACGGCCCTGAAGGACAGAAAATCCCATTTGTTAGCAGCTAATATTCCTTGCATTCCTTCGAGATACTTCCATTCTTTTAATGAAAAACATAACAACAAAACAAAACCTAATGAAGTCATAGCACAGTTTAGAGAGTGTGTCCCTTCTCACTACTTTAGACACGATAACAAACCTCTTAGCACTTCCGGTTCCTTTTTGATATTACAGCTTGTTATCGTTACTTGAGTTTAATAAGCATACCCCAATAATAATTACGAGCATGGGAAAAGTCGACGCAAACGAAAGCTTATCTCAGGATAACTGTAATCTCACTTGCCATGAGTGTTACTTCACTGGTGTTATCAGTGATAACAAAATAAATTGTACCATCGCGAGATTTGCACATTGACATGGTAGTGAGGACTTTCACCGTGGATTCATTGACCTGCTACTGCCTTTCTTTGATTTTGGAATCCGTTATCACAATTTAAATTTAAATGAGGTCAAGATTAAAAATATATATATATCAAAGAAAGTTCACCGGATTGTGCAAATGTTCGAGCAAGAACTCAATACTGTGTTTTTACACTATCGCAAATTCCTTCACCTTCAATTTTGACCTCTCATGATAATGCCATGCCATTGTTCAATGTATCCCGTGATTTTTACTTTACAGGTTATTGAAGTACGTTTCTGATCATATTTAAAACAAAAATTCGTACCAAAATGCTAATGTTAGTTCTGCCTCAATTTAATATTTCCGCCAGGGAGACATAAAAAAATCAGGTATCAAGACCAATTTTTAGAAATCTTTTTTATGCTGATCAATTTAGGTTGGCACATTGTCAATAAAATATACTTAATTTCCCTTGTAAAATTGGCACCATGATTTTCCAACGGGACAATTGAAAATCTTTCTGTCCTACTTCCTCTCCTCTGATGAGTTCAAGTCCTGAACATGTTTTTTTTAATTATTTGATATAGACAATCTTAACCACTACCATTGTACTCGGCGTGTCTAACTTAGCTGAATGAAAATACAAATCATAATATGGTTGTCATGGGAACGGTGCCATCTTGGATTTTCATTCCGACAATAACTACAACTTCATTTCAAATAGGCTTTTTCCATTGTGACCAAACTTGGCTGTAGCTCGCACACAGGTTATCCGGTTCATTATCTAGCAGCAGTCAGTAGCGATTTTTGATAAAATAAATGTTTTGGATTTTATGAATTTTTTGACAATGCATATGCTACCTAGCAACCTTTCACTTATTTGGCAAATTTAATCAGAAAAAAATTCTTTTGCAAAACTTTGATGAAAGATCGAAAATCGCTAGTGGTTGAAATTCTATTTTTGCATCGTATATGCTATATACCAAAATTGGGGGCAATTGGATAATAAATAATAAAAAAGTAGATCGCAAATCACTGTCAAAAAGTAATATTTTGAGATAATCGCATTTAAAACAAGTTTTTCCGTTATTTGAATGTTTTTTTCGCATATAAACTTAATACTTTGAAACGTCAAACAATCTTGAGAGGCTCTCAAATACGTCTTGTCGACCCCCCTATTTCTACTGCTCCGGGTCCATTATGCTCATGTCGGATGGCATTTTTCAGGCGCCGCACTGTGGCGACCATGTTCGCATCGATCTCTTACTCTTCTCATTAATACATGGATATCCAGATATTGTTGTGATTCAAATTCTCTGTGCTTGAAGATGAAAATGTTGAGAGCAATTTTATTATTTCATATTCGATTATATCCGCTTGTGTTAGCTGTAAACGATGAAAGCAAGTCCAGTTATAATGGTATCATTCATTACTCCTCGGCCATTCTCCGTGTCCCTCGACCCGACCCAACAAAACCGTTCGCCAGCTCGACGCGTTTCATGGACACATGTGATAACTCACGACCAAAGAAGAGGAAGAGGGGACGGAAAGGTGGCGTTAAAGTTCTGATTCGGAGACGATCTTTTCGTCCATATTTGTCAACAATAGTCACGGGCAATGCCAGATCCTTAAATAATAAAATTGACGAACTTGAATTATTGGCAAGATACCGCTTCGAATACAGAGAGTGTTGTGTCTTGCGTATTTTAGCAATCTGGTTTGACCCACGCACACCAGACAGTGCTGTGTCAATAAGCGGATTCAACATTTTCCGTAGCGACAAATATAAAGATTCACTGAAACAGAGAAGGGGAGGTGTGTGTGTGTGATTATGTCAGTGAGGATTGGTGTCACAACAATAACATCACAGTGACCAGCACAGCGTATACACCTAACAACGAATAACTTAGCCTCAAATTACAATCGAAACATTAACCACGGGAGCTAAGTATCGTATACGTAAATGTTGTTTACATTCCACCGCAGGCAAATACAAACATTGCCTCTTAATTCATAGCCGACGAAATAAGTAAACAACAGCATTCACCAGATTGCTTATCTATCATTACAGGCGATTTTAATTCCTGCACTCGATTCCATTTTGCCATCATTTCACCGACATGTCGGCCATCCGACACGGGGTGAAAACTATCGATTTATGCATGCTACTCAAACATCAAAAATGGCTACAAAAGCATTCAATTACCACCTTTAAGTGGCTCAGACCATAATATGAGCTATCTCCTGATCAAGTCTAAGCCAACGCTAAATAGAATGAAAGTAAAGAAAGAAA
>JAXRKP010000053.1:303866-318866 GCA_037039925.1 Doris montereyensis
ATAAACTGTGTTGTATACTGCCATTTTGGTTTTTGTTGACAATTCTTGTTTACCTACAAATGCCTTTCCTAGATGGTTATATATTGTACTTGCCTTTTGGATTCTCTGGCTGATTTCTTCTCTTAGTTTTCCCTCTGAGTTAATCATTACTCCTAGGTAACTGTAGCTTTGAACTTATTACTCCTAGGTAACTGGAGCTTTGAACTTCTTCTTAATTCTCCCTGCCCAATTTAAGATTTTGTGTTTTAGCTTCCCTAGTTACTAGCATTGTTTTGGTTTTCTTTGCATTTACTCTCATTCCTTTAAAAAAAATTTAATTCGTAATTCATCATGTTGATATTCGACTGGAGATCCCTCTCTGATTTTCCGAACAGAACTAAACCATCGGCAAATAAAAATATTGATACATTTACTGGTTTGAGCTTCCAAATACCCACATTCATTTTTTTTTAATTTTTGAGGATGCCTTTGCAACTGAATCCATAAATGTGATAAACAAAAGAGGACTCAGGACACAACCCTGTCTTACCCCTATGTCTACATCAAATTCTGCAGATATGTTTCCACCTACTCTCACTGCACATGTTGGTTTATTGTAAAAACTTGTAATGGTTTCTATTACATTTTGCTCTACATTGTGTTATTTTAAGAATGCCATTTTCTAAGTCAATAAAACACAGGTGCAAGTCAATGTTTCTCTCAAGGAATTTTTCTATTATTTTTCTAATTGTAAATATGTGGTCTTGTACACTTCTTCCTGGTCTAAATCCACTCTGGTGTTCTTCAACCTGATCCTATACTCTTTTCCTTAGTCTCATTTTAAGAATTCTGACATACACTTTTCCTGGTACGCTAAGTAGTGATACCTCTCTATAGTTTATAATACGAAGGAGCCACAGTGGAGTGAAGTCAAAGGCGAAATATGACAATAAGTGACAACTCCACTAATAAAGACAGAACAAACGTGACGTTTCGGGATATAACCCTTCGTCATACAACAAACGAGAAATATCTAGAATCTAGATCTAAGAACTACCTCAGGCATCACACAATGGGATGTCAGAAGAAAATCAGAAAGGAGGAAGAAAGAAAGAAAAAGACAGTGATGATAAGAAACGCAATAGAGGGGAATGTGAAAAATGAGCGAGAATGGAAGGTTCAGATCTAGAATAAAAATAAAGTAAGTAATAAAAGGTGAGAAGGAGATAGAGAGAAGGAGTGAAAGACCGAACTGTAGCTATAAAGGACATTCTTCTTGTAACGAATCGGGCACAAATTGCTTGGATCATGGTGTGTCCTTTGATGACAATGACATGCTTAACTGTCAAAAAGTCGGTTGGTGCTCGGTGTCGCTGAGTTCGCTGATGTAATCTTAAATCAAACGATTGTACGTCTGACAAAAATAATTTTGCAGCAGATGTGATAACCCTAATTTCTCTCTACATTTCTTCGCCATTGCCATTGCAATCACAGCGGTTGAAATACGTACCTTCCAATTCGTCTTCCATTGACTGAAGACACTCATTCAATATTAGTAAAGTAGACGTTATGGTGACAGTTATATACTTTTGACAAGTGCTGGAAGATTTGCTCTTGAAACTTGTCTTCCGGCCTTCCTTTAGACGATTTTCTTCTTGGAGATGACTACCCGGATGACTTTCTTTTTCCAGTTTGGAAATTGACATGACAAACATCCTGTCTCCTGCTCTACAGTTTCTCAACTTAACCCCGAAAAGGATTATCTCCTTACTCGTTCATTGCTGAAACATGTTGATTCATTACTCGATGCATCTTCAACCGAACTTCGAACTTTTTAGTCAAAATACGTTTAAGGCTTTCATCGCTTTTTCTGTCTTGCCCTTTCACTTATTCCACTAACCAGACGCTACCGTTGTTTGTAATCGAACTAATCTTTTTTTGAGTTGCTTTTTCTCTCTTGTCTTTAGTCTGAGTGCCACAGCTGAGATACTTTCTCTCATTTCATGTTATTTTTTGTCCTTTTTGTTCATATACATACATACATGTACCCTTATGTTCGCATTGTTTGTGAACTTCATGTCAACAAAATCTTGACATTCAATCTACTACTTAGTTGACTTGATGCCGTTTCATCATTCTTCCCTTAGCATGACAACTCACTTTGGGTTTTCTTTTACGCCATACTGTGAGCCTTCTCTATTTAGTTGTTATATATGAAAGTGACAAAAGAAGATGTTTTCTCGTTACAATAGCGTAACAGCTTGCTCCCCGCACCCTTTCCTCCCTGGTAGTCTATATAAATTGGAGATAAGTATCATTACATATTGTGTTGAAATATTAAAATGAGCTTCACTGCAAAATAAATGTTCATCTTTGAAAGCATGACCGAACACTACATGACAATTTTATGAGTTGCTTCCTCTTTTCTGTTCCCTTCGTCTATTTCTCGGTCTGTTTTTATGACTCTGTCTGTTTGTCTGTTTGTCTGTCTGTCTGCCTGTCTGTCTGTCTGCCTATATGTCTGTCTGTCTGTCTATATACATTTCGCTCTCTCTCTCTCTCTCTCTCTCTCTCTCTCTCTCTCTCTCTCTCTCTCTCTCTCTCTCTCGTCTCCTTCTCTCTCTCTCTCTCTCTCTCTCTCTCTCTCTCTCTCTCTCTCTCTCTCTCTCTCTCTCTCTCTCTCTCTCTCTCTCTCTCTCTCTCTCTCTCTCTCTCTCTCTCTCTCTTTAACTTCGCTTCGTTGTCCCATCCGCAGAAAATCGATTGAATTGATCTTCGTGTTTACTTAACATACAACAATCTATCTATCTTTGAGCTAGCACAAAATAATTAATATCTTGTAGCAAAGAACAAATGAGCAAATAAAACAAGAAAGCTGTTAGTTAGAAGATGGCCTTTAATCTACTAGCCACAAACATCAACATGAAGCGAAGACGTGACGTAATACGCAATAAGTAAGAACGAAACAAGACAAAAGCGGTTGGGTGCGAGAATGCAGCAGAGTGCACCACACACCTCCCCCAACACAGACATCTCATGGAGCTTATTGGTAGCGCTCGGGTGGTGGAACTGGTCGTTCCGTAGGCGACGTCAGCCGTCTGTGCTGAGCTGTAGTAGTAGGTCGTCCTCGATTAGGGTTGTTGCCAGCAGCAAGTGCTGGCCCCTGCGCCACTGGAGGGCGTCCTCGTCGTGGTGGTTGCCCTAGTTGGACCGGTTTTGTCGAATCCACGTGTGCAGGCTTGAGGCGATCCACCAAGATGCGTTCTGTGCGACCGCCTATATCCACGAGGAATGTTTTGTCCCCCGCCAGTACCTTGTATGGTTCGGTGTAAAGCCTTTGTAGCGGACTCCTCACGGTATCTGTGCGTATGTACACGTACTTGGCCGTCAACAGGGATGGGAGGCAATTGTGTACATGGAGCACTATGGTGGACCGTTGGTCTAGGTGTATGTAAATGTGCCTGGGCTCGGAATGACGTCAGGAAATCAGACACTGACCAAGGCGAAGAGTTGGGAGGAATTAACTCGCCGGGAACGGTCAGCGGTTCACCGTAGACGAGCTCTGCTGAAGAACATCCCAGGTCGTCCTTGGGAGCAGTTCTGAGGCCAAGGAGCACCCAAGGTAATTCTTCCACCCAATCGGGACTTGTGAGTCGTAGCCCTTAGAGCTGCTTTGAGGGTGCGATGGAACCGTTCAATCATCCCGTTGGCCTGAGGGTGAAACGCAGTTGTCCGATGTAATCTGACCCCAAGACGTTTAGCCATTTCAGACCACAAAGCTGAGGTGAACTGTAAACTGCGGTCTGATGATATGTCACCAGGAACGCCAAAACGAGAAATCAACCTCCCACGAGAGCCTGAACACATTCGGCCGTTGTAATATTCGGTATAGGAATTGCCTCCGGCCACCGTGTATTGCGATCAATAATGGTTAGAAGGTATCAGTGACCGCAGGACTGTGGAAGCGGGCCGACGATATCGACGTTGATATGCAAAAATCTTTTGTCGGGTACGGTAAAAGTTTCGAGAGGCGCTCGAATATGTTTCTGAATTTTCGATGTTTGACACATCATGACACTCCTTTACCCAAGTGCCTATTTGACGCCGTAGGCCATGCCACACGAATTTTTCTGCGATGAGTTTGACAGTGGCCTTAACTCCTGGATGAGACAGGTTATGAACAGCTTCAAATACTGGACGTCTAAAATCTGGTGTAACGATGGGGCGAGCTCGGTCGGTTGAAATATCACAAAGCAGTTCAGGTCCTTGGTTGCTCAATTTGGTCTTGATTATTTGCAGGTTTGTGTGCGTTGTTTTGTAGCCTTGAACATCTGCACTTGAACATTGTGCTGCAGCCATAGCTGTATAGTCAATGCCTAACGAGACTGTATTAGTGGCATTGACAGCACGAGAGAGGCAATCACCACATTCTTCTTCCCAGAGATGTGTTGAACGTCAGTGCTGAACTCTGAAATAGCAGAAAGTTGCCTCTGCTGACGTGACTGTAGTTCTGTAATCTTTGACATCGCGTAGACCAAAGGCTTGTGGTCCGTGTAGATGGTGAACTGCCTTCCTTCTAACATGTAACGAAAATGGCGTATTGCCAAATGGACGCCGAGAAGCTCTCGGTCAAAAGTGCTGTATTTGATCTCTGGTTTCCGCAGTTGTCGGCTGAAGAAGGCCAGAGGTTCCCATCGACCATGTGTGCATTGCTCAAGGACAGCACCGACGGCTACATCCGATGCATCACACGTCAGAGCGATTGGGCAATCTGTGTTTGTGTGTATCAACATGGTTGCATTTGCCAAAACTTGTTTACCAGCAATGAAGGATTGGTTCATTTCGTGAGACCAATTGAGAGTTTGGCGGGGTTTGGATGTTTTGAGGGCGTTGTAAAGAGGGTGCAGTGTTGAAACGATGTTGGGGGTGAAACGATGGTAAAAATGATTACCAAGGAACTCTTGCAGTGCCAAAACAGTTTTTAGTTGTGGAAACTCCTTTATCACTTGAACTCTAGAATGCATCGGTGCTGAACCCGACGCGGAAACCTGATGTCCCAAAAATCAAGTGATGTCAATCCGAAATGATATTTCTCAAGTTTGATTACTAGCCCATGCTGCTTTAGCCGCTGAAAAAAGTGCATTAAGGTCGTCAATATACGATTGGGCAGAGAAACTGGCAACCAAAATATCGTCCAGGTAAACAAATGCACAATCCAAATCCTGTAGTACAGTGTCCATGAGGCGTTGGAATGCTTGTGCTGCGTTTTTTAATCCAAATGGCATGCGAACAAATTCCCACAAACCGAAAGGCGTGATGACTGCCGTTTTAGGTATATCTTCTGGAGCCAAATGTATCTGATGATATCCTCTGACGAGATCAATCTTGGAGAAAATAGTCTTACCCGCCAAACGAGCTGAGAAGTCCTGGATGTGGGGGATAGGATAACGGTCGGGCACTGTAGCATCGTTGATAATCAGCACATGGGCGTGAGCCTCCGTTGGCTTTGGGAACCACGTGGAGGGGTGATGCCCAGGGACTGTTTGATTTCTAGATGATACCCATTTTCTCCATTTCAAGGAAATCCTTCTTGGCAGTAACGAGTTTATCCAGTGCCAAGCGACGCGCTCTTTGGTCGGCAAAACGCCGTGCTTGACCTCAGCAGTGGAAAGGTAGGCTTTGAGAGCTCAGGATAGAGGATTTTACGAAACTTATACTGTTGGGTTCTATGAGAGCAAGATCAGAACCAGAGTCTGTTGAAACAGAACTGATGGAGCAATGGATGTTTGAGAAAGACTCAGCTTCAATCCGTCGGCGTCCCCGAATATCAACCAGCAGGTTGTGTTGACGGAGAAAATCTGCTCCTAAAGGGGCTGGAAGATCCGTTGGTCACTGCCTGTAATGGAAGTCCTGTAGCTCCTGACACTCTTTCAGTCGCTGACGCTGGTGTCACAGAAACCGGGCATCTATGTCCACTAAGAAACGTCTTTTGGAGATATCGTCTGTGACAAATAATTGTGTTACTTTTGATTTTGATATTGTTGGTTGGGGCATCGTAGTAGAGTTACATGGCGGACCAGCAGCTGTGATTCCTACTGCTGGCCCGCTCCTCCATTTCCCTGATGTTTCTTATTTTTGAAGCTGTTGAAGTGCTTGCATGGATTGGTGCAGCGTCTGGCATTTGATCCAAACTTCCGATGGAACCAGCAAATAGTGTCGATCTCAGGAAGATTGGTAGTTGTCGATACCGGTGATATCGGATTTGGTGGTTGAACAGTAGAACACACTCTCATACTTGGTGTCAGAGAGTTGTAGAGATTGTCAGCCTCCTTAGCCAGTGCTCGGTAGTCTGTATTATCAGGGAATTAGCCAGGGTGCCCTGATCGATTCAATTAACAACCGTAAGAAGATGGGACGAAAGAGGAAACACGGCCTATGTTCCCTAAAAGAGCCAGCATTTTGTCCGTCATTTCTGAGGGTTTATTATCACCTAGATCTTTGATATCTAGCAGAACGGCTGCCTTCTCCGCTTCCGATAAACCGTACGCATCTGTAAGAAAGGACTTAAGTGTGTCATACTTACAGTTGGGAGCAGGTGGCGATGAAATGACGGCTAACGACCTTGCTGCTGTAGCCGCATCAAGCGAGGACACGACATGGAAGTACTTCGTTTCGTCTGCTGTAATCCCACGCAATGCAAACTATGCTTCCGTTTGCGCAAACCACGCGGCAGGGCAAGTGGTCCAAAACGTCGGGAGTTTAAGTGCTACGGTATCTATAGACATGATGTTGTTGGCGAATCGTCGTCACAGTTGAACTATAATAAATACATAGATCTATCACGTCGGGGTCACCAATGTAGCACATAACCAAATAAGCAGATAAAACAAGAAGGCTGTGAGTTAGAAGATGGCCTTTAATCTACCAGCCACAAACATCAACAGGAAGCGAAGACGTGACGTAACACGCAATAAATAAGAACGAAACAAGACAAAAGCAGTTGGGTGCGAGAGTGCAGCAGAGTGCACCACAATCTCTAACAAATGCATAAGAAGAAACTACCCCAAAAGATAGCAATACACAGGTGTGCAGCGGAGTGCAATGGTCTCAAATGTGGTCCAACGGTACTCCATACTTTCGCATACACAAGACTATTGACAGTGCGGTGCGGGCTGGCAAGAAGGTCAGACAGACAGGCAAATTGACTTCAACACGGTGACGCGGATGACAAGGCAGCGTCTCGCATAGTATGGTGCGCTTGGCGGAGCAGTGTAAAGAGACGTCTTTTCAATTTTTAAAATCAAAATTAGACAATTTTCCACAACGCCGATTTTGGTAAACTTTTAGTTGTGAGTTCGTAGACATGCCTTGAACATGTTTCAGCAACAAAACCCCACCACAATAGAAAGTAATTAGTTTGATTATAAATGCTATCGGTCCTGGACTTTAAAACGCTCCGAGGTGTTTTATTTGAATCTCACAATGCTCTCGACACCAGAAGTGGTGAATACGTACTACTGTTTTGATACCAACCTACGCTGTAACTACTAATCGTTTACTAATATGACTGAAGCAGCCCCTTTGTCTCTTCATCGTCATCTAGACGGCACCTTTCGCTTGCCGGTACCCGTGGCCCCCGCTACATCCTTTGTCGCACCCCATCCCATTCTTTTCACGCCAATCCTTTGGAACATTAGCCTAGCTACTTTTCAGGCCACAACCCCACCCTCTCCTTCTCTTTCAACCACGGTGACATAATTTAATTTTATTATCACTTACTATGTACATTCTCTTACTGGGTCCGTCATCTGCTATCGCGGCGGGGCGACACCAATCAGCGTGGAGGTCACAAGCGCCCCCCCCCACCACCACATCTACATCCTCCTGAGCCATAAATACAAGACTTCGAGCCGTTGTATTCGAATCCTACCACGGTCTCGAGGCCAGAGGTGATGAACACCAACTACCGACTCCCGCCTTGACACCAACTACCGACTCCCGCCTTGACACCAACTACCGACTCCCGTCTTGACACCAACTACCGACTCCCGCCTTGACACCAACTACCGACTCCCGCCTTGACACCAATTACCGACTCCCGCCTTGACACCAACTACCGACTCCCGCCTTGACACCAATTACCGACTCCCGCCTTGACACCAACTACCGACTCCCGCCTTGACACCAACTACCAACTCCCGCCTTGACACCAACTACCGACTCCCGTCTTGACACCAACTACCGACTCTCGCCTTGACACCAACTACCGACTCCCGCCTTGACACCAATTACCGACTCCCGCCTTGACACCAACTACCGACTCCCGCCTTGACACCAATTACCGACTCCCGCCTTGACACCAACTACCGACTCCCGCCTTGACACCAACTACCGACTCCCGCCTTGACACCAACTACCGACTCCCGCCTTGACACCAATTACCGACTCCCGCCTTGACACCAATTACCGACTCCGCCTTGACACCAACTACCGACTCCCGCCTTGACACCAACTACCGACTCCCGCCTTGACACCAATTACCGACTCCCGCCTTGACACCAACTACCGACTCCCGCCTTGACACCACCAACGACTCCCGTCTTGATACCTACCTACGTTGTAACTACTTCGCCTTGACGAGTAATGACGAGACGAGACCAGACTCGAGTAACGCGAGACCAGAGAAGACGGTAGTTAGTATCAACCAGTAATAGAACAGCGAGTCTTGCCCAGGCCTAGTTGGCCGGTGCTGCTGGCAGGTCCTACGTTTCTGTTTTCCCCATTTTCATTTGCATTTCGTCTTGCTGTTTACTCTTTTATTCAACTGAAATCACGGCGGACTGGGTGAATTTCAGTAAAACAAATAAAACAAAATGGATTAGGACGGTTTGGTTACCGAGCAGGACAGACGTGGGTTCGCGAGCTCTCGCCCTTTTTATGATTTCAAGTTTATTTTGAGGTTGAACGACATCAATATACCAGTTAGCGGACTTCCGACGATGCTGGAATGTCTCATCAACAGCATTTTAGAGGAATCTCACCTCTCATCCTTCAAGGTAGCTGAAATAAAGAGCGCACTACCCTCGTCCTTCGATTTGATGGCATGGAGATGGCCGACATGAATGTGTCGTGGGTCATCATTCAACTCCTGCCAGCTTCAGACGGAAGTCGCTGAGTCAAGTAAGACGAGACAACTTTAGAAAACAACAACACCATACAAGAGTAGTAGCGCAGACAGCAACAACATCTACGAACATGGACTTTATTGAAAACAAAGAAATTCGAAACAAAGAAAATGGACGTGCTGACATTCAACAAACAAACAACAACAATAAGAACTCAATCCAGAGTAACAACAGTGATATCCATTTATTCAGCGTGTCAACCGTAACATCGCCCCTTGACGACACGTCTATGGTCGGAAATACAATCAGTGAATCAAACAACCTAGACGACAACCTAGACGACACAGCGACAGATACGAAACACACCGAGTAGAAGATAGATCTACACATTTCTGACACATCTATCACGTCAGACAGTGAGACCGAATATGACAAAGAAAGCTCTTGCACAAGTGAGGAAAACTCATCCATGGAAAACCAACAAGGTGGTAACAGTAATCACACACGCTTTGCTGACATGATCAAGCAACTTCACTGTGATAAAATAAGCGTCCAGATCTTCAAAATCACGGAAGACACAGGGAGGCATATTACACAGCCAGATCGCAACAAGGACATTTTAAAGCTCGTGTTAGACAGATTTCAACCGACACATGTTATTCTTGCAGAGACGGATGATCTCATTATTGAGTATTGCGTTACCAATCAAAGGATAAGAAACTTCATCGTCAAGAACAGCGAAGACGAAAACCCATATGTGAAAATGCGTCAACGACATCTGCTTAATTGGCAAGGCCAGACGATATGGATTATGGAGGACTGGAACTATGGAGACCACGTGCACAACATTCTGACATTGCTACCCCATCTTAAAAGCTTGATCTTCAAAATATTGCATCTATAATCTATAGAAAGCAAGACAGAGACGAAACAAGTTCTGGAACCCATGACTTGTATAGCCATTAATATGCATACCTTTTCATGTTAACATTTTCTAAATACTGTTTTGTAATTCTCAGATAATTACCAATTTGCCATGGTTTGATTGCTGATTCCTCACTTGATGTCATTGCTGTTTGCCCTTTATTTGCATATTTGTGAATGTATTCATTCAAAGCAAGTTTCGACTTTGATAGATATGCACTGGTGTGGACTTATTTTTGGGGCTCTTTTTCTTGTTCACTGCACAGGTCACACAGGCAGAGCGTGTCCCGATCGCCCCGGAATGCGCAACTGCTTTCTTCAACAGCAGTCGACACTCGAGCACGATTGTACGCCGAGAAATACTCAAGGCTGGACCCACCATTAGAGTTCTCTCAACATTTGCTCTATCTTATATGTATATATAAAACTGTACATCTCAAACTTTGACCGTGCTAAACTCAGGAACCACTGCACCGACAACGACCATATTTCACAGGTAGATTTCAAATAGCATGCTTTAGGTTCTTAGCGAATAAACTCTTGGGTCAAATCAGTAGTTTAATTGATTGGAAAATGATTTGTTTTGTTCTTATTGCTACTCATACCTTCACTTCCGGTCATGAGATATACAATAAAAAGGCAGTCTAACTTAAGCATCGAATATTGTATCGGTACTTGGTGTCACCCCGCACCCAATAACCTATTGTGTAGTTCATCGGTGAAAAAAAGAATGTCATGTGGTAAAAGATTAATCATAATCATGCGGGCATGCTTGTAAAATATAAAACTGAATGTCTCTTACTTTGGCCATTTGTAGCTTAGGAACTACTTCACCCACAACCTCCATATTTCGCATGTAGATTTCAAATAGCCTGCTTCAGGTTCTTAGCGAATAAACTCTTGGATCAAATCAGCATTTCAATTGATTGGAAAAATATCGTTTTGCCTGCGGTCAACGAACGTTTTTATTGTTACTAGATCTAATTTCTCGATTTCCGGTCATTACAATAAAAAAGCCTGCGTACATTCAGTATGGAGTACTAATTTGATCTAATAATCGTACTTGATATCTCACGTAACCGATACAGTGGTTTCTGGGTTAACCTCAGTCAAGGTTCAAGAGATCCAGTTTCATAATATTATAATAAAGAGAATTATTTAATCATAATCCAACATCATTACGGTTGTATACCTATAGTTTGACGTTTTACTTCTTGCTTTTGTGCTAGATTGTTTCTCACACACATATTTGCTAATCCCCTTTTATTACTCTTCATGTCTTGTCTTTGTCCGTTATCTATTTCTCTCTATTTATCCTTCAATTCCGATGCTTCTTTCCCTCCAATTCATACCTTAGACTCTTACACTTTGGTGCGTTTTATTTTAAATCTCGTTTTTACGTGTTAGTTTTCTGACTAAGGAAGGGTCATAGCCGAAAGGTCACGTGTTCATGTTGTCCCTTTTCAGTGGAGACCACGAATCTTTGCCCGTCATTTCTTTTCTAGATCTCAAGGTGGACTGAGTTTTGTCGTTCAAACTCAGTGCTCCATCTTGGTTCAGACGATAAAAAAAAAAAAAGTATTCCATGAAGAAAGAAACAAATTACGGATGTAAGATTACGAGCACACTACCGATAAATATACCTCATGACCTCTTGAGGACTTGTGGGCCCTGGGAGTGCAAAAGTTGACACTCTTTCTTTCTTACTGTTGCTTGTTATATCATTATCCTCCTACACTTCATTGTAATACTCACACATTGAGTTAGTCAGTTATTATACATGTAAAGTATATGACTTTTGCATTTTGGTGTATCCTCTTCGCATCTAGACAGATAGTAATTAATGCGCTAGTCGGGAAAACGCAAATCACACTTTTGAAATTGCCACCACAACATGGAATTTCAGTTTATTTCATGACATATCTGACAACATGAGTGCATGCATAGAGAACCGTCTCTGTCTCTCTTTAATTTAGTGTATATATTTCTGTACGCCTACGGTGTGTAGTATTTTATGAGTGTGTGCATGATCTTTTTATCGTGAAAAGGTACATGTATTGAGGGTTTACATGATAAAGTGATTGTGAGACAAGGCTTACGTCTCAGGAACCACACCTTTTTTTTAAAGAGAACACAATTACTTCAAGGGCATTACGGCCCATAGAGCTGGAACTCATTCGGATTTCTATAGTACAAAACGGAACGCATGACAATAATTACTTCCTGGACAGGACGCCGGTCAGGCGTAATTTCACTTAAGTGGGGATTCCGAACACTTACCAAAATACAACATTGAGGTTACAAGCCTGTACTTTTCTAGAATGATGTTACAATGGAGATCCACAGTTGAAGGACTCGGTGATCAGGAGGCAATGTGTCAGCCTCTCAACAAACAAGATTCGTGCCCGACAGCTTGAAAACTTTTTCTATTTATTTCGAGCAACCTTCGGGTTTTAGTGCTTCTATAAAACGCTAGTCTGAGATTTAGATACGTAGATTTAAAGAAACAGTACACCAAGCCTTTAGTATTCTGCAATGACATGATTAAGTTTTGAATTCAGGGCCGGCAAGATACAATTCCAGTCTTCCAAAGAACCTTCATAAAATTATGCACCCATGAATTCAAATGATTTTCCTTCAACTTATATAATGCCTCAGTGCTTTGCTAGCCTCGGCAGGGCAGAGGAGATGATACTTTTACTGGAGAAAACATCACCACATCCCAACCTCCGGCGTCTGATTTCAGAATCTGCTGTATGACACCCACACGGGTCCTAGGTCTTGTCTTATCTATTTCCTTCTTTCACGCCTCAAACCTTTCAATTTTAATGCCTTTTGTGAATGATAATTCCTTCCTTGTTTATTCAGTAGGAAAATTGCCGAATAATGAAGCACAGAAAGTACAAGTAAAACATCCGAAAAGAGGAGCGAATAGGACGGAGGAGTGATAATACCAACAAATGAGAGAAAAAAATGCGGAGATGAAACAAACTCCTAAGATTTGACCTAAAGATTTATGTGGACACTAGAAAAAGAATGCTTAAGACGATAAGACCCTGTTTACATAGGAAATATCATGGCATTGCAGAGGTGGAACTTACTTGAGTTATTAATGTTCCGTATGAGTTGAAAACTTCTGTCATATTGTGTCAGAGACTAGGTAGGTCGTTTGACATTTAAATGCCACATAAGTCTTTATACAATCATGGAGTTTCAGAAATGATTGAACTTACAATAATCAATCAGAGAATGCACATTCATTCATCATACAAGAATTTTAAGTCATAGAGCCCCTTATCAATGACATTTTTAAAAGCATTAATACTTTTTGAATTTGTTGTTTTTAACTGCAAACTATTCCATGCTTTGACTGTTTTTATAATAATAAAAATATGTCTAACAGAAGCATAATTTCCTGTAATGTATATCTTAAATCTATCTCCCCGAGTAAAGTTTACATGAAAATAGTTGAAAAATGATTTATGATCTATTTGTCAATACCTTGAACAAATTTATACAATTGGATAAGATCCCCCCGTTTTCTTCTCATATTAGAGAGGGGAGGTGGCGAAATTTCAATCTTTCAGCATATGACATATCACCATGTTCTAATTCTCCTTGTCGCTCGTCTTTGTGCTTTTTCGGATTGCCGTTTTAATAAAAGGCTCCGTATAAAAATGTTCTTATTCCAGTATAGGTCTAATAACAGTTTCGTATAGTGTAAGAAACATGTTTACACCCATATAGGAAAAACCTTTATAAATAATTCCAATCATTCTATTTGCCTTATTAATGCATTCATGATTATGTTCATCAAAATAAGATTTTTTCTACCAACACACATGCTTTTACATTTGGAAATATTGAAATCCAATTGCCGATGTTCAGACCATCTAAACAACGAGTATAAATCATTCTGCAATACTTGATGGTTTTTTGATCTGGGAATACATATTTGTATCATCCGCAAATATTTTACAAGTAGAATTTATTGTAAAAGATGATAGCTAAACTCTTTATTGTAGAAGATGATAGCCAGATCTCTTTATTGTAGAAGATGATAGCCAAATCTCTTTATTGTAGAAGATGATAGCCAAATCTCTTTATTGTAGAAGATGATAGCCAGATCTCTTTATTGTAGAAGATGATAGCCAGATCTCTTTATTGTAGAAGATGATAGCCAAATCTCTTTATTGTAGAAGATGATAGCCAAATCTCTTTATTGTAGAAGATGGTTTCTAAATCTCTTTGACTAAGAGCTTATCGGGAACAGTTAGCTTGACTCTTACATCCACTACTGCCTTTTAATTTTGATAACCGCTCAATGTTTATAATAACTCTTTTGTTCTAATATCACGCGCTGATGTGTCTTCGTGGTTTTTGATCCTTCCTCCTTCAATTATATCGTGTCAGCTCTATTTTTGCAAATTTTCTTTATATATTTGTATTGAATCATTGATAGCATTCAGATCCCGACTCCCCTCACCCCTTTATTCTCAGATAGATTCGATGTTTACGAGCAAAGTCATCTTTCCACTGTAGAAGATGATTACGACTAATTTTCTTTATTGTAGAAGAAGTATCAGAACACTGAGTAATTTGTTCTTAGTGTAAATGTGTCTATTATGAAGACGACTCCATTTATTTCCTGCATTCAAAAGTCACACATTTTCATCTAGGAAATATTTGCCATCAAAACCTGATTGTTTAGGGCTCAATACATTGGCGTTGCACTCTGGGAAGGTTAGGACGAGCGTCTTCAAGCCATCCATCGTTAGCAGAACAGTTGGAGCTTTCATATTGAACAACAAGATCTAATCGCGACATCCACTACTGCCATCCTTTCCATCCAATTTTGATAACCGCTCAATGTCGATATAATCAACTCAATTGTTCAATCGATCAATCACGATCAGTCAATCAATCAATGATGTCAATCAATTCGTGTAATTTTTGCAAAGAGATACCTTAC
>JAXRKP010000053.1:323866-326366 GCA_037039925.1 Doris montereyensis
TTTTGTCCAGACTGGCTCAAGTGGGTCTCGCTAATTCCTACTCCTAGTATGTGTAGACGGCACCAGTGCATCCCTCGAAATATTTGTGCAGTTTTTCCAGCCTCCTACAAAGTCCTAACGTTCCACGAGCCAATCCGGAGAGACTTGGTTAGTAGTGGAGGAATCCGCTCAGCAGCATCCTTTCAGCTTTGGCTGTTGGGCATCATGCGTTCTCTGGTTGAAACAGCTCTACTATCAGCCAAGAAGAGAGTTTGGTTTCTGTAACAATTTGTTATTTTACAGGAGGGGTTGTTATCCCCACGGCCAATCTCCATTTAGTCGTCCAATAAGACACGCTAGCACCACGTTAGCCCTATCTTCTCAATGCCGGAAGCTGCATGGCTGTTGTACCAAATAGTCCT
The DNA here is from genome assembly GCA_037039925.1 of Doris montereyensis. NCBI lineage: Eukaryota > Metazoa > Mollusca > Gastropoda > Nudibranchia > Dorididae > Doris > Doris montereyensis. The sequence goes on from JAXRKP010000053.1 coordinate 324,268, forward strand.
TCATTTCTTACATAAAAGGACATTCTATAGCAATAGTTTTGCCTTCTTGTTAGTTGTGTCATTTGTCCTTCACCTCTCTTATGGGTATTATTTTTCCTACATGCAATGTTTTATGGTGTGTGACACAATAGGTCAAAACCTTGTTGACATTATGAATTTATGAAAGATAACAATTTCACACAGCTTCAAACTCAAATAATACAAAAAAGAAATATTAAGAAATCTGTTCCAACTCCCATAATCGAACCAGGCTGATATCTTTAAAAAAAACATACTTCTTTTAGATTAGTAATATTTGTTTTCAGCGCCCTTTCTTTGGGTCCTTAGAGTGAGATATTAAAACCTCTTAAAAAAGTTTTTGAGACTCGATAAAAACGACTGATAAGTGATACGCTAGTTCTGTCCGAAATTGCACAGCCCCCAGAGCGGCATTCCAAAAGGTAATGATACCCCCTCCTCCCACTTCGTATGTTATGACGTATGTGATTGATAAGCAAGCAGTGAAAAAGTAACCTATAGAATTCGCTGATCTATGGGGTATAAAAGACATCAGGGTAGGAGGAAAACTTAAGAAAGCTTTTACTACGCTAGTAAGATTGTGTTGGATAATATTATCGTAATAGTTTGGGTTTTTTTTCACTTTCCAACAAGAGGAACATTTCTGTAAGACAAACCTAATTACGTTGATGGTTTGTCGGAAAATACAAATGCGCTTTTTTGCGCCTTTATTCATTGCTTGTGTCCTGCTCTCAGTGCTTCAAGTGTAAGTTGTTTTTGAGATTTTTTTTCATTACAGTAAATAATATACTATTATGTCTGTATCGCAAGGGTCGATTGTGTAGGCCTAATAGTAGATTATTGTCCCTCTTCAGGCGAAATCTATTTTCATGATACCGTTAAAGTCTTTCGGCTAGTATGATACATAACCGCCCTGAAGACGGATAGACAATTTTTGTGGTTCCGCATACATTTTCGAAGACGCTAAGCACTTAAAAACAACAATATTAACAACATCAGTAACACTAACAACAACTAAGCAATATTAAAGACTATCCATGCAATTTTCATGTTCAGGTAGACAAATAACATCTAACTAAATCTGAATCTGTTCGGCCAATTCAATTCTGAATCCCCCCCCCACCCCCTTTTTTCGGGTTATTTCCATTCGTCACTGTTTTGGTTTGTTGTTTGTCTGTTATGTTTCCTTCTGTTTTATGTATTGTTTCTCTGTGATTCCCACAGGTTTTGGGTCAATAAATGATGTAAAAATGGGAACTCTAATGGAAAAGTAAGAAATATTGGATAAAAGAAAATTTTGATTAAATACTTTGGAGCCGAATTAAAGTGTATATGCAGAGCATTCAATAACTATGTTGGACTTTCTCAATTTTCTCGTCTGGTTGATTAACTAATTTAGAGACAGGTCTCTGAGCATCAATGATATTTACGTAGGCTTAAGTTGCACGACATTCGGGAATATTGCAACATTCGTTGTCCTTTGTTTTAATGTGTAAAAACATGTAATTATGCAGTTCAATTGATTGAACCCCAATAATAACAAAGGTACAAAAGTATTGGGAGAGTATTGAGCCAAATGAAAATTAGGACGACACAAAGAGAAACAAAACATAAACCATTTGGCACCATAAAAAAATGACCTTTGCATTGTCACCCCTGCCTTGACATGAAAGGACAACAAGCTACAGCAACTACACGCTTTGGTTCATGTACAAAACTATTTCTTTTTAAAATTGTTCAATCAGAAAAAGAGAAAAAAGTAGTGTTTTAGCAAGGACGCTTGTTTATGTTCACAGGTACAAAATGGGCACCAACCAACAAAGTGTCTTGTGTCAAAGCTCAGGATATCTTTATTAAAGCTCCAACAAAGGCAAACTGCTTTACATCATTTTATCTATGAATTATGAAGCGAATCATTTAAAAGTAATCTCATGTTTATGTTTAGCTTATCCTTGTAGCACATCAATACACATTTTAGGAGACTGGGACCAGTTTTAGATTACAGTTGTTTTTTTTGTTTTACATAAAAAGAAAGCAACGATTTCGATGACAAACAAGTGACACACACATAAACAAACACA
>JAXRKP010000053.1:331366-338866 GCA_037039925.1 Doris montereyensis
CAACACTCCAAATATTTTTACAATCCTCCATGATGTTTATTTTCCTATACCATATACTATTATCAGGAGCTCGTGGTACACCCAGTTTTTACACTTTGTATTTGTCCTAAAATAAATGATTAATCCATTCAAAGAGAAAACTTTGAATACCGAAGCTATTTACTTGTATCAGTAATCAATTGTTATATGCAGTATATTTGTATTTTCACCCTATGCTTTGAAATATGTTCGTTATGCGTAACGTGTATATTGCATTGGTGTGTGTAAAATTACATACATATGTCTTGATTTATAATGTCTATGCATGTTTGAACGCTCTGAGCTTGATAAATATCGGGGTAGGGCGTTAAACAAGAACTTTTATTATTATTATTACAATACAAGCACTTGGTCAAAACGTTTTGAGAAATGTAAGAGGATAGCACCTCTTTGGTTTCTTTAATTCAAGGAATTACTGAAATCATTTATTTTTTATTATAACTGAAGCTTTACAGCTTCGTTTTTAATTTTTTGAATCCGAGTTGGATATATGTTGGGATTCTATGTTTATCTGTTATATTACTATGTATTATGTCTTTCTTTCTTTTTTATCAGTTCCCATTCTACCTTTCGGTGTATGGGTGCAGATGTCGAGATGATTTTTCTCCAGGATGCCCTGTCCTGGCATTTTCTGTTTCCTTCCAAAAAGTTAAATTTCTATGCTTCAATGCATGCCCAAACCATCTCAATTGATTTGTTTCTATCTTAGTTTTTATGCCGTCTGCTTTGGTTTGATCTCTTATTGTTATGATTTTGTCTCTTTTAGTTTTCCCTACTACTCTTCTTAGATATTTCATTTCAGCTGCCTGTACTTTACTGTATTCTCTACTGTCTAAGGTCCATAGAGAGAGTAGGATAATAAATTGTATTGTATACTGCCATTTTGGTTTTTGTTGATAATTCTTGCTTACCTAGAAATGCCTTTCCTAGAGGGTTATATATTGCACTTGCCTTTTGGATTCTATGGCTGATTTCTTCTCTTAGTTTTCCCTCTGAGTTAATCATTACTCCTAGGTAATTGTAGCTTTGAACTTGTTCTAGATTCTCCCTGCCCAATTTAAGATATTGTGTTTTAACTTCCTAGTTACTATCATTGTTTTGGTTTTCTTTGCATTTGCTCTCATTCCTCTTTTATTTAGTTCATTGTTCATAATGTTGATATTCGACAGAAGTCACTTTGTGATTTTCCAAACAGAACTAAATCATTGGCAAATGAAAGCATTGATACATTTACTGGTTTGGACTTCCACATACCTACCTACATTCTTTTTCTTCATTTTTGAGGATGCCTTTGCAACTGAATCCATAAATGTAATAAACAAAAGAGGGCTTAGGATACAACCCTGTCTTACCCCTATATCTACATCAAAATTTTCAGATATGTTTCCAGCTACTCTCATTGCACATGTTGGCTTATTGTAAAAAAACTTTTAACGGCTTCTATTACATTTTGCTCTACATTGTGTTCTTTTAAGGAATGCCATAGTTCATCCCTCCTCACAGTGTCAAATGCCTTTTCTAGATCTATGAAACAGAGGTGCAAGTCAATGTTTCTCTCAATGAATTTTTCTATTATTTGTCTAATTGTAAATATGTGGTCTTGTACACTTCTTCCTGGTCTAAAACCGCTCTGATGTTCTTCAATCTGATCTTCTACTCTTTTCCTTAGTCTCATTTCCAGTATCCTGGCATACACTTTACCCGGAACGCTAAGTAGCGATATGCCTCTATAGTTTGAGCATTCCATAGTTGATCCTTTCTTATATATTGGTACTACCGTTCCCTTTTTCCAGTTGTCTGGCACCTGTTTGGACTTCCATGCTTGTTGGCATATTGCATGTAGTAGTTTGTCTGCCTCTCTCCTTTGGTTTTTAATCATTTCTGGATAAACTTGGTCTGCTCCTGGGGCTTTTCCTTATTTCATTTTTCTTATAGCTGTTTGGATGTCTTCCATTGATATAGATCTATCTACATTTTCAACTGTCTCCTCTGGATTACTTGTCACTCTTACTAATCGATCTTTACTCCTTGTTTCATACGTTTTGGAGAGATTATGTAATCGATGAAGATGCTTTCTCCATGTTTCCATGATTTGGCTGTCTTCTTTCATTATTTCTCCTTTGGCATTCTTGATTTGTCGTATTGCAAATGCTTTGGTCTTTCTCATGCTCTTCATTGTCCCTCAGAACAGCTTTTGATATCCTTGATAACTTTCTTGTCCACACTCTTCCCATTGTTCCTGTTTTGCTTTCCTAACTTTCCCTTTCGTGATAGTTCTTTTATTCACGTAATCTATCCTATCCTCTGGTCTCTTTGTTTGCAAGTATTTCTTCCAGGCATCCTTCTTTTCTTTGATCTTGTCTTGACATTCTCATTCCACCATGCTGTTCTTTTCCCATCCTTTAATTTGTTTCCTACCAGAGCCCTCTTCAGTACAACCGAGGAGTGTTTCTTTATACATCTGCCACTTTTTTTCTTTTGTGCTTTCATTCAGATCCATCTGTCTTTCACTGATAAATCTTTTATCCTAGATTGGTATACCTGTTTTACTACTGGTTTATTTAGTTCCTCTATTTTGAGTTTAGTAGCTTTCTTCTCTTTCCTTTTCTGTTTGTTTTCCTCAGTCAGTAATCTCATTTTGGCAATCATTAAGTGATGATCACTAAATATTTCTGTTTACTCTTGCATCCAATGTACTGTAAAAAGGGAGGTGCTAACTATTGTGTAGTCTATGATTGACTTTTCACACCTGTCTTCATTCACTCTTGTATATTTGTGGATATCTTTATGAGGAAAAAAAGGTGTTGGCTATTTTCATGTTATCCTTTAGGCAAAAATATATTAGGCTCTCTCCATTTGGAGAAGTTGTCTCTCCTTCTTTACCTATTACTCCTCCTGACGTTTCTACATTGTTGCCTACTCTAGCGTTTAAATCTCTTAAAAGCATTAGTTCCTGTTTGTGTTTAAGATTCTCTGCAGCTATTTGTAAATCGTTTTCGAAGATATCTTTTTCTTCTTTAGTTGAGTCTTCGTTTGGTCCATAACTAAACTTGTTTGTCTATTAAATAATCGTAATTTGGAACTTTACCTTAAGATTAAGAGAGTAAGACATGTCTAGAATAACAACGCGCCAATGTCAACAATTTCATTTTATGCACAATGTGTCTGATTATAACAGTGGTTCTTAACCTTGTGAGAAGTATTGAACCCCGATAGTTTCATACGTGCAGAGAGGGAATGCACGTATAACAATAATATAAAATAAAACAGTGTCTTGATCTCCACCATTCGAACCCAGGTTAAGAACCATAATAATATTGTATAAGTATGATAGTCATGTAAAGTTCGCAATCAAAGCCATTTCCTGTTTCGTCACGTCGTCAAAATCGTGCCAATAGTTATCAGCTGTTAAACAAAACTAGAAAATAGGAACTGCAATTTGGCTTCCGGCTTCCGGTTTAGATCAAATCGGGTATACGATTGAACGACCCATAAAACTTGTATTAACTTAATTATTGAGAATTACATCCATAATTTTCAACGTAGATCTACGAGATTGTGAAATTGACTATGGGTAATCAAATTCAATTTTCAAGTCTTGTGTATTAGCTTACTTTTATTTTTGAAATCATTAATCTTCGTCTTGATGGTAATTGGACCCACATGTGCATTAATAACTTTAAACATCTCTAAAATCGCTTAGATTTAATATCCTAACTAGATCTAGAAGCATTAAAGTTACTGATAACATACACAAGTCACCAAAGGAGAGATACTAATAGGTTGAGTGATGAAATGGGAAAGAGAAAATTTTAAATCTTCCATCAAAATAGACTTTTGATTGAGTGTCTAAAGAGTCGATGATTTGTGAAAATCTTGTTCACCTGCTGTATACGTTAAAATTTCACTCAACAAAAAGCTCGACTCCAAATCCTATCTATCTTTGCCCATAACTTTCTAATTTCTTTCAATGACTTTTACAACACTTTATTAAAATATGAACCGCTGAAACGGTCTTAAATTTAAAAACATAAATTTCAAGATTGCCATTGCTAAAGAGCTTTAGCATTTGAAATATAAAATATTGATGAATGAATTATTTTTGCTAAATATGAAAGGCATTTAAATAACGTATTCCTATGTAAGGCCTTGCATATGATATTATATGATATTCTTATTTCATCAACAGAAAATGACAAGCAGAAGACACCCAAGGGTAAGAACGTGTGATATTATGTTACTGTAATGTTAGCCTTTATGTGATGAAGATCTAAAGCTCCTGCATGGTATTATTCTTTAAATATTTTTGTCTATCAATCTCAGATTTCGTTTGATGATCAACACAATGTGTGAATGACAGGATTGTTGTCATTCATTATATAATAAAAGTATGGGGAATGTTTTTCACCTTCTCTTTCCACTTCCTCTTACACTTCTTCCTTTTTCTTCCCTTTTCTCTTCATCCTCCTTGCAATTTCTCTCTTGTCTTCCATCTCCACAAAATAAGTTGTCTCGTTTGATAAGAAAAAAAAAACCCACCTTCTTCACAAGGGCCCAAGTGTGCTCTGCTATGCATGCATCTGCCCCTGTCTATTCTTCATCATCGATGCTAATAAAATGGTCATAGCAGACACCATCTTTTCATCTTTCTCCCCCTCCTCATCGTCACTGTCTTCACTATTATTCCCCTTATTTCTCACCACAGAGATCAAGTCTCACTTTGTTGGTTTTTTTTTGCTGCTGTCAGCATAACCAGATTTTTCAACGTTTTATATTGTAATGCTGTAGCAAGATAAGGTAATTAAATATTTTTGTCTTGTTTTCTTTTCCAAGAAATCCCTGGTGCCGAGGCTTCCTGTGTTGCATGGGGCATGGACCATTATAGAACATTTGACAACAAGATTTTCTCATTCCACGGACAATGTACATACACGCTAGCCTTCCAGCCCGACGCTTTTGTCATTATGGTTGTCAACGACCTGGACTGTGACACAAAGGGCAAATGCAAACGCGTTTAGATGTCTTCTTTGGTAAGTACATTTACCTACATTCAACTTTTTGAACTTATAAACTTAATTAAATATTAGCATACAATAATTTGATTTTTATCAATTTCTATCAATCGATTTCTATCACCCAAAGCTTACCTAAAAAGTCTACAATAAATTACATGTATTTGGAACTTTGTAAGAACAATTAATATTTTCCTATTAAAAAAAAGAAATGAACCCAGGAAAGGGGTTGTCATTTCACTATGTTTACATGATATGATAGATTTAATTCCATTTGTGTGTATTTATCTTTTCCATGATATTTTTTGTTGGACAAGCCAACTCCAACATCAGTACAAAATAAGTTCAAAGCACTTAACATAATGTTATTTGTTTTTCGACTTTAACTCACTGGGGACCAGCCATATTTGAACCGACAACTACTGAGGACCAGCCATTTTAAGGTATTTTCAAAAAATTGTAAAGATCTCAGACTCAAGAGAGAGTCATAATTTTTGGCAGAATAGTACAACCATGATGGCTTTATTGTACAAATCAATTGTTACTTGGATAGCTTTCATAGTTATCCAGCAAATTTTGGTAAACCAGGGACCATAATATCACTTTTCGGAAATATTTTACCCCTTTGCACATAGTCATACATCACAAAATCAAACTAATTTTCATTTTAAAAGCTGAATTCAAATTTAACCATATGTCAAGTGGCAATAGATATTTATTTGCTTAGAAAGATACAATTACATAGAATTACAACATTTATTTTTCAGCTTTCAAATGAAAAAAGTATTTTAAAAATCATCAAGTGGAAAATTAAAATAAGGAAGAAATAAAAAAGTGATAAATCTATGGATGAAGACAATGAAAAGAATGATCAATTGAACCAAATTACATATTTACATAAATGTGTGTTTCTTTCTATGCACAAAAATCCTTTTTTGGTGTGAAATAGTCGAAAACACGGAACTGCGCATAGAGGAACTTGATGATAGGGGCACCAGAAAGATGTCTCTTTCGTTTAGCGACATTTGTATCACGCTTTCCTCTATCGCTACACACCTTGCAAGCACGTGTTGGCTTCTGCTTCTTTTCTGTGGGTGGAATGTAGTCAGGGAAGCAACGGTGTGTTAGACGATCCATTGTTGGTGCAGCATGGAAGTAGTCAGCTAACGTTGCCGATTCACCCCTCCGTCGATGAACATCCTCTGCCATCTGTTGACCAAGAATTTTCACAAACTTTGTGACGGTTACCGTTGGCAGCCCCTTTGCCCGTTTCGATTTATTATATAGGATGGATGACTGCACCAACACAAGTGCAAACAGATGAAGGTACAGCTTTTTCCACCATTTCAATGTGCGACGATTGATGGGAATAAAAGCCAACAGTTGGTCGGACCTATCGACTCCTCTCATATTTAAATTATAATCCTGCACACAAGCAGGCTTGTCCTTCACCTGTGCTCTCGACCTAATTGCCACAGTCTCCTGGGGATCGTGGGGATGGTTGTCAACATATTGACACTTTTCTTGTCGATCCACCGGAGAGCAATAAGTCCTTCATTGCGACGGAAACGTATATCGCCTGTTTTCAGGGCAGGCCAGCCAGTTCCTTTGGCATTCCAATCCGATTGGCACGCACTGTGCCTACAGACATAGTGTGTTTTTCAACAGTTGATTGGATAACGTTGGACACGATAATAATTATCCGTGTACAATATGTATCCTTTAGAAAATAACTCCGTCATCAAGCGAAAACACACATCTACAGGTTTGTTGCTAAGTTCAGGATGAGCACAATAAATTTCAAAATTCCACACATAAGCAGATGAGCTTTCACATAGCATATACAATTTATCCCCATTTATTAGGCTTATCCTTCATGTAAACACGAAATCGAAGGTTGCCCCTCCATGGACAAATGGCCTCATCAACGACGACTTTTTGTTTTGGTGTCAGTAATGATTTAAATGTGGTGGTGAGGTGGTCAACAAATGGACGAATTTTGTGAAGGGGATCGTATCCAGGATTTCCATGAGGAATAAGAGTTTCATTATTGTTCACATGAAATAGTCCTAAAATTTGCATGAATCTGTTCCGTGACATGAATTTTGCTGCAAATTTGGTTTTGACGATATCCATTTCACACCAGTAGTCTTTCAAGTTATGCTTTTTCACCAAAGCCATGTGAATCCAAATAGTGAAGAATGAAAGAACGTCGTCCAATGAAACCGTTTTCCAATTTTTGTACAGGCTCTCTGGCAGTAGGTCACGTTTTGAAAGTTCGGATGCTGCAGAGCAATTATTTCAGATTTGACGGACTTCAAAATGTTGATGGTAAAAAATAATCCAAAAAAATCAAGAGGCTCCTCAGCAGTCTCGGGCACATTGAGACAGGGATCACCAGTGAAAACTGGTGTTGTACCAAAGCCTGTCAAATCCTCAGTCCAAACAC
>JAXRKP010000053.1:343866-463866 GCA_037039925.1 Doris montereyensis
CATTCATTTTTCTTGTTTATATTTATCTAGTTGATAAACTTTCTTACACTTTAATGAATGTATGTACATGTATTCATATTGAACACATTTTAATATTTTATGTCAGACATGCTCCTAATAATGTCGGCTAATGTTTAATGGAAATAAATCTTTGTGACTTACTTTAATGACATGCCACCTAATTTTTAATCAGAATCATATTGACATTTCAGGTGGAAATACTTGTATAGAATCCATACCAGCTCCTGACTGCAAAACTGACACAACAGCGAGTGCTAGGTGTATGGATATCATGGTGGACTCTGCTTTCCAAAAGTGTATCTCTGTAAGCATTTTGCTTTGTTCTTTTGCCTTTTAAGGAGATTTAATTCAATAAAATAATTTTTTATGAAGAATTAATCTGAGCACTTTTGTGACATATGTTGAAAATAAATATTTCTCATTTATTTTAGTCTTCCTGCTTTTTTTTGGGTAGAATAATAAAAAAAAAAAGGTAAGATCTCTCTAGCCTAAAATGTAAATAAATATTTCCTCCTTTGTCTTTACATTATTTATTTATTTATTTACCTTTTAGACTTAGATCTAGAGTTCTAGATCTAGAAATAAAAAATTAAAATTAAAATAAAGGGATAAACAAAGAAAACAAAATACAATACAAATAAAAACAAAAATAGAGAATGAATAAACAAATAAGTAATAACAATAATAAATCATTATTACATGCTAGTTTATGATAACGGCAATTTAAAAAAATCATGTTTTCATTTACTCAATCAAGACTGTAGACCCCAAGCCTTACTTTGAATCCTGTAAACAAGATTGCTGTGGTACAACTGGAACTGAATGCACATGCGAGGCATTTGGTGCCTACTCACGAGCTTGTATGAGTCTTGGCGTTAAAATGGATTGGAGAAAAGCAGGGCGTTGTGGTATGACTTGTTGCTTTCAATGATATTTTGGTGACAAACAGGAGTGATTTTCACTCATCTAGGACTTGATTTGAACATTAATTTAGTTTTAAACTAGATTATGATTTCGTTTGAAACATTTTTTTATCCCCCTGTCTTATGAAGATATATCATGATGATGTATCTTGGGCTACAATAGTCTCTAAATCTGTTTTGTTTGTGTCACTATGATGCTAATTAGATTATGTCCATGATTTATTTATATAATTAATTATTTTCTCAAGTCTTTCTGTTCATTTTAAGATCTTGGAACCTTGAACAATGTTATCAAAAACTCATTTGTTTAGTCAGCAAGATTTTAAGGTGGTAGATATATTCATCAAATATATAGTGTAAGACAATTTTTCCATATAGAAATTATACAGTGATGAATGTGTATATTTAAATTAAAACATTCCATTGACAAAGTCTATATCGACTGTATATATGGATGAAGAGAGAGAGAGAGAGAGAGAGAGAGAGAGAGAGAGAGAGAGAGAGAGAGAGAGAGAGAGAGAGAGAGAGAGAGAGAGAGAGAGAGAGAGAGAGAGAGAGAGAGAGAGAGAGAGAGAGAGAGAGAGGGAGAGAGGAGAGAGAGGAGAGAGAGGGAGAGAGAGGGAGAGAGAGAGAGAGAGAGGAGAGGGAGAGAGAGAGAGAGAGAGAGAGAGAGAGGAGAGAGAGAGGAGAGAGAGAGAGAGAGAGAGAGAGAGAGAGAGAGAGAGAGAGAGAGAGAGAGAGAGAGAGAGAGAGAGAGGAGAGAGAGAGAGAGAGAGAGAGAGAGAGAGAGAGAGAGAGAGAGAGAGAGAGAGAGAGAGAGAGAGAGAGGGAGAGGGAGAGAGAGAGGAGAGAGAGAGAGAGAGAGAGAGAGAGAGAGAGAGAGAGAGAGAGAGAGAGACAGGGAGAGAGAGAGAGAGAGAGAGAGAGAGGAGAGGAGAGGGGAGAGGGAGAGAGGAGAGAGGAGAGAGAGAGAGAGAGAGGGAGAGGGAGAGAGAGAGAGAGAGAGAGAGAGAGAGAGAGAGAGAGAGAGAGAGAGAGAGAGAGAGAGAGAGAGAGAGAGAGAGAGAGAGAGAGAGAGAGAGAGAGAGAGAGAGAGAGAGAGAGAGAGAGAGAGAGAGAGAGAGAGAGAGAGAGAGAGAGAGAGAGAGAGAGAGAGAGAGAGAGAGAGAGAGAGAGAGAGAGAGAGAGAGAGAGAGAGAGAGAGAGAGAGAGAGAGAGAGAGAGAGAGAGAGAGAGAGAGAATGAAACCACTGATGAATACATTATTGCATCAAGAATTTATTTTATTTTTGCTTCTATTGATTTACATGTACAACTTGTCAATAAGTTTTTGCTACAGATCAATTTCTCAAATATAAGTTTTATGCCAATAGTTTGTCAACTTTATGTGATCCCACTGCAAAAGAACTTTTCGTTTTGTGTTGTATCAACAGAAATTACATGCACGAACAACAAGGAATACCAAGAATGTGGAAGTTCTTGTCTGCCAGACTGTAGAAATCCAAAGGCAACATGTTCTGACTCAACGTGTGTTGACGGATGTTTCTGTCCTGATGACAAAGTTCTGCATAATGGTGAATGCATAGAGGACTTCGATTGCCCCTGTGAACACAATGGACTTTCATACATGGATGGAGATGAAATCAATCAAGACTGCAATATATGGTATGTTAATGAACAGTCAAATGGCCCTCTCTTGGTTCATTGAGAATACAGAAATAATAACTTTTTCATATTTAAAAATATTGAAGTTGATTGTTGAAGGGTTAGGCTTGGAACTGCAAAGATGATTATGGCTAGTTACTATGGCAGTTATTTCCCCCAAGTCATTTGCAATATTTTTACATTAGCATTGTTTGTAGACAAGTTTTGTCCTTCGGTAATTTCCTCCTGGTTTGGATTCATGATGGTGTCAGAGCCAAAGGGGCCAACTTGGATATATTGACGTTAATCAACCTACGTATTGGGATGTCTGTTTGCATTTCGGCAATAGTGATCAGCTATATGTTTAATGCTCAATAGATATCAAACATAATAAATCTTGTTTGTTTTACAAAAAAATGAATAAATGAGTCAATAAATAAACCATGAATGAATAAATTGATGAATGAATGAATAAAATGATGAGGCGTTGTATCTGAAGCGCAGTGTTGTGAGCTGGTAATCACGACGACACTGGTTCAAGGCCCACGGCTGGTACAGATGGGTTTTTTCACAACATTGTACTCTTAGGAAAGGTACTTCACTTTAATTTCCTCACTTGACTCAGGTTTGAATGAGTACCCAGCTATAGTTAGAGAAAGATCTTGTTTGAGTGTTAGTACGAAAAGCCTAACAGGCTTGTGTACTATATGCTCCCCTTCGGGAGTTGAGAAGGACTTTGAATGAAATGGCCTGCTGGAGGATAAATGATGTACAGTTTTGAGCCTGCACTTGTGCGGGGATACGGACTATAAAACCATCTTTATCTTTATCTTTAAAAAGATGAATAAAAGAATGAATGAATCGAGGCAGATACAGGGGTAAATGTATCAGTTTGTCATGAGACATCCGATTGGTTCATGTTCATTGACCCATCACACTTTGTCTTCTGCAAAGACATGTTGTTATGCTTGGTTTGACCTCCCACAGGTTAGGTAGCTTTATTGCTCTGATTGAAAGGATAGGAATTAGATGATTTATGATATAGAAAATACAGGGCTAAACTTACTCTGGCCATTCTAGAACAAGAGTATGCATTACCCTCTCAATTTCTTCTATAGACTGAGGGCTCATTGTCTGTAATCATCTCAAAATGTTTTGGTTCAGCTGTTTATTGAAATTTTGCCTCCTTTGAGGGCACTGTTTGTCGTGTTTTGTTGATATGTTTTTAAAAATAAGTAATTGCAACCTCTCTCCTCCCTGGGTTTATTCTTTTGTGATTTTCCAATGATTTCTCTATAAACATGTTCTGTTTAGTTATTTCACCAATGATTATTTGTGGTGAATAATGTCAAATAATGCTATCATAATTGCATGTTATATTCATTTATGGTCACAGTTCATTCTTTTCTCATCAAAATTCTCATCGATAGTATTGATCCCGTACAACGTTTATGTCAAAATGAAAAGTTTTATGTAATATGTAGCTGAGAAATAAGAAAATCCTCCCAGTTAAGAAGCAAGTTGTTCAATAGCATAAAACAACCCCAACCCAATCTAAAACTGATAAATCGATTAATTGATTTATTTACTTTTTTCATCCCAATTTATCAAACCCTATAATCAATTGTGTCTTTGAAGCACGTGTCTATCTGGAAAGTGGGAATGTACCGAAAAGTTTTGTGGGGCCACCTGCTCAGCCACTGGAAGCTCACATTTTGTCACGTTTGATGGATCAAGATACACCTTTGAAGGGACGTGTTCTTATTACCTGCTGAAAAATTCAACTTTTGCCATAATTGTGGATAAAAGGTGCAATAGGAAAAAAAAGAAATTTTAAGATAGATTTATTTTTCAAGAATGTGATCGATTTTTTTTGTCAGTTTTCTATGAGGGTTTTTGTCTGATTTTGTTGAAATAGGTTTATTACTTATAAGTTGTATGTATATGATAAAAGTCCTATGAGGCCCAACATGATGGTTGTGTTAAGCAGTTACGAAAGTTAAAGCTTTCTGACTTGACATACATAATGGACATCTTAAATATTGTTACACTGTCACTTAGTCTTTTCAATTCCTTCATACAAAGGGCTTCTGCCACATAACAATCTGATGTCATTTGTCACATTCTCATGTACCAGTACCTTTTTTAGGCAGTTATAGCATGTCTTATCTCATCTTATCTTATCTTATTTTACGTTAGTGGGCTGTTGGTAAACTGGTAGGTGCTATTTCTTTCCTTTAACTCACTCACATGAGCATGAAGTAATGACAAAGGCAAAAATTATAAATGATTTGTATGTCTATATATTACTTTGTACTTCAGATACTCTTAAGACTAATCTTTCTTAGAATATGTAAACTAATTTTTAGGTGCTGTAATCTTTATGAAGATAATTACATAATATTGTATACAATTATATGGATGAATGCGTTGCATCATATTAAAGTGCTCTTGTGCTCGCCATAGACATTATTGCAATATTTCAATGTAATGTTTCTTTAGATGTGGTCATATTGAAGAAAGTTGTACAAGGTCAGTTAGTGTATACTATCAAGGTGAACATGCCATACTTGATCACAACAATCAGCTGTACGTGAATGGTCAGGAGGTGACCTCTCTACCGTACATGGCATCTGAATTTACCGTGCGAATGGTGTCTTCTCTATATATGGAGGTAACAAAAGCTTATTGGTTATTGTAAAATCTTTTTTCTTACATTAAACCGTAAACCCTACACAGTTTCTTTCTACACTTTTTTTTTCAAGCTTCTCTTGCCCTACTAGTTTCTGGTTTAGCACTCTGTCCTATTTGACTTATTTTATTGACCATACTCCTCTAAGGCTACGAGCGGACCAAAAGCCTTGAGATGAGCTAAAGCTACACTGGTCTGTTGCTGAGCTGCCGGAATATTGGCACTATGTTCTTATAGACTGATCAGACCAAAAGCAGTCGCCTTGCCACACAGCTTGCAGACAGTTTGCTTGGAGATAAATATTCTAGTATATATCGCAGCTCAAAGCTAGCAGTCAAACTGACCTCATTTTGTGATGACTAAAGTTGCCAATTGTCGGTTAGCAGTAATTGCTTTTAGTGTGAACACTTGAGCTCTTCTACTCAACAGAGCTCGTAGCTAGCTTCGAGGCTCGGCTTGGCCAGCATCTTTTAGTCTGCACATATCCTTAGGTCTTCAATTTCCATTTTATGTTCTCTTCTTTTAAATGATGTTTGTAATATGCTGTCTGATCAAGTAAAGGCTGTGTGATTCAAATGTCAACATTAATTGATCATTTGCGTGACTGGTAAATAATTTATTTACTCTACTTTGATCATAAAGAAATGAACTTCATACCTTCAAAGATGACAATTTTTTTCCAGTGTGTTGACAAATGCACCAAATAAGCTATCGATGGTGGGTTTTATTTACAAAAGTAGACATTCAGAGCTAAACATTACTGAACAAGTACTCTAAAGAGTAACATTTGTAGGTACTTGACAGTATCTGTTATCCTCCTTTCATTATAATTTCTCTTTTTGCCAGTCTTTGTTGCATTCATGCACATGCATTTGTCAAATAGTTTGCCTATCATTTTTTTCTACTGCCTTCTTTTCTCAAATGTTTTGGTATCTTTCTTCACATGTATGTCTATTTTCAGATGAAATTGTCAAATGATGTTGATATTCATTGGGATGGACATAATCAAATTGATATCAACGTTCCACCCTCCCTTAAAGGAAGCACTGAAGGGTTATGTGGCACCTATGACGGAAGCAAAGCAATGATTTTCTCACACCTTTTGGCGTTCAGGAGAACAATCCAAATATTTTTGGTAACCAATGGAAGACTGAGAAAAAATGCCGTGATGTACCATCGAAGCTTCAACCTGACCCATGTGAAAATCAAGTTCAGAAAAAGGATGAGGCGAAGAAACATTGTAATGTGCTTAAAGAGACACTGTTTCAAGGTATGACTGATTTTAATCTACATAATATTTTGGGAATGAAAGATAAGTTTTCTGTGCTGTACTTGGGAAATCCCAATTTGACATAAGTACACAAAGAAATGTTAAGAGCCCTCCACTGGTTACCAGTAAAAGCTTAGGTTGAATACAAAGTTCTCTTTTCTGTTACAATTCTTTAGAGTTGTCCGCTCTTTTTATATATTCAAGTCATGATTAACTTATATTTATATACCCACAAGAACTCTAGGATCTCAAGATTGTAATTTTTTAGTAGTATCTGAAACCAAACTCATAGAGATAGACATTTTGGAAAAATAAGACCTTTAGTTTGGAACCCTCTTCCACCATCTGTGAGATTCGCAACTAGCGTTGCTACCGTTAAAAAACATTTAAAGACCCATCTTTTCGTGAAATATTTATTTTAAAATATGATCTTTTAAATAATATTATAATTATATGTATGATTAATTCCCTTATAAAAATGTGTTTTACTAATTTGTATAGCAAATTGTTTCATAGCTCTATAACATCAGTAATACCTATGACATTTTAAATCTTGTTTTGGATGAGTGTGATATTCTTGTATTTGTGATTGTAAAGTGCCTTCAGATTTTGGTATAAGGCGCTATATATATAAACTTTATTATTATTATAATTATTAATTTTAACCAGAAATAATCAGACAATCATTATGGCGATTCTTCTTGAACATTTTTTTGCAGACAATGGGAGATATTTATGTATGCAATCATATTATTCATTCATGATGGCAGTCATACTGTAGAGAATATGTTGTAATGAAATAAACTTATATGAATAAAAAGGGTTATTTATGACAATATAGTTCAGGGATCATGATATTGCTTAAAATTTAAAATTTAAGTCGATGTTTTAGAATGTGACAATTTTTGTTCATAAGCAAGATTTTCAATCCATTGATATATTATATTCACTCATCCCTCTATTCTAAGTGCGATAAAGAAATCTATGAAAATTCTAAAATTGATTTTTTTAGATATTATTGCAGCTAAATTATTACTCTATCCAATGTTCCAACGCTCATCACATGGCCCATGAATTCATCAATTCTTCCTTACTCCCATGTCTGTTCACCTGCTGTGGGCTGTTTGTTCCTCATAACTTTCGGTTGAAGGCCTGTATATTTCACAATCTTGTAAGATGATTCTGTAAAGAGTAACTGTTTTCTTTTGACAATTTATGGCATATTTAGATTGAAACCATTGTTGCTGCCTTAATAATATTAATGTTTGTTTCCAGCTTGCCACAACATAGAGGCGGTTGACGAATATTACAAAGAATGCATGTTTGACATGTGCTCATGTGGTGGCAACATTAAGGACTGTTTATGCCCTTCTATTGGAACCTATGCTGATGTCTGTGCATCAAAAGGGTCAAGATACAATGGAGGAATAATGTCAAAGAGTGCAGTATGTTATATGCCATGCTGATTATTTTCACTGGGCTTCTTTTTATTTTGTTTTTGTAAAATGGAAAGGAAGGCTGTTCTTTCATTATCTACTGTTTGAATTATGAATCTGTGGTAGATTGTGTTATTGTACAAAATTTGCAGCTATGAAAGCTCATGAGAAATAATGACTAAGATTTAAAAGGATAGGGGAAGAGTTTCTTCAAACAAACACAAATTACATTGCTGACAGATTTAGAACAGTCAGAAATATTGTAAGGTTTTAGACTATTTCTTCAAACAAATAAATGCTGATATGTACTATTGTTTTATTTTTGGAATATGTCTTTATTATGTTTGATACATATTTTATTTTATTACAAACTAATAGACTATGTTTAGTTTTTATGTGTTAAGTAAAATCATATTCCTGATACATGCCACTTTAATTTTATTTATGGATCTTAACTTGAGAATTGTCTGATTTTTATAGAATCTTGCAATGTTGAATAAATTCTACAGAGGTCAAGTGTTTTCCTGGACAAGTTTACCAAGTTTGTGGCCGACCATGTGAGCGTACATGCCGTAACATGGCTGAGAATACAGATCCTCTGTGTAATCAGAAATGTGTAGAAGGCTGCAACTGTCCTGATGGGAGTCCCTGAATAACAAAGGAGAGTGCGTTCCTGTAAAGGACTGCCCATGTTTATTTGATGGAAGGGACTACCAACCAGATTTGTAACTCTCATGGATTCGAAATTATGGTGAGTTAGAGACAAACTACTTGCAAACAACTAGATCTATGCCAAATTTCAAAGGTATTGTACTGATAGTTTTTGAGAAAATCTGTGCATTGTAATCCCACACCTAAAAAAAAATGCGTTTTGAGAAAACTTGAAAAAACGGATTAAATCATTGGTTTAAAGAATTGAAGCCATTCAAACCCCGAATACTATATGTTTATCCAAAATACAAACCAATACCTGTGGAAAGAGCTTAAAATTTGCTTTAAAGCATGTGATTAGTTCTTCAATCTGATCCTCTACTCTTTTCCTTAGTCTCATTTCCAGTATCCTGGCATACACTTTTCTGGTATGCTAAGTAGAAATATACCTCTATAGTTTGAGCATTCCATAGTTGATCCTTTCTTATATATTGGTACTACCGTTCCCTTTTTCCAGTCGTCTGGCACCTGTTTGGACTTCCATGCTTGTTGGCATATTGTATGTAGTAGTTTGTCTGCCTCTCTCCCTTGGTTTTTAATCATTTCTGGATAAACTTGATCTGTTCCTGGGGCTTTTCCTCATTTTACTTTTCTTATAGCTGTTTGCATTTCTTCCATTGATATATCTACATCTTCAGCTGTCTCCTCTGGATTACTTGTTACTCTTACTAATTGATTTTTACTCCTTGTTTTATATGTTCTGGAGGGATTATGTATTTGGTGAACATACTTTCTCCACGCTTTCATGATTTGGCTGTCTCCTTTCATTATTTCTCCTTTGGCGTTCTTAATTTGTCGTATTGGGCATACTTTGGTCTTTCTCATGCTCTTCATTGCCCCCCAGAACAGCTTTTGATTTCCTTGATAGCTTTGTCTTTGTCCAAACTCTTCCCATTATCCCTGTTTTGCTTTCCTCACTTCTTCTTTGGTGATAGTTATTTTTTGACGTAATCTATCCTATCCTTTGGTCTCTTTGTTTGCAAGTATTTCTTCCAGGCATCCTTCTTTTCTTTGATCTTAGTTTTGACATTCTCATTCCACAATGCTGTTCTTTTTCCACCTCCTTTAATTTGTTTCCTACCACAGACCTATTCAGTACAACTGAGGAGTGTTTCCTTATACATTTGCCACTTTTCTTCTATTGTGCTATCATTCAGATCCATCTGCCTTTCACTGATAAATCTTTTTATCCTAGATTTGTATATCTCTTTTACTATTGGTTTATTTAGTTCCTCTATTTTGAGTTTAGTAGCTTTATTCTCTTTCCTTTTCTGTTTGTTTTCTTCAGTCAGTAATCTCATTTTGGCAATCGCTAGGTGATGATCACTAAATATTTCTCTGTTTACTCTTGCATCCAATGTACTGTAAAAAAGGGAGGTGCTAACTATTATGTAGTCTATTGTTGACTTTTCACACCTGTCTTCATTTGCTCTTGTATATTTGTGGATATCGTTATGAGGAAAAAAGGTGTTGGCTATTTTCATGTTATTCTTTAGGCAAAAATCTATTAGTCTCTTTCCATTTGGAGAAGCTGTTGTTTCTCCTTCTTTACCTATTACTCCTCCTGATGTTTCTATATAGTTGCCTACTCTAGCGTTTAAATCTCCTAAAACCATTAGTTCCTGTTTGTGTTTAAGATTCTCTGCAGCTATTTGTAAATCGTTTTCAAAGGTATCTTTTTCTTCTTTAGTTGCGTCTTCGTTCGGTCCATAAGCTATTAATAATTTAATTTCTCTTCCTTTTTGGTTTAATATTTACCTCTAATGGCCGTGGGCTTATAAATTTCCAACTTTCCAGTAGCTTTTTATGCCTTTTATGCACTAGGAGACCTACTCCTGCTCTAGCTCTATCTTTGATATCTACTCTTTAGAAGATTAAAATATTATTTGATCCTACATTTTCTATTCCTTGTCCTTTTTTCTTTGTTTCTGTAATACTACAGCAAAATGTCTACTTTGAATTTTTCCATTTCTTCAGCTGATTTTAACTCTTTTCCATTTATAGTCCTAAAATTCCATGTTCCAAAAATCACAGTGTGTGTTCTTTTCCGGAGTCGTCGTCGAAAGTTCAAAAGCCGTTTATATTATCATATTTAGTACTTTGAATCAAGTGGTTTTGGATAAGCAGGGGATTAGCTCACTGTACCCTAGGTAGATGGTGGAGCTGCCGCCTTGAGGCCCCCTACCGGACCTTGTTATTTTCTGTCAGGGTTGCCCAAAACCAGGTTGCAGGGCAGCAGGTTGTTATTTTCTGTCAGAGTTAACTCCCTTAGCCTTTGTTATTTTCTGTCAGAGTTAACTCCTTAGCCTTTTGTCAGTCTATACCAAATTGCAAGGCAGCAGGTTGTTTTCTATCAGGGTTAATCCCTTAGCCTTTTGGGCAGCCAAGACCGACCTGCAAGGCAGCGGAGACTCGTGGAGAGTGTGATCATCTACTCCCCGTACAGGTGTTTACCTGTCCAATGCCCGGCTTGGCAATGTTAATAGAATGATATCGGGTGTTTTGATATATTGTAAACTTTTCGAGAAATTATTTTTTTTCTGTAATAAAAATGCCGTTGTACATTCACAATATATAGTATTTTCAAAAATTCATAAAAAAAAAAACTATCCAAAATATCGAAAAAAACCCGATGTCGCTCTTTAGATATTGAATGGAAAAGACGATCTGCACAGGTTTTGAGTGATTTTATTTATAACTACGGGAGGAAAAAGATTTTGAAAATTGAGTCAAAATACAAGATGAAATTCTTTGCAGTTGTTTCCATGGCAACCAAGGACGCTACAAATTTTTCAATGATATAGGATGACTGTATTTTGACACTTACTCATGTACATACTAAAAGCAAAAACCTAAACTCAAAAGCAAAAAAAATCACTTCAGGTGCTATGTCATTTGAAATTTACATTACTCTTTCCAACATGTTTCTTTTAATCTCTTTTCTCTCCTTGAGATTGTTACTCACTTGATTTCTACTCAAATGAAGTAAAAATCTGAATTTTAAGAAATATATGATAGGCTTGAGAGCTATTAAGACTTAGTTAAAACACAACGGTTATGAAATAACTTGATACAGTATAGAAGTTTCATACAATCAACACGGAAGAATTTTTTGTTTTACTTTTACACATCATTAAATTCATTTTTTTCAATTCTGTATAATGCATGATTATAATACAAATGTATACTGTGAAAATGTTACGGTTAGTTGATGAAAATGTCATTTCAAGCCAAACAAATTCAATAATTACAGTAAAACATTGTTGACATGAAGAAATGCAAATAAATGCTATGTTTACTATAAATAAGGATAAGACGCATAACTTTCCTCCTTTTAACTCATTACATGGCAAAATAATAATATGTGTTGTCTTAAGAAGAATTTCTATTTTATAACCGATTGTCTTTGTTTATACAACCATTCTGTTTCTTATTTCATAGCACATGCAAAGATGCAAAATGGAAATGTGAGAAAGTCAACTTTAACACTCCTATAGGAAGAGTCCAATCCCTGTGTCCGCATTTAATGGAGTACAGCAGCTGTGCACCTTCATGTCCTGCAACATGTCCAAGTTCTACTGCTGGGCAAACCTGTGTCAAGACTCACTGTCAACCTGGGTGTGTCTGTCAGGAAGGCTATGTTCTAGACGGTGACAAGTGTGTGAAAATAGACCATTGTCCATGTCACCATGGCGGGAAATCTTACTATGAAGGAGATTCATTTTATATGGATTGTAATAAATGGTGAGTATGAAATATCATTCATTGCTCTGAAATTGAAAGCTATTTATTGGAGCTATATTATTATATTTATTGTTTATTTACTTCAGTTTTTCCTGTGTCCCTTAAATGGCTTCTGCTTATCGATTTATGCTACTTCAAGCTGTTTCTATTTAGTGGTCTGGCTGCAGTGATAGTTTGACCAAAGATTTGATAGGTGACATGTGGTTATAAAAAACTCTTAGCTTAAAGGTGGAACCAAAATGCAATGTTCAAACCGAAAACAGTCAATGGGATTCTAAAGTGGCACAAATGCCTGGGAATGGAGGGTGTGTTGAAAGGAAAAGGAACCATGCAGCTATACAGCGATGGCTTACATCAATGTGGTAGAAAGCAGCTGTTACAGATGGATTGCTGCAAGACAGATTCTACTCACAGTCGTAAAAAATGAAAACATTTTATGTTTGTGTAATGTATCATCCTCTCAAGTCTCTAACAACTGTGTGCATCTATTAATAATTCAACTTCGACAAGAAATCCCAACATGCAATACACAGAAACTACACCACTTAGAAGAAAAAAACTAGGCAAATAGATGTAAATTATCGTGTGGTTTTGCGCGACACACTGTTTGTTTTACCTTTTTGCAAGAAATTTGATAGAGATATATTGTTTTTTTTTATCACCTTAAAGAGGAGGGGGGAGGGCGGGGGGTGGGGGCGTACCTGAATTGAGGAGTTTGGGACCAAAATGTTGATTTTCTGTCTTTACATATTCGGGCTGAACAATCATTTATCTTCAAGTTTTATAGCAGAAAAATGTTCATATGACGTATGTTAATCTTGTTATAGAATATTTTAAACGTGAGGATAGGTAGACATAGTCAAAAATTTTAAGTCAATGACCCTAACACTGACTGAGAAAGTGGCACTGAGAACCCATATATTTTGGCGCTATATGGCCAAATCTGGCGACACTAGTTTTGCTTGACTGTCGAGAAGACACTCGCCGATGTTGCCTAGCGCTTAGTGATGTAGGAGGTAGTGTTGCCGGTTGGTGTAATTGTAAACGTTCGCACAAGTATAGGAATAGAGGAATAAAACAAAAACTGGTCATTTTGACGTTTGTTTTCACAACAGTGCACATCTAAACCTAGATTAACAATCCTTTTACATTAGTAACAATGCCAGAGACTGTCGAAAGAATAAGGGGTCTGAAGCGTCTTGTTTTGTATTATTTCCTTTTGATTTATTTATTTGCATTTTTTTTTCGCAAAATGTAGTTTTTTCACACTAAATTTCTACCTCCTCAGTCATTTATTGACCAATTTGCATAATACTTGGCACACAGCTTTCTCTTGTCAATGTTAATACAATGAAGTTGGGTTTTCTTTATGTCTTGTAAACTTTTTGAGAATTTGTTTGGGTAATAAAAATACCAAGGACACTACAAACTTTTCAATGATATAGGATGACTATATTTTGACAGTTATTCATACCTTATTTGAAAAGCCACGAGAATTAAATGCTAAAAATCATTTTGATCAATAATCCTATGCAGCTCCTGTGTGAATCAAACCTGGCAATGTGAGAAAAAGACTGCCCGGCAACCTGCAGGGCTTACGGTGATTCACATTTTTCAACATTTGATGGACGCAAATATGAATTTCAAGGAACATGTGATTACATTCTTGCTCAGTCAACTGATCCAAGCAACAAGTTTACCATCACAATGCAAAATGTCCAGTGTGGTACAAGTGGGGTGGCTTGCTCCAAAAGTATTGATTTTATTATTGGCAAAGAAGGCACGGCATCGTTTCACCGATTGAAGCTTGTTAAAGGTATGAAGTCACTCCTCCATAAATTCATTCCTTCTGCAGCTTAAAGATAGAATCTATCATTCAAGAACCTGTCTCCTTCTCAAAACCGAGATTAACCAAACTAAATCAACCACAAATTGAAAGTCAAATAAAAGCAATTTATGAATTGATAGGGATGTTAAATTCATTTTCATTATCAGAATAAAATGTGCTTTGAGTTATATTTATTTCTCCAACATAAAATAAACCTCCCACAGTGTGTATGTAACGTGTATATATTATGTGAATGGCACTTACATTTATCAGCCTGCTTTTAAGTACAAACTTGGAAAAAAGAAAACATTTGTAATATTGCATTCTGAACTAGTAGCACAATAATATTTGCATATTTGCGCACTCTTAAAAATATTTGCAAATTCCAAGGCTTTTGTAAAAGATAAATAACAGTATGCTTAAATATATTTCCATGACAGATAGAAGAGTGATTCCTGATAAACAGTCACCATTCAGAGTTGAAGAGGTTGGAGAAATGGTGTACATAAGTACGCCAATGGGTGTTTCTATACAGTGGGATAAAGGGACTAGACTGTATGTCAAGGTTGATGCTACTTTCATGAGCAAGGTGAACATTTCTTATGTTATGTGATCATTTTACAAATATTTTATATCAAGACATCAAATCTTTGGGAACATTTTCTTTCTGTTTGTAGAAGCAAAAATGAAGTTAAAGTATCCTAGATATGAGACAAGTTCATTTAACTTGTAGGGTAGTTAGGAGGTCTTAAAATTCTACTCTTTTAACTTCTTACTTAAGGTGTTTTTGGCAAATTAAATAAAATTTGAATGTTGTGAGCATGTCTTTTCTTATTTGCTTTCCATGTGTGTTTCCATTTTTAATGAAGGATTTCAACGTCATATAAACACTTTGATGAATTGATGAAAAATATGATAACAAAAAAGAAATAGGACATGTAGATGGGGGAAGTTTTTTTATGCGAGATTTGAGAATTTTAAGCTGCTCTGTAGAGCTTTATTAATTTTGTATGATTTTGAAAGGAAATGGCTCTTCCTTCCCTCACACCTCATGTTATGTCTCATTTATTAAATTCTTTGAGCACACAATTTAGTTTTTAGATTTTGTCAAATAATGCTGTGATCATTCTATTGAAAACATAAAAAAAAAAAATCTCTTCTGATATTTCTTATGTAAAATATGTGTCTCTTTGCCACCTTGCCAGTTTTGTTACTGTCTATTTTTATTCACTGATTTTTGTGTGCAGTAAAGGGATACTTCAAATATGACATGATAAGCCATAGTTGACAACTCATCAAAGGAGACAAAGCACATGTGACTGATATTTCCAGTCTAACGTGTTGTCAGACAAAAATAAGTATGAACTACACTCTTATATACAGCCATCATGCAGCATGTGATATGAGAAAAAATAACAAAAAACGGAGAGAAAGGAAGATGGAGAGTAGAAAAGATTAAGAAATTATGAAAGTAATAGAAGGGAAAATGAATAGGAGGAAAAGGGAAAAGAAAGGAGACAAAGGAAATCAATAAAGGAAAAAGAAGGAAAACTGAGAGTGTAGAAATAAAGAAAAGAGGTGAGTTACAGAAAGGAGAAGTGAATAGAAAGCTGGGAGACAAGAGAAAAGAAAAGACAAGAAAACATATAAAAGGAAATTTATATGCTAAAAGTATGCAAGTGACTGATAAGAATTATAAAGAACACAGTTGAAATCAGCCAAGATAAAGAAACACCGTTTTTTTCATTCTGTCTCTTTTGTTGAAATCATTCATCATTTTCACCTCACTTTACCATGACTCACTTTGTATTCAAATGTAACACTTTGTTCAGCTTAAATGGTAAATTATGAAACAAATTTAGTCATTTGACCTTGATTTTACATCGTTCAACATCAGCACTGATTTATGTTAACTCTCATGCCTTTACGTAGGTTGAAGGGCTTTGTGGCAATTTCAATGGCGATAGAAAAGATGACTTCACTTTGCCGGCAGGCGGTCCCTTTGTGGTGAAAGCCACAACATTTGGTGATGGTTGGAAAGTCCACTCCTACTGTGCAGATTCTACTGAAATCCTGAACACCTGTGACAGTGCTCCAGAGAGGCAGGCATGGGCAAAGCTGAAGTGCTCTATTCTTGTCTCAGAGCTTTTCGAACCTTGTCATGTTGCTGTGCCCTATGCAGACTACAGGGAAAGGTGAGGTTTGCTCTCTTGACAGGGGGATTGATTGGGGTGGCTTTTTGAAATGTATTTTGTCCTCCTTTCATTAGCATGTGTGGATACGTTTATTTATAGAACAAGTTGAATGAGTGATTTGCGTCCTTCACTCCATTTTTCGGTGCTATCTTAGTGTCACGAAATGCGTGATTTTCTCTTCTGTATTATGTTGTTGCAGTTGGTGGCAGGATTATTTTCTGTTGTAATTATAAAGCATGAGACTGATAAAGTTTGATTCTATCACTTGCTTACTGCAGTCATAATATCTGCTAATGCTTTAGATATAAACAAGACAGACAGTTATTCTATAGAATGTTTAAACTTAAAAGATGTGTCAAATAAGTTTGTTCAAAATGTCTCGTACATTGTTCTAGAACACAAATGATAGTCGTTTGAATTTGGTTCATGATCATAAACGTTATTATTAAGGTATATTTAAAAAAATAATTTGAGCCTTCAAATGCATTGCTTGAATGACAGACAAACAAGTGAAAATGAGAACGAAAACAATCTCTCCCTCCTCACTACAAAGGAAACAAATCCAACAGAACAACACGAGAACCGAAAACAAAAATAATCCCCAAAACCTAAACATGTTTTCAATTAGACGATTTCATGATGTTTTTCAGGTCATAATCATAGATCTCTAGAGATTTGCCCGATAAAATATAAATGAAAAGAGGGAACACAAATCATTATGACACGCTTCTGTTTCACTAAAATAGATTTGTACCAAAATAAGAACAGATATTTATCTAAAAGGCCATAATCATAATATCTTCAGTGGTGTGCCTGTCAAGACAGGAATGAGAAAAGAGAAAACAATTTATTATGATACCTTTATTCACATTACAGATCTGTAAGGGAAGAGAAAGTAAGAACACAGTTTCTTTTAATGGACTAATGAAAGACTACTAAAGACTAAACTATGGTACAAATTGTATAATGTTCAATTGCACATTCAGAGGTAAAGACTGCTTAACTGCTAGACTCTCAAAATGCTGAGCAAGGCACACTGCATCGCTTTGTGTGCTAGTTGTGTGTGGACTAACGCAGCCTGCATTGTTTACATACTTGGCTAGTGTTGTTGATGCTATATTAGTTTAAGTTTTTATTTTACACTGTTATTAACCATCTGGCTGTAAGGTAATTGTTCTTCAAAACAAGGTTCAGTATGGTGTCATTTTTGAGTTTGTTACACCGTTTTCGACTATTTTTGAGTGGATAGTGTATATCCAATGATATAGTAGGTTTGAGCCATGTGCATAAGCCTAGACGACTTACTGTCAATCAAATAGTTGATTTATTTGTAAATCTAAGTGACGGTAAGGACATTGACAGTGACCACTTTGATCTAGAGAACTTCAGTAGTAGTGACAATGATTCAGAAAACGAAGGTAAATCAAGATCTACTGAAAGTAGCAGCTGCTCAGTGCCCTCTACACTCACATTGTGATTTGGGGGCGTGACCGGACTAAAGAAAGTGAATTTATACTACTAACACCACTTCATTCTTCTAAATAAATTTTATCATGCTCATAGGTACAGTCCTCGTTTATTTTCCTTCGATTTGATCCAAATACATGGGTCTTTAGTACATGGGAAAAGGCTCAAGGTCCCCATAATAGATGCACCCCATCAGTGGGTTAAAGAAATTCACGTTGTTTTGCTAAAAAATTCAAGGTTTAAGGCTTAAAAAGTAGAGTAAAGAAAGTCCTGTACCCATAGTTGAGCCTAGGGTAACCAGGATAGAGCCCTTATTTTTCTAGGCATATTGTATAATCAGGTAGTTTGCCTTTGCTTTCCACATCACCTTTACTTTTGCAGAGTCTGAATAGACCTAGCTTCCCATTTCATTGCTGGGTTGACAGGGAGGCCAGAAATTTTGCATATTCCGTGCACCTATTATCAAAAGGCACCATCTCAAAATGAGTAAAAAGGTGCTGGTGCACCTGAAACAGTGTCAATAAGAAGTAGTTGAGAGCCTCTTAAGGTTTTATGATGTTTCAAAGTATCATTCTACTCTTTTCTTAGGTTTATGGGAGAAAATGTATTCAAATAACAGAAAATAAGAGAAAAATACGACTATCTCAAAATGTCATTTTTGGACCGTTGTTTTCTAACTTAGCTCGCAGTTTTATCCGATTGACTTGAAATTTGGCACAAACGTTGCTTTTGATGCATGGAATAAAAGTGTGCATGCGTTAGATGTTATTTTGTATAATTTCTGAAAAATGAATTTTTTAGTTGAATAAAATTGCTGTAAATTGTAAACATTTTATATGCAACTTTCAATACACCATAAAACTAAAAGTTTGATAGATTCGTCCAAACCCATGCATCACTTTTTGTTCTATAGATGTGAATGAAGGTGTGTACCAAGTTTGAGACTCATCCCAAAATAATTGATGCAGTTTTTTCATTTTGAAAATGCATGTTATTTTTAACGTCATAAATCCAATATGGTGGCGTTGCCATGCAACATCCGACAAAATTTCAGTTTCTCATATTTTCTCCTCTAATTTAGATACGTAGAACTCAAAAATCAAGGTCCTAGTTGGTTTGCTCTATGGGTTTTCAAAATGGCTTTCAGAACCCGATCCTTCCCTTAAAAAAATTGTCTACCAAGGGATATTCTAACATCAATATTGTAAACTTTCGGTGACTCTGGCAGTATACTGTGAAATTTTAGCTCAAAATCATATGTCAAGATTCAAGATAGATTTGGTTCAATGATTTAATGATTGATACGAAAATGTTTTCATTTCAGATGTGAATATGATGCTTGTGCTTGTGATAAAGGGGGAGACTGTAAATGTTTTTGCACAGCAGTTGCTGCTTATGCTCATGAGTGTGCCACTAATGGCATTATCATCAAATGGAGATCTAAAAAAGTGTGCAGTAAGTATTGGACTTAAATGCATGAAGGAGTGAAAATAAACGTATGTCAACATTTAGATATATGTTTTGTTTTTATGGTTTAACCCACTCCCCCACATACCTCTCTGTAAGAAAGATATCATATTCTCAACGCATTAATTATAGATCATTAAAGTAAGAATTTTCAATTTTGAAGACAGATAAGGATAATTTGTCCACATTAAAATGGGATATTTTACACTTGACTGTTGCTAATTTTATATAATTTTTATGATTCGTTCTTCGTGTTCTTGAAATTTAGATTCTCAATCATGTAACATAACTTTCAAAGCTTGAAATGTAATTTAAACATCCAGTATGGAATTTTAATGTCATGGGATTGATGATAATAAGAAAAAGTATCTGATTAGATTCAAACATGAAGTGAAAGAATGAGGGGAAGACATAATAAAAAAACAACTTTTCCCTGTCACATAATCATAGATATTGTTTTGTTACTTTCTTTTGGTAAATGTAGAGATGGAATTCTTTTGATCATGAATCAATATAAACTGTTGATAAATGCCATATGCAATTTTTAGCTTTTCTCTTTTCTGATTTATAAGAATAACAAGGTGACATCTTTATTCTTTTTGATTATTGTCAAAACTAGAGTTTTATGTTTGGAGAAATACAAAAGATTTACTTTACTATTACTGTCATAATGGGACAATTTAATACATGTATGTGATACCAGTGTATGTTTTTCAAAATTAGACAATCAATATTAAAAAATAACTTTGCTTTGGCCCTCTTCTCTTTATAAAATATCATTTACAGGCCTTGATTGCTCGGAATGTAAAAGCTATAATCCATGTATGTCACGATGTCCCAAGAAGACTTGTGATAACAGACTTCTCTATGGCAAGCTTACAAAGGACTGTCGAAATGAGCATGGTCTCTGTTTTGAAGGTTGTGACCTTCATCCATGCCCTGCTGGTCAAGTTTACGATTCCTTGTAGAGCCTGTGAAATGCATTCCTGAACCGTTGTGTAACTCTCCATCTTGTGATATCAACGGTAAAAAATACAAGGAGGGTGAGCGGATTGATGATCCAGATGTCTGTCGACTTAATTGTGAAATATGGTGAATATCTCCTGTTTCTTTCAAAGACATTTTTAGAATGTTTGTGGTCAAAGACAATATTGTTTGTTAAAACCTCAGGGTGTCTTTCTAGTTATTCTTGTACTGGTGTTTTGCTGAGACAGTCATGTATCCAATCGATTTGAAGTAAACGTTCATTTCCCTCGTCACTTTTATGCCTTTGTAAAAAGCAAACTCATTCAATTTAATAGTAGGATTTGGAAATATTACTTATATTTTGAGGTGGTTGCTTCTTCTGAATGTCGATGTCATATTATGAAGATGTTTTGTCCTCAGCAATTGTAGAAATGGAACCCTGAATCACATAAACTTGGGTGATTGCAAGCCAATACAGCCTACTACTCGTGCCACACTCACACCGCCAGTGTTGACAGTCTCGTCCTCTGACATGACGCCACTTCTGACATCCCCTATCTCAACCCAAGGTACGCTATTCTTTCATCATACAGTTTGTGTCATTCAATGTTTTAACACCTGTCCTCTGGTTTTTGTCATTTTGGTTGTTTTGTGTTTTCATTTTATTTACTTATCATAGTTCCCATTTCCCTAAAGCCATGTAACTTTGGCATTTTGTGTTAATAAGTATCATTAGTCAAATTTTTTACTTGAGTTACAGAACACATTTTGTCAATATTATGGAATTCAGTGATATGAAAAATGCAGGAATTCCCCCCTCCCTCTAATAAATCAACTAAACAAATCTCAACATAACAACAAAAACAAGCCCAAGTAAACCCTAAACAACAACAGCAACAAGACACAAGAGGGAAAAAAGCCAAATAAAATACTTACGTTTTAGAATGCAACTTCAATTGTTTCCGTAGACCACATCACAAATATTTGACCCTGAAACAATAAGAAATGTTAGAGAAACTGAACAAAAATTACATCCCTTTATTGGGTATATTCTAAAATATTCCTTGATTTACTCATTTAAATTTTACTTTAAATGTTTTCTTCCAATATATTGTCATAGTGTATGTGTATAATTTGATGTTTGACATTAAAGTTGACCTTTTTCTCTCTTGTCATTTGACAGAATGTTAAGTTATATATTTTCGTTTTGAAGGATAAAAAAAAAGAAAGCCTTTTTAAATTTCTACTATGTTTGCATTGAAGTAAACAAAGACTATTAGACTTAAATACAGCAAATGCCACACTCTATCATTTACAAATTCCACATCCACAGAATCTACATCATTTTCAATATCTCCATCCTCTCCTTCTGTGAATCCAGTAGTCAAAACAACAGGTAAGGCCTTACTCTGAATGGTTAATTTGTTCACGAAAGTATGCAGTATGCGATGTCCTCTCCTATCAAATACAACAAAAAATCAAACAAATAGGGAGAGAGAGAGACAGAAAGAGAGACAGAAAGAGAGAGAGAGTTCTTAGAGAGAGAGAGAGAGAGAGAGAGAGAGAGAGAGAGAGAGAGAGAGAGAGAGAGAGAGGGAAGGGAGAGAGAGGAGAGAGGAGAGAGAGAGAGAGAGAGAGAGAGAGGAGGAGGAGAGAGGGAGAGAGAGAGAGAGAGAGAGGGAGGAAGAGAGAGAGGGTGGGGGGGGGAGAGAGAGAGAGAGAGAGAGAGAGAGAGAGAGAGATAGAGAGAGAGAGAGATAGAGAGCGAGAAGCGCGAGAGCCGAAGAGCGAGAGGGAGGGAGGGAGGGAGGAGGGAGGGAGGGAGGGAGGGAGCCGAGAGCGAGCGAGAGCGGTGGGGGGAGAGAGAGAGAGCGAGAGAGAGAGGCGCGAGAGCAGCGAGGAGAGCGCGCAAAAGCAAAAGCAAAATCAGAGCGGAAGCGAGAATGTTGAAACATTTGTCCCTCACTGTGTCATTCGCATTTCCCAAGACTCTCTGTGGTAATGCTGTTTTGGTCTTTATTCTTAGCGATCTGCCCACCTGGTCAGACTTGGATGCCTTGCGCATTTAAGTGTGAGGAAGTCTGTGTGGACATTCATCAGAAGAAAGGCATTTGCACAGTCAACAAAACTAGCAACTGTGTCCCAGGGGTGTCGTGATGGAAAAACACCAATATGTCCATCACATCAACGACTGAATGGTCAAAATATATGCGTGAACAAAGAATTATGTTCCTGTTTGAAGCCTGATGGAAATGAAGCCAAGGCTAGTATCAGATTGAACACTTTCATAATTACATTAATTAAATGCTTTTCTTAGTATCACTGAACTGCCATCAAAGTATGCCAAGTATATGTTATTCTTAGCTTCAAATTTGGGTATCAATGAAAAATTTGCGGAAATTGACTAAATACAAAAATGTTTGGATACAATTTCTTTACTGCTGTTGTAATAATTCTTGAAGTATTTTACTGAAGCTGATGTTTTATAATGGTATTTTATGTATATATATCATGCAAAAAATTTTTTTATCAAACTCTCCTAAAGATCTTTGTTCTTCTGTTAGCGTTTTAGTGTTATATATATATTTTTATATATATATATCACTGCTATTCAAAACGCTCTCAACTCAGTATTTTAGTTCGACTCCGTGGGTTCTCGCCTACCCTCCACATGAAAGCGCAATAAATTACCTGTCAAGTCAAGGTCACGGGTGCTAACCAAAGCCAGCTCCTTGAGTCACGATGACTCAGTTTGTCGAACAGTTCTCACTTTCAATCCTGATATCTGATAGTTTCATCACTTGGAACGATCTATCCTTTGTATCAGTCTACTATATAACTTTGTTCTACTGCTTGGAGGAAGTCGCATCTTTTTACTGTGGTAACTTTTGAATATCAAGCGCGCCCAATAAGGCCTATTCCTGGATATTTCTAAACGTGTTTGATTTGTTATCTGTGTGATATTAATTATCAAATCCGATTCTTGCCACGATCGATTTGAAAACTTTGTGTTTTTGTTTTTGAAACATAACGTTCATAAATCGTGAAAATATCAACACCCCGACATTTTTTTATTGGGAATTTATATAGATTTTCCTCCAATCAAAATTTCAGCAGCGTTGAACTGAATACGTAGAATGTTACACAATATCTATTCAGCATTGAGTTTATCTGTGCCAGTGGTTAATTTTACTACTACGACTATTCAAAACTCTGTGAAATCGTTTAATCTTTATTCACAACAACAAAAGAACAATTTCAATAATTGATTTTACATAGCTTTCAGCACTTCACAGCAAAGTTTTATCTATATAAAACAATCCAAGGTACCTATCCGTGTTTGTGGTCTTTGGTTCCCAAAGTCTAATGCAGTCAGGAGCAAGCAACTATCTCCTTCGAACATTAAATACAATAAAGAATGATTTTCACAGATTTCAAACATGTGGCCATGGGTATAAGAAGAATGTTGGCATTTATAACAACAGTGTGCATCTGTCACTTATAGATGTGCAAGTGAATAAAAAGCTGCCCCCACCATATCTCCACATACTTTTAGGGATCGTTTTAAGACATCATCGCCTACTAGAGGAAGCTGCAGATCAAATTGATGTTAGCATTTCAAAACAGCCAGAAAAAAGAAGATAAGGGTGTAGCAGGCTCCCTTCGTGAGTTTGGAAAGAACTGGGGAAGAGCAGAGACATTTCAGGAAAAAATCGATAAGCTTCAGATGTGCTCAGATTTTAGTACTGATGGTAGTACAGAACAAGCACAGTTTCGGGAAGAACTATCAAAAAAAAAAAATCTTTAACTGAACTGAAACATGAAGCACTGAGCCCACGATCTGGTCTTTGACAAAATATTAGACTCTCACAAAAATCACACCACAGTCACATCACAGTAGGTCATTCATAGGAAACTATTACACAAATATCTTACCTTGAAAGTATCACGAGCAGCTCACTGCATGTATTGTAGACACAACTCAAGCAAACACAAGCAAACAATACATTATTGACATGTCTATTGCCACCAGAGATAAGTTCAACAAATTAAACAAAGCCTTTGCAGAAAATATCGCCACTGACAGACCAATAGCACTACACGCATTTAGTTCCATCAGTTCATCAATTCAAACAGATATGGCATTATATCGGAAAGATTTTCTTAAAAAGAGGTATCCCTAAACAACACATTTTAGAAAAAAATTGCATTCCATGGATAGAACAGTATGGGTTTAGCATGGCTTTACACGATGAGCAGGGTGGTGAACTCATTCACTCATCAGTTTCTAGATTAGAGAAGAGAGCATGTGGCATGCACATAGTCATGAGGAACAATTAAAAAAATTTATGTCGTCACAAATATTAAAACCTCGCTTGATTTGATAACATTTGTGCCATCCACAAAAAATGTGGAAACAGGAAAAATAGATAAAATCAACATAGTCTTTTTCACAGATTTTAATTGTTATCTGTGTCGTATAAAATCGGTGTATAAATATGTGTGTATAAATATGTGTGTATAAATATGTGTGTATAAATCATGCAGTGTGGTAAGAGTAAGAGAGACGAGAGACAATGACTATCAGCCCTGGTAAAGTTGGAGAAGTAATAGGTGATTAGCGGAAAATGTGTGCTATGTACCCATGTGTCCTTTCTACTGTCATTTTAACTAAGGCTAAGAATAAGATCATAGTTAACTGTCAGATTTAATCACACTGAGCAAACACAAGTGCATAACTTCAACAGCGCACCGCTACCACACTATTTCTGTGCACAAAATTAAACTATCGGGAAAGTATCACAGCGGTATCTTCGGTTTGAGAGATATTGAAGTAATGCAACTTTGTGAGTTTTATCTTCGAATACTTAACCAGTGATGTGTACAATTTCGTGATGTTTCATCGTGGCATGATGTTTGTTTTATCTAATGTTTAGTTAACTTTTGTTCACGCTTGGTGAAAAAAATACGATGTTTTTATCTCATAATAACTCTGTTGTTTAATGACGTACAGTGACCGCATTTGTTGGTAATTAATCTACTAGTTTTGAAATACACAGCAGTAGAAAAATTAATTGAAAAACTAGTTCATTGTTGTTCAATAAGTCAGATTTTAAAGTCCATAAATCTCTCCTCGTATGGCCGTGACAGCACAATAGGAATTCCCCTAACGGCAGGTAATTTGAACCTGTGACCTAACGTGTTAGCATGGAGTGTTAACCAAGGCTGTGCTCAACTAAAAGAGCGGCTACTAACAGCCGTGATATATATATATTTTAACTATGTTTTGATTGATACTTTCTATGATTAATTGGCTTTTATTTTCCTTCTGACAGAAGTATATATGTACATCCATTCATCAATCCCTCCATCTATATCTTTGTATTTCTTTCTGGTTATCTATCCATCTATCTGTCCAACTTTCTTTCTATCAATACAGATCTGTTATCTATGTGAATTTAAACTCATATTATAAGTTTAACTTAAATACTGCAAACCTTGCTATTGTACAGTGCCTTGAGCTAATAAAGGAAGACATTATATATGTTATTATTATTGTTATTATTATTACTTCTATTATTAATAATATCACTATTATTATTATTATATCTATTAAATTTATCATTTTTTGTTATTTAAAAAAAAAAATATTATAATTATTATTATCATCATTATTATTATTATTATTATTATTATTATTATTATTATTATTATTATTATTATCATTATTATTATTATTATTATTATTATTATTATTATTATTATTATTATTATTATTATTATCATTATTATCATTATTATCATTATCATTATTATTATTATTATTAGTAGTAGTAGTAGTAGTAGTAGTAGTGGTAGTGGTAGTGGTAGTGGTTGTGGTAGTGGTAGTGGTAGTATATTATTATTATTATTATTATTATTATTATTATTATTATTATTATTATTATTATTATTATTATTATTATTATAACTACTACTGTTATTAATATTATTATTATTACTATAATTAGTATCATTTTTGTGTTTCCTGTGAATTTATAGCCTTTGGAGACCTGGCCTAATCCAAAACACCCCTGCTCAGAGTGCTCATGTTTTAATAATAAAGTTGAGTGTGATACCTTCATATCTGACTGCACCACTACCCCGCCAATTACAACAGTACAACCGACATCACGACCCTTCAAATGTGGCTGGAGCAAATGGATAAATAGTGATTCACCTGATACAGGTAGCTCATTGATGTTACTTTTTCCGCCTCTTAAGGGGTGGGCGACACTTTTGAAGTGATTTGTTTTGCTTATTATGTTTTTGCATTTAGTATGTACGCGAGTAACTGTCAAAATACAGTCATCCTAAAAATACAGTCATCCTACATCATTGAGAAATTTGTAGCGTCCGTAAATGGCGGAAATAGAATTTTAGTGTGAAAAAACTACATTTCGAGAAAAATGCAAGTAAAAAAATCAAAAGAAAATAACACAAAATAAATGCTTCAGACGGGTTTCTCTTGTTGTAGCAGCCCCTTACTCTTTTGACAGTCTTTGGCATTGTTACTAATGTAAAGAGGATTATAAATCTAGGTTTAGGTGTGCACTGTTGTGAAAACAAACGTCAAAATGACCAGTTTTTTGTTTTTTTCCTCTATATCCTATGCTTGGGCGCGTGTTAACATACACACTGACGCTGCAACGCCTCTTATATCACACAGCGATGGGCGACGCGCATATTGGTGTTGGCAGAAACAAGGTTAAAGTCGATGTTGCCACATTTGGTGATTAACCGCCAACATACAGGTTTTTACTGCCATTTTCTCAGTCAGTGTTAGGGTAATTTATGTCAAAATTTTGATTATTTTTACCTACCCTCACCTACAAAATATCTTGTAAAAATAAATTATACATCATATGGACATTTTTCTGCCATGTGCTTGTAGATAAATGATTGTTCTACCCGAACATGCAAAGAGCAGAAAATCAACCTTTGGTCCAAAACTCGCCAGTTCAGGACCCCCCCCCCCCCCCGCCCCCTCCATCCCTCCCCTCCCTTAAGAAAAAAAATCCCAGGTTGAGTGGCTTCTTACAAACATAAAGAAGTTGAAAGTGATCTATTACTGCGTTGCAAAATTTCTGTCCACACCCAAACTACCTCAACCAATTTTGACAATGAAAATAACACCAGACTGACTTTAAAAAAAAAATTCATGAACTGGAAGTTAGGCAAGGACAACATGTGCATTTCGACTTTTTTGCCCAACAGAAGACAAAACAAAAACTCAAAACAGAACATAAAGGAAACACTCTTGCTTCATGTGCAGTGTCAGTTAACTGTCATTCGTTTTGACGTGGATACGTGATGAAAGAACCAGAATGCTTATAAAGAGAATGATTGGGACCGGAGAATGCCTTTGCTATAAGCATTAATTTCGTTATAAACCATTTCGTTATAAGAACCCCAAATTATATAGCAAAATATCCGGAACAGGAAATATTTCTTTATATTGTTTGTTTCACTGTAAGGGTGTTCGTTATAACCATGATTGAGTGTATATAACTTCTAAAGAAGTCTTTGTCCTATGATGTGCTTTACAGTGTATCTTATGAGACTGATACTTTCATGAATTGCAAATATGAAAACAAGACACAATAAGACCCAAAGAGCATAAAAAAGAACCTCTTGGATTGTTTTTAGGAAATAAAAATTCTCAATCATCATTGCTAATTCCATGGATCGTCACATAATTACGTCTTCACTATGATACTTTCATTCTTTCTTTATCAGTTCCCATTCTACCTTTCGGTGTATGGGTTCAGATGCCAGAGATGATCTTTCTCCAGGATGCCCTGTCCTGGCATTTCCTTTTCCTTCCAAAAAAGTTAAATTTATATGTTTCAATGCCTCTTTTATATCTTCTTCCCACTTTCTCGAGGTCTGCCTTTTGGTCTTTTACCTTGGGCTTTAGCAGTGTATACTGATTTAGCTTTTCTGTTGTCATTTATTCTGTTTACATGCCCAAACCATCTCAATTGATTTGTTTCTATCTTAGTTTTTATGCCATCTGCTTTGGTTTGATCTCTTATTGTTGTGTTTCTGATTTTGTCTCTTTTAGTTTTTCCTACTACTCTTCTTAGATATTTCATCTCAGCTGCCTGTACTCTACTGTACTCTCTAATGTCCAAAGTTCAAGTTTTGCTTCCATAGAGGAGAGTAGGACAATAAACTGTATTGTATACTGCCATTTTGGTTTTTGTTGACAATTCTTGCCTACCTACAAATGCCTTTCCTAGATGGTTATATACACTTGCCTGCCCCCTTGACTCTCTGGCTGACTTCCTCTCTCAGTTTTCCCTATGAGTCAATCACCACTTCTAGGCAATTGTAGCTTTGAACTTGTTCTAAATACTCCTGCCCAATGTAAGATTCGGCGTTTTAGCTTCTCTAGTTACCAGCATTGTTTTGGTCTTCTTTGCATTTACTCTCTTTCCTCTCTTATTTAGTTCATTGTTCACAATGTTGATATTCGACTGAAAGTATTGATACATTTCACTGAAAGTTTACATTTACTGGTTTGAGCTTCCACATACCTACATTCATTTTCTTCGTTTTTGAGGATGCCTTTGCGACTGAATCCATAAATGTGATAAACAAAAGAGGACCCTGTCCTACTCCCATATCCACATCTAATTCTGCAGATATGTTTCCAGCCACTCTCACTGCACATGTTGGTTTATTGTACATGTTGGTTTATTGTAAAAACTTTTTAATGGCTTCTATTAAATTTTGCTCTACACTGTGTTCTTTTAAGGAATGCCATAGTACGTCCCTCCCCACAGTGCCATGCCCCCTCTAAGTCATTAAAACACAGGTGCAAGTCAATGTCTCTCTCAAGGAATTTTTCTATTATTTGTCTAATTGTAAATATGTGGTCTTGTACACTTCTTCCCAGTCCAAATCCACTCTGATGCTCTTCAATCTGATCCTCTAATCTTTTCCTTAGTCTCATTTCCAGTATCCTGGCATACACTTTTCTTGGAACACTAAGTAGTGATATACCATGATACTATGTCTCATATATTCTAAAACTGCACAAATAGGCAAAGGAAGATAAGATTTTAGTAGGATAAATAGAAAGAAAGGAATTACAGAAAGGATACATGCAATCATATTTGAGCACAGCAGCATCCCATGAGAAACATGACAGAAAGCAATGGGTCAAAGGATGAAATATGATTAGACAGGGAGCAAGGAGGAACCACGGAAGGTAGAGCTACCTCATGCAAAGCTACAGGATGTGAAAGAAATCAAATTTCTTCAAGCTTGAAACGATTTAAGGAAAAATGAAGGCTGTAAAGAAAGTCTGAAGGCATAATATCAAATGAAACACATCTTGATGGAGCCCAATCTTTAATGTATGAGTTTTGCTTGGTGGTCCTCAACTTATGTGAACAGAAATAGCAATAGCAAACTGTCCCCAGGAAGCCTCGTAGCCATTGCATAATTCTAAGGATTGCTGTGAAACCTACAACTTTGACTGTGTGTCTCATTGGAATAAGAAGTGTCTGGCTTATTTCAATCTCCTACGATCAACCCATCACCTATTCCTATCAGTATCGGGGTGGATGGTCGACTTGATGCCTCTGTCAGAGAAAAATCTAAAAATTCTAAACCTTACATGAGGATGGTGGTATATCATGCGAGATGTGAAAAAAGGACATAATGATAATGGGTGGAAAGAGTGGACAGTAGAGACAGTATACTTCTACTGCGTGATAAAAAGTAGAGTTGCTTAAGGTGGGAAAGGTAGAAAGTAGATAAATGATGTAAAATTTGGTGAGCCTTAATTTTTCTTTCTTCTTTCTTTAGCAGTTCTCATTCTACCTTCCGGTGTATGAGTTATTAGTAAGCCTTAACATGGACTATAATATGCCTTTATTTTATCCTGTTTTTAAATAACATTGTCAGGTGCTGGTGACATGGAAATTTTATCAAGGTTGCAAACGACTGAACACATCTGTGTCAATCCTTTGAACATAGAATGTCGGGAGGCCATCACTCTTAAGGACTGGAAAAATATTCCCAAAAAGTGACTTGCAATCATCTTGAAGGATTAAAATGTTTCAATGCTCAGATTGGTGGAAAGTGTGCTGATTATGAGATAAGAGTATTCTGCGCATGTCCCTGTAAGTATTTAAAAATCTTGATATTCAATTTCAAAGCAAATAATACGATTATGAAGCAGTATTTACTCTAAATATGTTTCATTCCTCCAACATATCAATGTTTCTCATTATGTTCAAGAATTTTTATCAACATCTGCAGGGAATAAAGAGAAATTATATTATATTGCAAGTTGTAAACAATTGTAAAACTATCAATTCTTAAAGTTATTCATGAGTTAAATTAGAATCAACAGTATATAATCATTGCAGTCTTTATATTCAAATTCAATGAAACAGTTAAAGAATGTTGTCCAGATGTCATTCCACTGTTAGTTCTGTCTTATTAACAAGAATTTTTCACCATTTTCATCAGCCTCCACAGCACCCACTGCAACACCTACAGTTGATGTCATCACCACTCCTACACCCCAAGGTAGATAACTATCTGCATCATATGAATTTCGGGTTTTGAACATGTAATTTTAACAGATCTTAGCTATATGAAAAAGAAAAATATCATTGACATGCCTAATGCAAGCCTATTTTTTTAATTCTGTGAGAGTATGACAATTGAATGTACTAGTTCCATCTAATATATGCCATAAATGATCCCTTTTCATCTCTTAAACAGTTAAGAGAATACTTTTCATTAAGAAGAGGAAGAGAGGAGAAGTTTTTAAAAATTTCTTAAAAGATTACTTATAGTAAAAATTCACATGATCTGATTTCTTTGATTCTTTTGTCAGTGCAATTAACTTCCTGCTTTCCTTTTTGAAAAATTGAAAAAGTCTTCATCTTTTTCTTTTCTCTTTAAGGGGTTTGGGGGGGGGCAGGGGTGGTTGGGAGGTTTCTTTTAGTATACATATGAGTAACAGTCAAAATATAGTCATCCTATATCATTGAAAAGTTTGTAGCGTCCTTGGTTGCCATGGAAATGGTTGCCATTTTGGATTTTGACCCAATTTTCAAGCTCTATCCCCTCAATTAGTTATGAGTAAAATCACTCAAAGCCTGTGCACATCGTTTTATCCATTCAATATCTAAAATGTGATGTCAGAAAATTTAGATATTTTGGATAGTTGTTCTTTTAATGAATTTTTAAAAATAACATATATCATATATATGCAAAAAAATAATCCTAAAAATGTTTACGAGATATAAAAAAAGTCTGATGTGAATTTGTTAATATTGACCAGAGGCACCTATACACCAAATATAATACAAATCGGTTGGTAAATAACGGAGGAGATAGAAACTTAGTATGAACAAAACTACATTTCAAGAAAAATGCAAATAAAGAAATCAAAAGGAAATGGCCCAAAAAAAAAAAAGCTTTTTGTAGCAGCTCCATTACTCTTTCAACAGTATTATTGTAAAAAGGATTGTATGAGCTTAAATCTAGATTTAGATGTGCACTGTTGTGAAAATAGGTGTCAAAGTGACCAGTTTTTTGTTCTTTTCCTCTATTCCTTTACTTGTGTTTACAAATATACGACTGGCAACGCTTGCCTTCCTTCTCTTATGTACTCCAGACTCTTGTGAGCATCTTGTCAACAGCCAGGCAAATACCATGTTGCCAGATTTGGCTATTTACTGCCACATTATAAAGATTTTCAATGCCATCTTCTCAGTTAGTAAAAGGGTAATTGACATCAAAATTTTGGCTATATTTACCTACTCTCTCCTACAAAATATTTTGTAGCAAAAAAAACTATACATCAAATGGAGATGTCTCTACCATAAATAAGTAGATACATGATCAATCTACCAGAATAGGCTAAAAACAGAAAATCTACATTTTGGTCTACACCCCCCAAAGTTTAGGCCATGTACATTGCCATGTATATTCCTGTCCTATTTTTTTTTTTCAGGACAAATGAGAACATTTTATTCTTGAATAATCATCAGTCTTTGTTTATTCTTCCTTTCAGTTTGTGGCTGGACGGATTGGTTCAGTACTCAGAAACCAAGTAGATACGGAGACTATGAACACTTTTCACTGCTTCGATCCAAGTATAATTTATGCGATGTAACATCCATGATTGGAATAGAATGTCGGGATGTAGCTACAAAGAAAACAGCAGCTGACCTCGGTCAAAATGTTCAATGTAACCTCAACTATGGGCTCTTATGCTTCAACTTTAAGCAAAAGACTAGGTGTGCTGATTATGAAGTGCGGATAAACTGTGACCCTGTTGGCTCAGGATGTTCTAGTTTGTCAACTTCAAGTTTTTCCCCGTCAACTTTACTACAGTTCAAACACCGGCACAAACATCGACTCAAAAACCTATAAGTATGAAATTTTGCTTCAGTTTTTACTATTTCAGCTCATGCTTTTGGGAAGTTAAGTGCTCAAGAAATATATTTATTGATTTATGTCACCATTGTTGTCTTTCACCACTGGAAGAGTACAGATCTTAGACTAGAGTTTCTAGAGGCTTCTGTCTTCATTTGGCTTGAAAAGTCTTACTGTATCCACTTTAGATTTAGCCGCTTCATTTCTTGTCTCTTTCGATGCTCCTCTTCCTAGTGTTTCCTTGTCTACTCTATTGGCAGCATCCTTGGGGGTTCCACCGTAAGACTTCTTCATATATATCAATGATATTGACCAAACCTCTCACCAGGTACCAAATTAAGACTTTTTGGTGATGATAGTCTATTGCATAGTAAAAACAAATAACATGGAGGATTGCAAAATATTACAAAATGACCTAAACACACTTCAAGAATGAGAGAAAAGTACAGTTAGGCTGCCAACAGAAATAAAATTTAGTAATAGTCTCCTGAAGACTTTAAAAACAGAATAAAACACATCACTTTAAAGCCAAGATTGGATGAATATTTTGGGTTAAATCAAAATATGCACGCTGGCAGTAATACTCAAGAATTGAATTGGCCAGTTATTATGAAGAAGAAGAAGACTAATGTAGTAGTACTTGATGACAGTTTCTGCAATTTGCCTGTCGATTTCCACCTTCATTCCACAACTACTTTGATTGGCTCTTGTTTACATCTTTTCCAAAGCTCTTCATCAATTCACCACCAGAAATAGGAAATTCCTTTGTTCTTTTATAACTTGTCATTCCAATTTTTTAATAAACACAAAAAAAGAAAATCAAAATATTATTGCTTCTTTATAAAGAACTATCAAAATACCAAATTGGTGTATTTCTTCAATTCCATGAATTATTCACAAGGTATTTGTACCATTGTAAGAACTATTTATCCATTTATCTTTATGACATACATAACTGTGAAACCAATTTTTACCATACTCAATATTATTTACTTTTGTCGTATCATATCTCAATTTATAATATTGTTTTATAGTGTGTGTTTTATCATGTTCATGAGATATTGATGAACCAGCACATGAATTGAATAAGCCTGAATTTACCCCTTTACTTTCATGAAGTGCTTCATAGTTGTTTCAAATGATTCATACTCTATCAACTATTTTTACTGACATTCTCCCCTTTAAGTACCAATTTGTGATGCCGAGATGGGTCTGAAAAGTGGTCAGATACGTGATGACATGATTTCTGCTTCCTCACAACGAGACAGTTATCACTCGAACATCAGTTCGACTTGATAACAGTAGGTTGGATGCCTAATGTCAATAATAAAATCAATATATTCAGGTATGTTTATTTTTCCATTACCTGTTTAAAAAGTTTAAAAGGAACTGAGTCCTTAATGAGTGCTTTTAAGCCCACTCTCCTCATAAGAAAGTTAATGAATGTCTTTGTCCAGAGTTAAATTTTTTTTTTGGGTTTGCATTTTTGTACATAATTGGAAGATTTGGCAGAAAATGTATTACAAAGAGTAAGAAGAATGTGTTCTGGCATAATGAAGTCAGCCTGAATAATTTGCACAAGCGCTTAAACCCAAGTTTTCTTATTCTTGTCTTAATTCCCTCTCATCTATGACAGATTGACTTTGGCAAAGATGATACTATAATCACTGGAATCATGATTCAGGGTAGTCCTGTAAGTCAGCATCTGTAACAAGTTACAAAATTTCCTTTAGCTCTGATGGAAAGAACTGGAATACATTGATGGAGAGTCCCAAAATGAAAAAGTTTGTATCTTGTGCCTGACAGTATATTGTATTTAATCGTAGCCTTTTAATTTTTTAATTCTTTCCTCAGCGATTAAAGGAAGAATTTGAGTGTTGTTTTTTTTTGGCGGGGGGGGGGGGGGGCGGGGGCTGAGTGGGCGGGTCCTGAGAAGGCAGTTTTACCACAAATAGGACAAAACTCTTTTATTGCACTACTGGATGGAGCAGTTCTTTCCCTTGACATTCATACCATAACAAAGGCTCAGTATCGATTCTTTCATTTTATATAATTTGTTTAGAAATGGTACCGGCCTAACCTTCAACACATCAGCTGTACTATAAAAGCCGGAAATTTTGTCTCAAGTATATCAAGTTGGTACTCATTTTAATTACAACAAAGTATGATATCTGAAAATCTTCTTTTGATGAATTATTGTCAATATTATTTTAAAAGTGAAATTAGGAAAAGCCACAGGAGCAGATCAAGTTTATCCAGAAATGATTAAAAACCAAGGGAGAGAGGCAG
The DNA here is from genome assembly GCA_037039925.1 of Doris montereyensis. Lineage (NCBI taxonomy): Eukaryota > Metazoa > Mollusca > Gastropoda > Nudibranchia > Dorididae > Doris > Doris montereyensis. Next base: position 378,973 of record JAXRKP010000053.1, read on the forward strand.
ACAAACTACTACATGCAATATGTCAAGAAGCATGGAAGTTCAAACAGATGCCAGACGACTGGAAGAAGGGAACGGCAGTACCAATACATAAGAAAGGATCAACTATGGAATGCTCAAACTATAGAGGGATATCACTACTTAGCGTACCAGGAAAAGTGTATGCCAGATTCTGGAAATGAAACTAAGGAAAAGAGAAGAGGATCAGATTGAAGAGCATCAGAGCTGCCAAGGGGTCCCTGGGAGCTCGCAGCTTTCACACGCTTTCGATGATGTGATGCAGGAAAACATACCATAGGATCTTTTACATAATTCAAGAAGGCAGTTATTGCATTAATTGTTAATTACCGGTCTTTCGCCTGTTTGAATTTGTAAGGGAATATGGAAAAAATATACGCTAACAGGCGAAATACACTCCGTGACAGTGATGCCATTCAGATACAAGTATTAGGCATGAATCATACTAGTCCAACTTTTTAACTGTAAAGCCTGTTGAAAATGGTGGCTTAGCTGAATGAAAGTTCTACTCAAAGACGTGGAAATAATGAAATATTCCTTAATTAAATGTCACATTTGGTAGAAAATTTCCTCAAATAAAGATGATATTGTGATCGTTTAGAACCTGCATGCAAAGTACGGTTACTCATAGTGGCCTGGCAACAGAGTCTTTGATGCACAAAGAATGACCAACTCAGATATATACATAGAGATTAATGTAGCTTACAGATTTTGTGAAATATAACAGTTCAAACTGCAGTAGAGAAAAAGTTACATTTATTTGTGTGAAAGTACAATATTCTCATGGATTGGACGTAGACAATCTGAAAATGGCTTTAGGACAACACGACATGTGTGCCATTTATTTAACATGTTCAGCACCCTTTTTTCCTTATTTTAATTTGGGTTTGTCTGCAAACAAAGCAATCCCCCCCCCCCCTATTTGTGTTAACGTAGTATTTACTATTTCTTTAAAGCTCTTTTAATTACTATGCCTCTAAAAATCTTGTTCATGTTTTTATCATCATTGTTTCCTTTCTAGTTGTTTTTGTCATCTTTGTCTTGTTTTAATTCATTTAATTAAATGATTAAATCCACCCATGTGCCTGACTACTTTATTGCCTTCATCTACTTCTTCATATTCGTCACCTTTATCACCTTTGTCTTCTTCTATCGTTGTCTTTTTCTTCATCTTCATCGCGATTTTCTTTTTTGCTGTTGTCTTCTCCTTTGGTGATTTGCGTCTTTTTCACCATCTTTCGTCTTTTTTAGTCGATTTGGTGTTCTTTATTGTCTTCTTCGTCGTATTCATCTTCTTCATCCTTCTTCTTTTTTTGTCTTCATCTTTTTATTCTTCTTCTTCTTTCTTCAATCTTGTTCTGTTACTGCTGCTCTATAATAATTGCCATTATATTCATGAAGAAAACAGCGATTCCTTCTTTTTTTAGTTGTTTTTGTCATCTTTGTCTTATTTTAATTCATTTACTTAAATGATGATTTAAATCCACCCATGTGCCTGACTACTGAACTCCTTCCTAATTTTGTTCTCCTTTATCATCTTCTTTTTCTTCTCCATCTTCGTCACCTTTATCGTTTTTGTCTTCTTCATCTTCGTCACCTTTATTGTCTTTGTCTTCTTCATCATCGTCTTCTTCTTCATCTTCATCTTTTTCTTTGTCCCCGTCTTCTTCTTCATAGATAAGTAAATATTTATCTTAGTTTATCTTATTTGATATTTTATGCATTTGAAAGAATATCAACAGTGTTTGTTTTGTTATAATTCTTACAAATATTTCAATCAGTTGATTTTTGTATTTTATTTTATTTGTACAGATCTTCCATGTTGACTGGACAGCAAGCGTTGGTGTGAAAGAATATTTTAAATTTCCGATCAGAACCCGTTTTGTCCGCATAAATCCCCTTACATGGAAGGATCACATTGCAATGAGGATGGAGCTGATTGGTTGCCGAACTATTTATCCTAGTGAGTCCTAAAGTAGCTGTATGACTTTTGATGTTAGTGTTAGTGTTCTGAAGAGGAATTATGATTCAGCTGAAAGAGTCATAAACGTTTGATCTAAGAGTATCTTCAAATTCTTTTTCCTTTTACAGACGAATTTAACAAGTCAATAAAAATTAATCAAATTTTTGAAGAGTTGAGCAACAGATTAATAAAATCATGACAAATGGATATATGATAGGATTATATATTTATATTCACATACGTAAGTATTACAAATGATAATTTAAGATATCTGTAAAATTATGTAAGTCTCATACTCAATGTTGGATGGTGTTGGTGACTGAGTGGTTAGGCTGCCGGACTGGAAATTATGAGGTCCTGATTTGAATCCTAGCAAAGCTAGGTCCTGACGTTGTGCTCCTTGGGAAAGACACTTAAAACACATTTTCTCCACTCAACCCAGAGGCAAATGGGTGCAAGCAATAGCTTGGAAGTGAAAAAATCGGTGTCAGACTAGCGTCCTGTTTAGAGGGTGATTATTATCACCTGTTCCACTATCGAAACCGGATAAGCTCTGGGTCTATGGGCCATAACAGTATTGAAGGAACTTTACTTTTATGCTCATTGTTGAGAGAAGAATAATCAGAAGCAAGTAGAGTCTTGATTTTTCTAGGCTTATGGCATGATGGGATAGTTTGCTATTGCTTTTCACGGTACCTCTAATTACAGGGAGCCCAAAATAGACCTGGCTACCCATTTCACTGCCAGATTGAGAGGAGGCCAAAAGCCTAAACTGGGACTTAAACTTTGGTCCCTCATGCGTCAGTTAGAAGCTCTTCCAACTGAGCTTCTTGGCCCTCAGACCTCAGTCTTAAATGTACAAAATGAAATACATAATTGTACAAACACATGCACACATTCATAAACACACACACACACATATAAATACACACAGCATACATACAGAGATATGGACATAATTATATCATGCGTCATTATATTATAATTTACATTATATTTGCATGTTTCTATCACCATGAGGTGACACTGGGATGTTCCTTTGTACTATACAGTGTCACTGTTTTTCACCAGGGAGACAAAACTTTGCTCGGACATTTTTAGACACTACATTGACTTACTTGACTTAACGCCTTTCGCTAGCAATGTCTTCAGATGTTGCAGCCTCGGCAGTTCTCCTTATCTCTACGGTGAAGGCCAATCCTTTTCGTTCTATTTTGTGCGATGTCTCATATTAGTTCGAGGTCGGTCTGTGATGTTAAGTTTAGTGTGTTTCTTGGAACTCTTTTAAGGATCGTTGTTTAATGTTAGTGGCAATGTTGTTGTTGGTCTTCCTTTTGTCTTTTTGTTATGGTTTGTGAAGTATTATGTCATTGCCTTGTTTGTGGGGATTTTCAGATTGCTTCTCAAAATATGCTTCCAACATTTTAATCAATATGAGGGTTTCTTTGCTCTTTGTATACAGTGATTTGTTCTTAATTCAACATTTGTTGTCGGGTAGTGACTTTCATGGACTCGCCGTAAGTGATTTCTAGGAAAAGCATCTATTTGGTTTTCCTCGGTTTTTGTCAATGCCCATTTAGCACAATTGTAAAGGAGTAGATTTTACAAGAGAGTCGTACAACTTGAGTCTGGTTTTCTGTTTCGTTTAGTCACCCTGGCTCCAAATATTTGTTAATTTTGTGAGTGCTACATTGATAGGGTAGTCTGATGTTTGGTGTTTTCTTTGTTTCCTACCAGTGATCCCACTTTCTTTCTTGTTTTCCATGCATTGATATCCTTTCTTAGGGTTGTAAGTTATGATTTGTCTATATTAACTTTTAGGTTATGGGCCTGAAGGATTCATTCGATTTCACTGACGTCCTTATGCTCTTTTCATATGAAATCTATTTCATCAGCGTATATAATCTCTTTGGAATATCTCTTTCTAATTCATTTTGGTTTGTGTTTTGGTTACGCACATCTCTGAGGGCATGTTCCAGATATATTATAAATAAGATAGACTCAGGCTGTCACCATTTGGGGTTGCAACGTTACTCATGAAAGGTTTTTTTCAGTTCGTTCCCATTAATTTTTACTTTTAGTATTGTTTTGCTAAGCAGGTAAGGAATGATGTGTGGTTTGTCTTCTGTCATAAGGTCTTTTACAATGTTAAACAGTTTATTTCTGTTTATCGTATCAAATGCTGCTGACATTTCAGGCCTTTTTATTTACATTACATTTACCCTTGGGAAAAGCACTTATCCCTATCCTCTTCATTTCATGGAGATATGAAGGAATTCCTTTATGTGAGGAAAAAAAGTTGTGTTAGAATGCTGATATCACACATTTATGAGTCAGCCATTTTGTATACTTCCTGAGCAGCTAAGAATGTCGTGGAATACAAAACTCCAGTCTCCCGAGAATGAAAGATGCAACACTGGTGAAATGTACATGTATGGGAATTTAGACGGAAGTACATCTATTAATCTGAAAACTCAATTTTGTTTTGTTATTTTTTGAAAGTCTTACTATCTACCTCTATATACTGGTATTTGAAGAATGTCTGTCTAAATAACAGGAAAGAAAATAATGGTTGGATAAGTAAAGATAGAAAAGCAAACAAAACCAGTGATCACATTTGAAGTGTACTGCACAACTGATCACAGAACTCGTATTTGATTTGTTTAATCATTGTTTCTTTCATTTCTTTTCTGTTTTACTCCATTTATCCTTCAGGTTTTATGAAAGTCAGGATATAACTATAACTATGTGTTGCTAAATTGAAGCATTTTAGAATTTTGACCTCTGGTATCTTTATATTGCATCTTTATATTGCTTCACCAATAAAGGCAAACAGATCACTTTGTCATCACATATATATTTTGATGTGTCAAACATTTCCAGCTACACCACCGACAGTGAGTACTTCAGTGACAACTGTCACACCAGGGACGGTTACTTCCATCAAGGTTACCAACACATCACCCTTCCCCAGTAAGAAAACCATCTTAACTTTCCCATTATACATATTTCTATTCAATTATTGCATCTAAGACCCCTTCAAATATATAGCAGCATCAAATTTCAACACAAGATCACAGCTAGATTAATGAAATACCTTATCTACATACATTGGTTTATCTATATATCTGTTTCTATAATACTATTTGGCAATTTTTTTGTCCGTTTGTTAATTATCCTTGTTTATCTATCTATATAATATCCATCTTTCTGTCTGTCTCTTTATTTTATCTATTACTAATAATAATAACTTTAAGTAGTTTTTTCATAGATAATTTTTATTGTTTAGCACCTTTTTTTCCTTGGTATTTTTTAAACCATGGTTGCAATCACTTTTGATTATTGTGTCCAAAAATTGTTTGTGCATCGACTATGTAGGAAGATGTCTTTTTTCTTTCATGTTCAGATTTTCTTTTGACGATTTCATTGTTTTTTCTTAAAAGAATGTTAACTATCATATCTATCAATTATACTAATAAATAAATAAAATGTTTCATAATGTCAGCATACACTTATATTAAAAACAATACAATTGCAAAATATAATGCAATATATTATATTAAAATGCTGTTTTGGTTTAAATCTCAAAAAGTAACCAATCACCCTTTTCCACCATTCTTACTCACAGGACCACAACAAAACAAAAAAATCCATTGATGTAGATGACAAACAAAAGCTACTTTCATGTGTTTCAGATTATGCATTGCAACATTATTTGATACGTAATGGTTAACATGAGAGATTTACAACATATGGCTATTCCAAACATCTTCCTTAATCATTAATGTAGATATCATTTTTTTGTTGTCACAACAGAATGTCCGTGCATTTTGATATTGTGTTCAAGGATGTCTGTGTTTGAGTAAACTCATGTTATCGATACAGGGATTTGTCATAGAACAAAACAAGTGACTTATCACTTTGAAATTTTTCAGCAAATTGTGTCTACTGGACCAAGTGGGTGGATACTCACCAACCATCTTTGAACGACAAGAATGATAATGAGGGTATAGACGATATATTAGCTGTCAGCCCTAACTGTACAATACCTTTTAAAATTGAATGCCGTACTGCTACTCCTGATCACCTTTCTTTCGATGCATCTGGTCAAAAAACCTCTTGTACTTTATGGAACGGCTTTACGTGTCGTGAAAAGGATCAAAAGAATGGAGAGATGTGTTATAACTATGAAGTTCGCATTGGATGTTTCGATCAGTCACCGGAATGTGGTAGGTTTTCTTAGATTACTTTCATGAACAACAGCTGTGCCATTTGAAAAACCTCATTAGTGGGTGAATGAAGAAAGCTGATTTAATTCGTGTTCACAAACACTAACATTTTTCCAATGCTCTGTTTTAGATTTAACGTTTACATGATATTTTAAAAGGGAAATTAGCCATCTCATGACAGTTGAGGTTTTAACAAATCAAATTTATCCTATTATTGTTTTACCCGTGAAGAAAGATATGTAAATAGCAACACATCAATTTGGAAAACGAGTGAATAGTCATGCAACAGTTCTATTTTTGAGACGTTTAAAAACATCCACATATTTCCTTTTTAGTGTTGTGTTTTAATGTTACCATTTGTCTCTTAGGATTAATATTTTCTAGATCTGATTAGTTTCAATAACTTTGCCATATGGAAACTGATCTATTATTTTGTTCTTCAGTGCCAACACAAATACCAACGTTACCACCAACACAGCTTTGCTTTCCCACTTTGGATCAAACTCACTGTCCTGATGCAGGATGTGCGCCTGGACTCTATTGCAACGGCAGTCAATGTGTTGACAAAACTCTATGTCCATGTGAAATTGAAAAAGAAGTTGTTCGGGTAATTTTTTAATCTGACAAAAGCAAGATTAATATTCTGGCATTTCAACTTTTGCATCAGCTATCCTTTAACAAAACTAATTGAAAATTGGGGAAAAGCATGAATTTTTGAAGCAATAGAAAAATAAAAATATGAGTGATAACCTACCATTGGAGTTATTTGTATTGACTTTTGTGTTGTTTTTAAAACTGCTACAATAGATAGTTCTTTACGAATCTTTCTTTGTACACGATTTTGTTGTCTGACATATTTAGTACAACAGTTATTCACCATCTTGCAGGTTTATTCTCCTAAACGTTGAATATCTCTTTCCTATTTGATTATATACTTTTAAATAAGTGTCATTAATTCAATTAATGTTTCCTTTCTTCTATTTAGCGGAATGGTGTGAAAACGACAAAAAATTGTGAAATTTGCCAATGTTTGAATGGACAGGCAAAGTGCATGCCAAAGAAATGTCTCCCAGCAACTTGCACAAAGGTAAGTAACTTTTTCATATCTGTTGCAATGAGATTTGACAGAGATTTTAAATGCTTTCCACTTTAATTAAGCTGAGTGGTTAGGATGTTGGACTTGGGATCATGAGATCCCAAATTCGAATCCTTTCAGAGCTAGGCCTGATGTTGTGCTCCTTGGGAAAGACTCTTCAAACGCATTTTTTCCACTCGACCCAGGTTCAAATAGGTATAAGCTTGGAAGTAAAAACCTGTGTCAGACTAGCGTCCTATCCAGGAGGTGATTATTATCACCTGTTCCACTTCACGGTATTGAAACAGTGACAAGCTCTGGCTCTATGGGCCATAATGGCCTTGAAGGAACTTTTCTTTAATTTAACTTAAGAAAGTTGAAATATAAATTATCACACTTTTAAATTTTATGGAACACAACATAATGAGATAAGCTAGTTACTCAGTCTTTTGTATCGCATTATATGGGTTGTTATGGTTTGATCTTAGTTAAGGAGGAGGGCGGGTTCTGGAGTGAAATGTTTCCCGATTGTACCTGTCAATTTAACTAATGTATAGGTGTATTGGACTTGGTGTGCTGAGTTGAAATATGTCTTTGTTTTTTTCTGACGCTTCCGGTTGCCATCGAAACGGTGGCCATCTTGGATTTTGCCCCCTAATTTTATCAACAAGTTCAATATCGATAGGCTTCTACATTTTTCAACAAATTTCCTTCAAACTTGGCGAACACCTTATTTCATACAATAGCTAAATTTGATCAGATCAGATTTTTGATTTATCAGTAATTTTTGTTTCCATGAATTTTTGAAACATGAGAACAACCCAAAATATACAAAAATATTGTACAAAACATTCAATTTTTAGAAAAATATAATGTATATAAAAAAAGCATCTGATCATTTTTTTGTTTTCCCCACTCATCATTTATACCAAATTTGGAATATGTCCGGTATTGTCCAGATGATCTAAGGCCATATTCATCATAGATCTTTGAAAGAGCTTTTCTTGGATAGCGTATGTTATGACAATCAAAATGAGTACCAACTTGTCATGCTTTGAGTAATATTTCTGGCGTTTATCGTATAATAGCTGTGTTGAAAGATAGACCTGTATTGCTTCTAAAATATTCTTATAAATTCAAAGAATCGATACTGAGATTCTTTTATGATATTGTGACAGGAATGAACTGCTCTATCTACTAGTATGATATTTGTCACATTTTCCAAAAAATGGCATTCCCTTAAGGGGGCGGAGGGGGTCCTGAACATGTTTTAAATTATTTGATATAGACAATTATAGACAATTTTAACCACTGCCACCATTGTTCTCAGCATATCTAAATCAGCTGGAAAAAATATTAAAATTTTGTTGTCATATAATTGTCATGGGAACGCCGTCACCTTGGATTTTCATTGTGAAAATACCGACAACTTCATTTCAAATAGGTTTCTTCAGTTATGAACAATCTTGGCTATAACCTTGCACACACCTGATTCGGTTCAATATCTAGCCGCATCCTGTAGCTTTTTTTGAAAATGCATTTAGCAACTTTTCCAATTTTTGGCAAATTTAATCACAAATAAAAATTCCTTTTGCAAAACTTTGAAGAGATATCGAAAATTGTTTCTGGGTGAATTTTTTTAATGCGTCATAGATGCTATATACCAAAATTGGGGACAATCGGACAATAAATAAAAAAGTAGATTGCATATTACTGTCAAAAAGTAACATGAGAAAATTGCAATTTTTCATTTTTTCCCGTTATTTTAACGCATATAAACCTAGAAAAAATAAAACAATACTCTGAAACATCATACAATCTTGAGAGGCTATCAAATACTTCATATTGACCCTTTTTTGATTGCTCCAGGTCCCTTATACTCATGTTGGGATGGCATTTTTCTTATAACAGGTGCACAGAAAGTTTCCCGAAATATTCGGCCAATCTAGCTAATATTGAAAATAATTCCTCAAAAGTACATGTTTCGGATAGAGTACTTTGTGGTAATTAAAAGGAGTACTAGCTTCTTATACTGTAGACAAAATTTCTGGCTTTTATGGTACAACCGATGAGTTGAAGGTAAGGCCGGTAATGTATTGTTACTAAAAAAATCGTATAAATTGAAAAAAACGACACTGAGCCTTTTTTTATGGTAACAATATAAAGGAATGAACTGCTCCATCCTGTATTCGTATTTGTAGTTGTAGAATCCCAAATGGGCTTTAATACAATGGGAGTGAGAGAGTTGGTCCGTCCAGTTACTGATTGAGATATGGTTTAGTGTTTTTTCTTGTTGGCTGAATATTGCTGTTTTAAGACTGTCGACTGTTGGTTTGCGAACGATGTCCTCGTCTGCTTGTGTATTTTTTGTATTTTACCGTGTCCAAGTACCAGTACAAACCAATAGGAATGTTGCACTGACGATTTCATTAAATATTATTTAATGGACAAGTAAAATGTAAAATGGACTCTTTGTTAAGCCATAAACAGATTACTTAATTATCTTAGACGAAATACGACAATATGTGACAACTCCACTAATAAAGACAGAACAAACGTGTGACGTTTCGGATATAACCCTTTGTCAGACAACAAATGAGAAATAACTAGAATCTAGATCTAAGTACTACGTCAGGCATCACACAATGTGTAAATGTTTGCCTTGATTGATACTTGCTTTCATTCATTCTCGATCATTTCTTCTTTCTAGACCCAGTGAGATATAGATCTAGCCTTATAATTATCCTATTTTTTCATTCTTGTTTCCCATACTCACACCTCTCCCTTTCTTTCTTCCCTGCTTTTTCTTCCTTTTTTTCTTCCTCTCTCTCTCTCTCTCTCTCTCTCTCTCTCTCTCTCTCTCTCTCTCTCTCTCTCTCTTTCTCTCTCTCTTTCTCTCTCTCTCTCTCTCTCTCTCTCTCTCTCTCTCTCTCTCTCTCTCTCTCTCTCTCTCCCTCCTCTCTCCCTCTCTCTCTCTCCATCTCTCTCTCTCTCTTTCTCTCTTTCTTTCTCTCTCTCTCTGTCTCTGTCTGTCTGTTTGTCTGTCTGTTTGTCTGTCTGCCTGTCTGTCTGCCTCTCTCTCTCTCTCTCTCTCTCTCCTCTCTCTCTCTCTCTCTCTCTCTCTCTCTCTCTCTCTCTGTCTCTCTCTGTCTCTCCCTCTCTCCCTCCCTCCCTCCTCTCTGTCTCTCTCTCTCTCTCTCTGTCTCTCTCCGTCTCTCTCTGTCTCTCTCTGTCTGTCTGTCTGTCTGTGTGTGTTTCTGTCTGTCTGTCTGTCTGTCTGTCTGTCTCTCTCTCTCTCTTTCTCTCTCTCCCTCCCTCTCCTCTTCCCTCCCTCCCTCCCTCCTCTCTCCCTCCTCCCTCCCTCCCTCTCTCTCTCTCTCTCTCTCTCTCTCTCTCTCTCTCTCTCTCTCTCTCTCTCTCTCTCTCTCTCTATTTCTCTCCTCTCTATCTCCTTCTCACCTTTTATTACTTACTTATTTTCATATTTTTATTTCATTCTAGATATGAACCTTCCATTCTCGCTCATTCTTCACATCCCTCTCTACTACGTTTCTTATCATCACTGTCTTTTTCTTTCTTTCTTCCTCGTTTCTGTTTTTCTTCTGACATCACATTGTGTGATGCCTGAGGTAGTACTTAGATCTAGATTCTAGATATTTCTCGTTTGTTGTCTGACAAAGGGTTATAACCCGAAACGTCACATGTTTGTTCTGTGTTTATTAGTGGAGTTGTCACTTATTGTCATATTTCGCCTTTGAGTTCACTCCACTGTGGCTCCTTTGTATTAATTTTCTTAGGTGAATGTATATAAAAAATATATTGAAATTTGTTGAGACACATTTTTTCATGATATGTACAGTAATTTTTGCTTTGATTTTGTCTCAGGGCAAGACCACTCTAAACCTGACCAGCTGTAACTGCGATTGTCTCGTCTGTAAAGTTGATGAATTTCAGTGCAGCAACGGTCCTTGTATTCCTGTGGCCAAACGCTGTGACTCTTTTGTGGACTGTGTTGATGATGAGTTGAACTGTGGTAAGATTTGGGGCGGTTAAGAATTATAAGAAGTAAGAGAAACAAGGCAGATGATTTTATATCAACTCAAAGATGGTGTCCATTGACCAAAGTGGGTGAATGATAAATCACCCAGCTGTCATCTTAGTCTAGCTAGCAGTTGCATCTCTTCTGATCCTGTAGACCTATGAAAGAACAGGTGTTTCTCTTTTAATACGTACATTATGTGTTGTTTCTCAATAGTTGTAGAAGAAGATGAGCTTGGAGGATTCTATAGCAAATGTGACATAATACCTGTTTTACTTGATTGATGATTTTTATTAACTATTATTTATACAGTAGTGTCCGCCTAAGAACCCGGTCCTGAGGAGGCAGAAAAAGCTAGTTCTTAAGCGAACCGGGTTCTAAGGCAAACTCCGAACATGCCTTGAATTTTTGCCTCATTATATTTTTATATCGTGTCTGTGAGTTGGCGTCTAGCACTTGTGTGACATGTTTTTAATACCTGCTAGTGTTTGGACCAATGCAATAAACATCCCATCCACCTTTCTATCATTCATTTGTAATATATCACAGTCACAGTAGGTTATCAGCAATTGTTAGCAATAAATTGAGTGCAGATTGTTGTTTTTATGACTCTCACCTCATGATCAGACCGGGTTCTAAGGCTGACCGGGTTCTAAGGCGGGCGGGTTCATAGGTCGACACCACTGTATTATCTTTATATAATCAACAGCATTAAAAAAAAATTCAAGAGCAAATTTGGCTTTACCTTCTTCTTGTGTAGTTAATGACATCTTTCTTTTGAAATCTGTGGCATACTGACATATTTTGAGATGAAAACTCCACCGTAGCTTAGGGGCATAGGCCTATTCTTTAGTCTCCCAAAACTTTGATTTGCTTTTGAGATCCAGCTATCAATTGTTGACTCTGATTGGTTTATAGTCTCCAGCCTCCAAATTATTACTGCCCAGAAGACAATATACTATTTTTATAAACCATCACTGCATTTAACTCTGACCTGCTCCTGGAATACGATAATGGGCTAAGAAACTCAGGCTACAGGGCTAAAAATAGTGCAATGGTTTTTTTTAAGAACTAGCTGCAGTCATGGTCTCAAATGGAAAAGAGAAGAAAAAGGATCACAAAGGCAATAAAACTGACCCTGAAATAGTGAAATTATTTGAGCTCTGCAAAAAAATAAAAAAATAAAAATTATATTAACATTTTTTTATTATTGCAAAATTCTTATTTCTCATCTAATTTTGATTGGACTTGATTAGATTGTTCTCTTTGAAGATAGAATTTCTTTCTTTCTACTTTCGATTTGATGTAAAGAGTTCCATGATTATGTAATAGACCATATCAAGTACTTGTAAGGTGTGAAATTCACACTGACGGACTGATCAGACTGCCCAAGACATGCTCTCGTCTCAGGCAATCTGAAATCTCGAACAGGCCAACTAGCTCCTGGCTATTGTGCGTGAAGATATAATAGGTGGATTTACATTTGACTAATTAGGTTTATTAACAGATCAACATAAAATCTATAATTTTCAGCCATTTTTGATGAATCAAAGATTACTTTCAGTATTTTAGTGTAGTACGTGTGATGGAGCTTGAACCACAAATCTAATTCAGATTACAAAATTTGTTTGGCTAAAATTAGTGCTGTCCACGAAGGCACCGAAAGATGTCGCGACTTGCATTCCAATTTCTTTAGAGAAAGGAATATAGACTACCATTAAGCTTAAGCTCAATGCAACAGCAGTCACCCATGTTGTCAATGTAGGCAAACAGGGTAAATTTCTTGCGGAAGGAAAAAAACAAAATGCCTGAAGTGGGGCTCAAACCTAGTATCTCTGGGTTGCTATGCAATGCCTTTTAACTACTCTGCCATTTCGTCCTTAGTATGATTTAATGTAATTTGAAAATTGCCCCTTATACATGTAAGTCACCACTCACTGTAAGGAAACCGCAGTCATTTCAACATAGGTTATTGGTTCAAGAGCGTTGACTGATTATTGAAATGTCTCTGGCCATTTTTAGTGGCTACTAGCACTGCCTTTGAGAGGCGTATAGTAAGCTACATGCTGCTAAAAGCATTCTCTTTACCTTGCGAAACTAAATTGTTGTTTATTTTGGCAGGTTCAAGCCAAACACCACCGACACCACCGACACCACCGACACCACCGACACCACTGACACCAGTTGTTGGCACCAATCCAACTCCTTCAATTGCATCGGGAAGCACAAGTCAACCAGTGACAGGTACAAAAGGTGGGTACTCTGACGGTATAACTCAATGTAAACTAGTCACATTTATTTTTCAATGAAATTCCTTTAGGGATGCCACGGTCTACAGAACGAGTTTAATACAGTCTTCATAGCGTTCCCTTTTTTCAGTCGTCTGGCACCTATTTGGTCTTCCATGCTTGTTGACATATTGCAGGTAGTAGTTTGTCTGCCTCTCTACCTTGGTTTTTAATCATTTCTGGATAAACTTGATCTGTTCCTGGGGCTTTTCTTAATTTCACTTTTCTTATAACTTTTTAGAGTTCTTCCATTGAGATATCAACATCTTCAGCTGTCTCCTCTGGATTACTTGTTACTCTTACTAATTGAAATTTACTTCTTGTTTCATATGTTCTGGATGGATTATGAAATTGTTGAAAATACTTTCTCCATGTTTCCATGATTTCATTGTCTTCTTTCAGTATTTTTCCTTTGGTATTCTTAATTTGTTATATTGGGCATGCTTTAGTCTTTCTCATGCTCTTCATTGTCCCCCAGAACAGCTTTTGATTTCCTTGATAACTTTCTTGAAGTCTTTGTCCAAACTCTTCCCATTGTTCCTCTTTTGCTTTCCTCATTTTGGCGATAATTTTTTTATTCACGTAATGTATCCTACCCTCTGGTCTCTTTGTTTGCAAGTATTTCTTCCAGGCATCCTCCTTTTCTTTGATCTTAGTCTTGACATTCTCATTCCATCATGCTGTTCTTTTCCTATCTTCTTAAATTTGTTTCCTACCACAGACCTCTCCAGTACAACTGAGGAGTGTTTCTTTATACATTTGCCACTTTTCTTCTATTGTGCAATCATTCAGATCCATCAGCCTTTTACTGATCTTTGTATCCTAGATTGGTATATCTGTTTTACTACTGGCTTATTTAGTTCCTCTATTTTGAGTTTAGTAGCTTTCTTCTCTTTCCTTTTCTGCTTGTTTTCTTCAGTCAGTAATCTCATTTTGGCAATCACTAACTGATGATCACTAAATATTTCTGCTCCTCTGTTTACTCTAGCACCCATTGTACTGTAAAAAAGGGAGCTGCTATTATGTAGTCTATGAATGACTTTTCACATCTGTCTTCATTTACTCTTGTATATTTGTGGATATCTGTGTGAGGAAAAAAAGTGTTGGCTATTTTCATGTTATTCTTTAGACAAAAATCTATTAGTCTCTCTCCATTTGGAGAAGATGTTGTCTCTCCCTCTTTACCTATTACTCGTCGCGATGTTTCTACATTGTTGCCTACTCTAGCGTTTAAATCTCCTAAAAGGATTAGTTCCTGTTTGTGTTTAAGATTCTCTGCAGCTATTTGTAAATCATTTTCGAAGATATCTTTTTTCTTCTTTAGTGGCATCTTCATTTGGTCCATAAGCTATTAATTATCTAATTTCTCTTCCTTTTGGTTTAATATTTACCTCTAATAGCTTATAAATTTCCAACTTTCTGGTAGCTTTTCATACTTTTTATGCATTAGGAGGTCTACTCCTACTCTAGCTCTATCTTTGACATTTACTTCTGAGAAGATTAAAGTATGATTTGGTCCTACATTTTCTATTCCTTGTCCTTTTTTCTTTGTTTCTCTAATGGCCAAAATGTCTACTTTGAAACTTTCCATTTCTTCAACTAATTCTATCTCTTTTCCATTTATTGCCCTGTTTGTCGTTGAAGGGTCAAGTCGGGTGTATTGTATTTATTTCACTGAATCGGTTTTGTTTTGGATAAGCAGAGGATTAGCCCACTGTACCCTAGGTAGGTGGTAGGGCTCTCACCTTGAGGCCCCCTTCCAGGCCTTGTTATTTTCTGTCAGGGTTAACTCCCTTAGCCTTTGGTTGCTCAAAATCAGCTCCGCAAGGCAGCAGGTTGTTATTTTATATCAGGGTTAACTCCCTTAGCCTTTGGTCAAGCAAGACCGGTCTGCAAGGCAGCAGGTTGTTTTCTGTCAGGGTTAACTCCCCTAGCCTTTGGTCAGCCAGCAGGAGACTCGTGGAGGATGGGATCGTCTAGTCTCCGTACAGGTGCTTACCTATCCACTGCCCAGCTTACTCAGATCACTTCCATGAATTCACTACGGGATACTGTATTATAAGATGGAAATCTCAAGAAATTTTGGATGTTTTCATCATTTAAAAACTGCGTGTAATAATAGTTTTAACCTGTGTTACATATATACATTACTTGTCAGGAAAAAGATGGTTGCCTCGCACATTAAGAATTTGAATTCAAGTCCCTGCATTCTGGTATCAAATATGAGTTCTGTGTCAACTCTAATAAATAATGATCAGTAAACTTGGCTGGGCAGGATCTTCAGCCTTTCTCAACCTTACAACTGCTTGTGTTGATGTGAATTGGGAAGCTCTGACATTACGTGTATGTTTGGTAAACATTGAACATCTTTTGACTTCTAAGAAATTTGTTTTGGTCATATTTAAACATGACATCAAAACATGTATACCGAATGATGCTTGATGCTTAATGGATAATGAAAATGTAGCCTGTTTATTGTATTTTGATTTTCAGGACCTTGTGCCTATAAATGTAAGGCACTAAAGGTACCTAAATTGAGAAAAGGGCTGACAGTAAATATTGTCAAGTCAAAGGATGGATGCTGCTATGTACCCCTTGTTTGCGACATCAGTAACTGCACATCTCAGATCGGATGTGTGGCTCCTCTGCTGTCACAACAGATACCTACAGATGAATGTTGTCCAAAGAGTCAATGTGGTAAGTTTCAGTAAAAACCTTGGAAGATCTACCTTATGCTTAGCGTTTGACATACATCACTCAGTAGTGTCCAAAGATTCAATGTGGTAAGTTCCAGTAAAAACCTTGGAAGATCTACCTTATTTTCAGTCTTTGACATAAATGACTGACTGGCTGGTCTCAACTGAATTTTCTTCAAACAATGCATTCTGAATAGGACAGTATAGTATGATAAGCATTATTTTCACTTTTACTGAATTGGAAATAATACAAAATTTGTTTGTTTCTGCTGAAGGCAACAAAAAAGTGTAGTTATTAATACGCAAGTATTTTATTGAATAAGATATGAATGTATTTCAAATAGAATTTGAGAGTGTCTGAGTGCTTTGTTAAAAGTATGCTGTTGCTAAATAAGACAAGTTCTTTTTTCGTAAAATCACATGAGCAGATCTCAGATCTTTAAACCACCTCATAAGTGAGTCACTGCAAATGTTGTGTTGAGGCATTTTGTTGTTATATATTATTATTAATGCTATTCTTATATTCACCGTGCATTTCATGTATGTATATAAAAGCATGGTACACCCCGGTAATACCAAGTACAATTATTAGATCGTGTCAGTATTAGATACTGAGGGTACACATGTAGACGTGAACAGTACTATTCCAACTTTTAAATTATAAAACCTGTTCAAAATAGCAGTATAGGTCAATGAAAATTCTACTCAAATATTATGGTGAAACAATGAAATTTTCAATAATTAAACATCACTTCTGGTAGACAAATTCCTCAAATCAAAATGATTTTGGGGTCATTTAGAACTTGCATGCAAATTATAGTTACTCTTAATTGCCTGGCAACAGAGTCTTTGCTGAATAAAACAACCAACTCAGAATTATGTATATATATATCAGGGGGTGAGGTGCAAAAACCGCTATGCCCCATTTTTATATATTGTGAGTTTTTATACCATCTCGAACTTTGAATGAAGGGTCTTCTGATGATGAAATCATTTTTATACAAAACTGACTATATCCTGTTATAATTCGGCTCTAAACATGAAATTGATCGACCTTGTTTAGAACTAAGGGAAGAAACAGTTGATTTCCTCAAGTTGTCTTATTTGGATACAGTGGTTTTTGCATCTCACCCCTTCATATCTATCTATCTATCTATCTATCTATCTATCTATCTATCTATCTATCTATCTACCTATCTATCTATCTATCTATCCATCCATCCATCCATCCATCCATCCATCCATCCATCCATCCATCTATCTATCTATCTATCTATCTATCTATCCATCCATCTATCCATCTATATATATATATATATACACACACACAAGTTGAAATCCCGCTCAATGAGCAGGTTGTTATTAAAATTTGACAATGTAGGCATAAAAAAGCTGACATCACACTCTATGAGCAAGTTATTATTCGAACCCGAACCCAACCGCAACCAAAAAAGATTTAGTAGATCTAGAGTAGCTCTAGATCTAGATTTTAGAATTAGATGTAGAGCTAGATCCAAGAGGGAGGATTCCATAGTCAGGCACACCCTTTAATGTGCGCTAACTAAGAGATCGAGAGATTGAACTGCTGAAAAAGAAAAGAAAAAGACTTAACCTAGATCTAGGTTAAATTTTGAGTATTATGTGTTCAGTGGTGGACTGGGGACAATGGGCTTGGATGTGTCAACAGCAGCCGAACGGAAAACTTTTGTGGGCTTTGTGGGTTGCCGAAACTGTGGGGTTTGACGGCAATCACAAATGAATTGTGTTAAATATCGTTTAAAGAAAGAAAATGTTTTTCAAATTATACATATGCCTAAAACATGTACAGATACTGCACAAAAGCAGTGTGAAAATTTAAGCAGTATCTGTTCAGCGGTTTGAGAGCCTATACTGACTGGATGAAAACGCAATATCGTAAAGTTAGCAAATATATATATATAGATATATTATATATATATATTATAATATGTGTTATGACTCATTTTACCAGATTGTATTCATATTTTCTTAGGTAGTTCATTTACAAAAAGGTAAGTTGCTAAAGTCAGCCTTATACATATATGTTTTATTTCCAACAGTGTGTCCTCCAAAGTGTGATACACCAGTAAAACCAAATTGTGCCAACGTAAGTAAAAGTATAAACGGCTGCGTTAAATTTACAAGATTTTTTTACTCAGGTAAAAGTAAATATATTCATCGAAACAGGATAAATTTTATATCATATTCATCATCTCATTTTCTTGTACATTTTCATGTTTTGTTTATCATTTTGATGTTTCCTTACATGCCATGATTATAACAAAAGAAATATTTTTCTCTGTAATGAGAAAAAATGATAATAATATATATTTAGTAGAGAGATCAGAAAAAGGCACTCACTGGTGGAAAGAAAAATAACATTTAAAGTTTGTTTTCCAGTTTGATGAAAGTTTACACTCAAGTGAAAAATTATCCTACACTCATCTTGGAATGTGGATTATCTACCTAACTATGATAATGTGAATTCACTAATATATTCCAACACCAGTTGATTTAAGAAAACAATTGTTTTCTCCTTGTATTTATTCATCATTTTATGACAAGATAACAGAGATTATCTATTGCAGATAGCTTATAATTTCGTTGAATGTTGGGTGCTAGTTTTGCTATAACCAAATTAAATTTTCTTAAGATTTGCTAGTACAATGGTGTCTGCCTAAGAACCTGTTCCTCGGGAGATAGAAACATGGGTTCTCAGGCGGACCAGGCTCAAAGGCAAACTCCAATTGTATTTTTGCTCCATTATTCATGCATTTTTATACCCTAGCTAGTGACAGCTTCCCTCATAGTTGTCAGTCAGTGTCTGGCATGCCCATGTGACGTGTTTAGTACACCTACAGCTTTGACATTCTGACATATAGTGAAAGGGTGCATGGACCAAGAAAGGTTGAGAACCACTGCTCTATAAATTATTGATTTTCCCCACTCTCACTAAGTTACATATAATTCCTCCTTTTAAAAATGAATATACCATGCATGGAACAATCATTCTCTAAGGACAAAATAAATATTTCCTTTATTTCCGATACATAAAGAATCTTGTCTGGGCAGTGGACAGGTGCTTGCACTTGTACGGGACAGGTGCTTGCACCTGTACGGGGACTAGGCGGTCCCATCCTCCATGAGTCTCCTGCTACCTTGCAGGTTGGTCTTGACTGACCAGAGACTATAGGAGTTAGCCCTTGATAGAAAAAAAAACACCTGCTGCCTTGCAGGCTAGTATTTAGTTGACCAATGGATAATGGAGTTAACCCTGAGAGAAAATAACAATCTATTGCCTTACAGGCCGGTCTTAGCTGACCAATGGCTAAGGGAGTTAACCCTGACCTAAAAAACCCCAACCTACTGCCTTATAGGCTGGTCTTAGTTGACCAATGGGTAAGGGAGTTAACCCTGACAGAAATTTATAAACAAGGCCAGGTAGGAGGCCTCAAGGTGGCAACGAATGGAAAAGAGTTAGAATTAGCTGAAGAAATGGACAAATTCAAAGTAGATACTTTAGCCATCATAGAAACCAGGAAAAAGGACAAGGATAAAAAAATGTTATGTAGGACCAAATCATATTTTAATCTTCTCAGGAGTAGATGTAAAAAATAGAGCTAAAACAGGAGTCAGCCTCCTAATGCATAAAAGGAATGAAAAGATACTGGAAAGATGGAAATTTATAAGCCCACAGCTATTAGAGGTAAATATTAAACCAAAAGGAAGAGAAATTAAATATTAATAGCTTATGGACCAAACGAAGATGCCAACAAAGAAGAAAATACATCTTCGTAAACGATTTACAAATAGCTGCAGAGTCTCAAACCCAAGCAGGAACAAATTGTTTTAGGAGATTTAAATGCTAGAGTAGGCAACAATGTAGAAACATCGCGAGGAGTAAAAGGTAAATATGGAAAGACAGCAACTTCTCCAAGTGGAGAGACATTTATAGACGGCTATGAAAATAGCCTACACTTTTCTTCCTCATAAAGATGTCCATAAATACACAAGAGTAAATGAAGACAGAAGTGAAACGTCAATCATAGACTATATAATAGTTAGCAGCTCTTTTTTTTACAGTACAATGCATGCAAGAGTAAACAGAGGAGCTAAAATATTTAGTGATCATCACCTAGTGATTGCCAAAATGAGACTACTGACTGAGGAAAACAAACAAAAAAAGGATAGAAAAGAAAGCTACTTAACTCAAAATAGAAGAACTAAATAAAACAGATTAAAACAAATATATTAATCTAGGATAAAAAGATTTATCAGTGATAGGCAGATTGATCTGAATCATAACACAATGGAAGAAAAGTGGCAAATGTATAGAGAAAAACTCCTCTGTTAAACTGAAGAGGTCTGTAGTAGGAAACAAATTAAAGAAGATAGGAAAAGAATAGCATGGTGGAAGAAGAATGTCAAAACTAAGATCAAAGAAAAGAAGGATGCCTGGAAGAAATACTTGCAAACAAAGAAACCAGAGGAAAGGATAGATTACGTGAATAAAAGAACGATTGCCAAGAGGAAGTGAGGAAAGCAAAACAGGAACAATGAAGAGAGTTCAAAGACTTCAAGAACGGTACCAAGGAGATCAAAAGCTGTTCTGGGGGCAGTGAAGAGCATGAGAAAGACTAAAGCATGCCCAATACGACAGATTAAAAACGCAAAGTAGGAATAATGAAAGAAGACAGCGAAATCATGGAAATATGGAGAAAGCATTTTTAGCAATTACATAAGAAGTGTACAAGACCCCATATTTTCAGTTAGACAAACAATAGAAAACTTCCTTGAGAGAAACATTGACTGGCACCTGTGTTTTATTGACTTAAAAAAGGCATTTGACACTGAGGAGGGATGAACTGTGGCAAAATTTAATGGAAGCCATTAAAAGATTTTACAATAAACCAACATGTACAGTGAGAGTAGCTGAAAACGTATCTGAAGAATTTGATGTGATATAGGAGTAAGACAGGGTTGTAACCAATGTCCTCTTTTGTTTATCACATTTATGGATTCAGTCACAAAGGCATCCTCAAAAAGGAAGAAAATGAATGTAGGTATGTGGAAGCTCAAAGAAATCAATTGAGATGGTTTGGGCATGTAAACAGAATGAATGGCAATAGAATAGCTAAGTCAGTATACAATGCTGAAACCCAAGGTAAAAGACCAAAAGGCAGACCTCGGAGAAAGTGGGAAGAAGATATTAAAGAGGCATTGAAGCAAAGAAATTTAACTTTCACGGAGGAAGCAGCAAATGCCAGAACAGGGCAGCCTGAAGAAAGATTATTTCGGGCATTTAAACCCATGCACTGGACGGTAGAATAGGAACTGATAAAGAAAGAAACAAACTCAAATTTTGTGAGAAAAATCCTATAATCCTTAAGATATCTTTTTGGGGGAATTTTATAAGAATGATTTGAGTGTGTATTGTTGTATTCATGACTCGCACCTCAGGATCAGACCAAGTACTAAGGCAGATCGGCTGTAGCTAGCAGGATCTTAATGGCGTAGTTTTATATAAAGAAAATTCCACGGCGGGAAATAGCAGGTTCTAAGGTGAACCGGGTTCTTAGGTTGACACCATTGTCTTTCTTTCTTTCTTTATCAGCTCCCATTCTACCTCCCGATGTATTGGTTTAGATGCCCGAAATGATCTTTCTTCTGGCTTCCCTGTCCTGATATTTTCTGTTTCCTTCTGTGAAATTTTAATTTCTTTGCTTTAATGCCTCTCTTATGTCTTCTTCCCACTTTCTCCGAGGTCTGCCTTTTGGTCTTTTACCTTGAGTTTTAGCACTCAATTTTGTGAGGAAATTATGACACCATTGTACTTTATTTTTTTGTTGTTGTTGCCAGGGCTCTGAGGTGGTTCAATTTTTCCAAGCTTGCAACTGTACAGCGTTCGCTTGCCGTAAGTTCAATTAGAAAACTTAGTAAAGACATTTGGGCTTACAGCTTAGGAAATATCTTTTGTTTCATGAAAAGGCAATAGGTATCAATGCAGGGTAACTGGTTGAGTCTGTCCTCTGTCTAGGATTTTAAAACATTCATTTCTTCGTATGTGTCTTGTTTCCATTTCTATGGAGCTCTAACATCATGTTTATATTCATTATTGTCCGCTCTGTCTTTACATTCAATTGTTACATAGGAGTCATTTTCTATATTGTTTTATGTTCATCACTGTTCAATATTTTTTGTTTCTAAAACAATACAAGAGTTTAATTGAGAATAATTGCTGATAAGAACATCAATAGGAAAAATATGGAGTGGTTATACTGCTAGTAGTGACTGGGTTTGAAAGAATAGCTTTCTTAAGGAAAGATAAAGATAAAGAGGGATTTATAGTCTGGATCCCTACACAAGTGCAGGCTCCCAAACTGTACATCATTTATCCCCCAGCAGGCCATTTCATTCAAAGTCCTTATCAACTCCCTGGAGAGCATACAGTACACCAGTCTATTAGACTCTTCATACAAACACTCTGACAAAATCTTTCTCTACCTATAGCTTGTACTCATTCACACCTGAGTGCAATACCATGGAGCGCTACCATCACTAGTATGCCTATATTGAATACAAGTTCATAATTTGGCTCTGTAACCTTAATGTTAATTTTTTTTTTTGGATGTGTTTCTATATTGTAGAGGAATGTTGTTCCAAACATTTTCATTTGACTGCCTGACATATTGTGACTCAATTTTTTAGGAACAGTGCCAATTCCACCAAAAGAATGTCATTATACAATCGAATTTAACATTGTTAATGGACGAGGAGAAAGTTGCCAATCGAACGTCAATCACATATCTTGTAAGTTTCTTTGTAAGAGTAACAGTACAGCTAATAGCTTGGACTACCATATCAAAAAGGTCACAATCGTCACAAAGTTTTTGTTACTCTTATTATTTCTTATCTATTTTCTTCCATAGCTGTTTATTGTTGTAATCTATTTGTCTGTAAATCATAGTTCTTTTCAAACAGTTGTTAGTCAAAGACCATCCATCATTTGAATTTTTTGCACTCAAATTTTCGTCTTCCTCTCTTCCATGTAAAAAGTGTCTAGTTGAGGAAGACATTTTTTTTAACTGTTACTGTCATACGTTTTGATGTTTCTTCATGTACATATTCTCTCATCAACATATGTCGTTTTCTCTCGTCACCATATGTCATGTTCTCCCATCACCATATGTCATGTTCTCTCATCACAATATGTCATATTTTTTGTCACCATATGTCGTGTTCTCTCATCACCATATGTTTGTGTTCTCTTAGCACCATATGTCATGTTCTCTCATCACCATATGTCATGATCTCTCATCACCATATTATGTTTCCTTCCTGAGAATATCATCCATGGTGTGAGTTATTCGTTTCAATGTTGTTGTGTTTATTTATCTTTCGTTCTAGTCATCTGCCCTTCTATCTACCTTTCAATCTTTTTTTCTAGCTGTCTATCTTTTTTTCTATTTGTTTATCAATATACCCATCTGTCTATCATCTGACCATAATTGATCATCTTTCACATATCTCTAATAGGCAATCATGTAGGAAATAGTTGATGAGAGTATTCAAAATCTTTAAAGGCTGTTCTTCTTTCTGTCTGTTCCTTCTTTCCTGCGTTTTCTCTGTCCTCTTTCATTGTTTTTTCATGGTGTGCTTATTTATTTATTTACTCATTTATTTTACTTATTTATTTATCTATGTATTCATTCATTTATTTATTTGAATATTTTTCCCATTGTTAGGCTTTGTTAGTATTTTTTTCTTTACAATCACTGACAAACTCAGTTATTAGATATTGTTGTCATTCATGTCATTTTCTGTATAAGGTTGATGGTTTTAAATGACCTGCTGTATGTGTTATATTATTTTTTTATCCCTTGTAGCCTGGAGATAAATGGTCTGATGGACTTTGTAAGAGTTGTCGTTGTACCAACAAAACGAAAACCACCCCAACGTACTGTGTGATTTTACGAGCTGCCAAAGTTGTAATTTCGTAAGTATACTTGGAAATGCAATGATAGTAGTTGTCAACCAACTTTCCTTTCTTAGTTGTCTTTTGCCACAATAATGTCGTTCATTTTGTGAATTCTTTATATTTTTTCCGATTTCATAGGATTTTTTTCGAATTATATGATATGTCTTAAAATATGCCAGTAATACTTATTAATAGATCTTCTATAACAATGGTTCTGAAACAGGGGATTATTCCCCTCTTGGAGGAGAATGTCAGGGTTTTTGTGGGGGAGGGAGGGGGGAGGGAGGTATGCCCACAGATTTGCAGACTCTATTACAATGTATTTTGAATGCATTTTTTGAGGCAAACAATTTTGAAAAGGGGAGTGACATTCTGACATATGATGAAAGGCTGCATGGGCCAAGAAAGGTTGAGAACCACTGATCTATAATTTAAGAATAAATATTTATCGATTTTCCCCACGCTCTTACCTATTCCAGTGGAATATTATAATCTATCCTTTTAATATGAATATATCGTGCATGAAATAATCTTCTTCTAAGGATAAAAGAAGTATTTCCTTTTATTTCTAACATAAAGAATTTTGTGAGGAAAATCTCATTATCCTTAAGATATCTTTTGGGGGAATTTTGTAAGAATGATATGTCTGTATTATCCTAATGGGGAAAATTGGTGGGTATTTTATGTTTTTACAATAAATATAATTAGGTCGTCCAATCTTGTAACTGTCATCTCAAAAACATGACAAAAATTAGACAAATATTTGGTACCACAAAGTGAATTTTGTTGTATTGTCCTCTGGCTATGTAGAAAGAAAATTCAAAAATAGGAAAATGGTTTATTCTTTTTATCAATATCGGTTCATGAATTGAAAAAAACCCCAATAAAAGTATCCTCAGTTGTAGGCAAACAATCTTTTCCCAATCAATTAAATTACTCTCTTGATGAAATAGTTTATTCTCTAAGAACCTAAAACAAGCTGTTTGAAACTTGTATGTAAAACGGGAGGTCGTAAGGGCAGTGGTTCCTGAGTTATAAGAGCTCAAAGCAAGAGAAGGTCAGCGTTATATATATATATATATACAATGTAGATACATTGATTTCTTAAAACCGTTGGATCCTTTCATAAACTTAGGTTTAGGGTTTGAATTTTGAGAGGTCTTTCTTGAGCCCTGCAGTTCCCAGTGAAGCACAAGCTGTCAACAACCCTTTTCTATCCGTCTCTGTTCTGAGCAAATCTTTTATTTATTCTTTTCTTTCTGCATTCACCTCTCTTGCTTTCTGTCTCTATGTCCCTGTACCATGCTGCCCTAGGCCTTCCTGTGGATCTTTTCGTCTATACGCTTCATAGCTGTTCTTCTAGATTATAACCAGAAATATATCATAATGTCTTATAAGGATAGATTGAAATTTTTTAGACTTCCTTCTTTGAAATATAGATGAAATTTTGGGAGATCTTATTCAGTTCTTTCATGAACTCATAATATAGATTATTTATTCAATCATTTCTGTAACATTTACTAGAGGTGATAAAAATAAGATTTTTGTCACAGGCTGCTCTACAACAATTATGTAACATTCTTTTATTTTAAAAACAGTTAAAACCTGGAATAATCTTAATCTTGAAACCAAAAATTGTAAAAAAAGTATTGGCAGTTTTAAAAGAGTCGTTTATAACGAGCTTCATGATTTAAAATACATATTTGATGATTAAAGGCTTTTATACTCATTCTTTTTACTGGAACATGTTAATTGTATATTTCTTTCTTTTTCTATGTATTACAGAGCAATTAAAGGTTGTCAAACTTATCAACAGGCCTTTGATATTTATGTTAAATGATATTAATCTGTCACGGCCATACAAATTGAATACATCAAATTTATTCCTTCAATTAAAACCACTCCTTAATCAGAGGTAAGCTGACTCTACCACCTATACCTTTTGAATTGAACAGGGATCCAAGAAAGTTGAAGTGCCTGGCTCCTGTTGCGGTAGATGTGAAGTAATTGGATGCAAAGTGGGAAAGATTCTTTACAACGTGAGGCCTTTTGTAATGATTGCCCCTTGGCTGTGTGTATCTGTGTTGAGTGGCGTATATGGAGGAAGAGGGGGACAAGGAAGGGGGAGGGGGGATGTGTATATGTGATGGAGTAAAAAACCGGGTATAGCTATAATTTATGCTTAAAAGAAAATAATGATAGAGAAATTGTTTACAATAATCGTGGACATCTATTTTCATTGCCTTTTATTTCTTTTTTGTTTGTTTTCAATTGCATCTTTACAAAGATATTTAATCATACGGATGGGTCATAAAGTGACCAACTCTCTTAGTCTTCTTATTAGCATAATAATCTTTATTATGTTACGGTTGCTTTCAGTCTTGTTTTTATGTATTGTTTTTATATATATATATATATATATATATATATATATATATATATATGTGTGTGTGTGTGTGTGTGTGTGTGTGTGTATGTGTGTGAATGGAGAAACTGTCTTTTGTACCATTTATGATGAATAGGTACATATCATCAGGATGTTAAGAAGACAGGTTCATTTTTCTGTAACTCAACTTAAATCTTTTAATAGTTAAATTATAAATACTTTCTAGAAAATCAATTGTGTTAAAAGCAAATTGACCATTACTAAAATAGATACCCTTACTAACTGTAGCAACTATACATCCTATGTACACTTATAAATCTGTGATTCTCAAATGCAGTGATTTAGCATAAATGTCATGAATAAACTGTGAACCCAATGCTTTGATATCCAGGTTGGAGATATAATTCCTTCAACCAAGAATTGCTTCAACAAGACTTGTGAAAAAGACTCAGTGAATGGAAGCTTCATCCTTCAAGAATCGCAAGTGAAATGTGAAAGCTTTGATAAGCTGCCATATTGTTCAGATGATGCAACGGTTAGTTATAGGCATATAATAATATATGTAAACTTCAGAATTGAATCAGCTACATGTACTTACATATTTTCAGATTTTAAGTTGTTTCCATATAATACGGTCTTACCTACTGATTCATTTTAGTTGTTTAAGTATAGAAGCTTGTCTTATCTTTTCAGGCTATTTTTAGATCTGCTGACTAAAATTCCTCTCTTTCCTCTTTTTTGTTCCAGAGTGTAGACATATATGATGACACAGGATGCTGCATGAAGTGTGTGCCTAGAGGTAAATATAAAGGAACCTTTCGCTAATTCTGTCATCAATTCAGCCTTTAATCTGACCACAAGATTTGCTTTACCGTGTTTGAGATTTTATCTTACATAAACATAAAATATAACTGTATGAAATTGAGTTTTATTTTTGTTCCTTTTCAAATTTAGAGTGACTCAAAGTTGCTATATTGGCATTTTAAAAACCTAGTTTAACTTGCTCTATCATGATTTTTGGTGTAAATTGTATTTGTCACTAATGCTCATGAAAGATATATATCTCTTTTGAGTGACAGAAACTTAGACATCAATTATTTTATGAAAAATCTTAAATTTGAGACTATAATTTAAAAAAATGCTGATTGTACAAAAAAGGCCATTGATAAAGAGCTCCAACATCTTAAATATTTGTTTTGATGAGTAAATGTTCTTTTATGCATACCTTCGGTATGTTATGCTTCGGATTTGTACATCTTTCCTGTGCATCACAGGGGCGATTAAAGGTCACCTGACCTACAACATATTTATAGCAAAGAAATAAACAAATTATTAAAAGCATTAAGAATTCTTTTACGTAAGTGAACAGTTGATATTTTTGTTGAAATTTTGACTTACTTGCAGAGGCGTTTGTGGTTTCTTTTACAATTTTGTTAGGATTTTGGTAATTGTAGTTGAGGTGACAATTCTCCTAAACCAGAATAAATTCAACTATTGTGCACTTTGTAGAATGACTTTTTTCTTCTTTTTCTTCTTCAGACGTGTTCAATTCAACAAAGGCCTGTTCCAAGTGTGCCCCTGTGCTTGCCTTTGGACAACCAATAGACTCCATCGGCTTTTACCAAGTTGTATTGGCCAGTGGCGTTACATGCAAAAATGAAAATCCACTTCCTGACTTGCGAAAGTGTATGGGTTACTGTCAATCTGGTTCTGTCTTCTCTCGTATGTTGCAAGAAAGCAATCAATGTCAGTCATGCCAGGAAGCCAAAACCCAACAAATTTCTGTCATGTTACGCTGTTCAGATGGTCAGAGTATTTCTCGAACGTACAACATGCCAGAGTCTTGCACATGCACAAAATGTCCTTGAAAACCAGTTTAACAAAAATTTACTTCAAAATATAATCTCAAACATATTTTCTGTATGATTGTTTTTTGTTTCTTTTTTACACATCAATTATACTACTCTACGTGTTATATTCAGTATTTTCCAAACTTAATGAAAACTTTCAATGTTGTACAATAGAGCAAATCTACAAGAGTGAACTTTTTATTTTCATTTGCATTTCATCAGATCTAGATCTCTATATGGAATATCACAGAAATAATTTAAAAAATACACCGGAATATACTTAGCTAGAAATATCTACCTTCACAGGGGCTGTGAGGTTTCAGAGGTGTGGCAATAATCCTGCAAGTCAGTAATCTTGCGTAAAAGTTCCCAGTATTGACATTGTACACAAATGTTCCCTCTTAGATCAGAATCCAACCAAAAGTAAGCAAAAAATATGTTAATATGACATCATGATCATTCTAGTCTTTTTCAACGCTTCTTACAATGTCACTATGAGAAATGTCTTTAATGTTTATCTCTCAGTACTCTCATATTAACTTACAGTGTCACTGTGAGAAATGTCTTTAACATTTATCTCTCAGTACTCTCATATTAACTCTTACAGTGTCACTGTGAGAAATGTCTTTAACATTTATCTCTCAGTACTCTCATATTAACTCTTACAGTGTCACTGTGAGAAATGTCTTTAACATTTATCTCTCAGTACTCTCATATTAAAAGTCATTTCTTGTTTATTATACTGGTATCATTTTGTATGACATTGAATATAATATTTGAAAGTGCATTAACAAGAAAACAAAATTCGATAGACTTTTTAATTTCTTGACAAAGATCTATCCTTTTCAAAAAATGTATTCTTATTTGAAACTTTATTCAAGGAAATATGTAAAAATATCGAACAGCCTTGATTACCTCACAAAAGTTTGAAAAAAGCACTTTATGCTGTTCTGAAGCTTTGAACAGACATTTTCGTGTCATTGAGATAAGATTCTAATAAGATGCTAACATTTCTTGTTTAAGTAAAAGATTTTTCTTTACGGTCTTCTTCTGAAAGTATATTTTGAAAAATGGAAATGAACATGAAGCCTTTCAAATATGACTGATGAGAGTCAATTTAAATCAGTACAAGTAGACATTTCAGTATTGCGTCCTCATGACAGAAAAGGAGGATAACTTTTTTGAGGGAATATTTTATATACGGCCCTTTAATGTTATGATGTGTGATTCCTGGTGTGAGAGGAGATTGTTGCTAAAGTTTCAGATTTGATACCTGTCACACGACGATAGAGTCTCTGAGAGAAAGGACAAACTTGAAAGTCCCTGGTACATCAGGCAATTTTGTAAAGATTGTCTGATACTCTTAAAGGTTGATGCAGTAGAATTCAGGAAATCCTACTTTCAATCATGAGGAAATCACCCCAATTAGAGGACAGGGAAAAGGAAATAAAAGTAAAGCTAAAAGGAAGCTGGTGATTGCTGATGATATACACTATGCTCTTGAACACTTTCTGTATAATTAACATTTATGTCTAAGGAGAAACTTTCAAGCCTGGACCAGGACAAAAATTAAGTAGTGATGAAAACAAACTAATTGTCATGTGTCAACAATATTATAAAAATAAAACCCCCAACAAAACTCCTACTCAAAATAAAACCACACCCCACTTATTCCATTTAATTTTGACCTGGCCGTAATGTAGAATGAAATATTGGTTTGCTTTTTCCCATTCAAAATTGTTCACTGTACATTTTAATGTTGTGTTAAAATGATTTATAGATGTACAGAGATCTGATCCTTTTGTTTCCTATATTCTTTAATAAATTTCACCTAGATTCAATGATCTGTGACTTGATATTATTACTGTACTATGACAAAGTTGATTTTTATGATGTGTTGTTGATTTACATAATATTTTCCAGATGTGATATTGTGTCACATGGCACCATAGTTAGTGTCCAAAATACTTACATCCATCAATACTGTGTAAAAGAGCCCAAAACCTGCCACTGACTGATAATAGTTAAACGGCAATTTTTGCAAGTTTCAAAATCTAATTTCAGGAAACAAGAAATCAAAAGTATCTATAAGTTGACAAGCTTCCTCTTGAAATTTAATGGAATTGATCATTTGACAAGAAATTGATATTGGAAGGTAATTTTATTATTTGGAATCTGATTACGTCATATGGGGTCAGAGCTCATACTTTTCCTTTGCTTTGTTTCTATAGATACATAGGTGTCAAAAGTGCAATGAATTACTTTTTGGCAGATTTTTGTTGTCATTGCTGTTAGTGTGGTTTGTATATCTGTATTAATTAAAAGAAACAAAACAAAGTCACCGCACATAGAAATGAGTTGATAGTTTCATACTAACAAGTTCGTTTTGAGTAGAAAACCAGCAATGCAGTCTTACAATTATTGGTGCCCTGATCTAGGGAACGTTTGCAGTTGTGGCTGAAAAATCCTGCTTCTTTCCTTTCATTTTTTTATAATAAAGTAAAAAGTAAAGTTCCTTGAAGGCCATTTTACAAGCCATCGAGCCTTAGCTAATCCTGGTTTCTATAGCAAGAAACGAGACAGGTGATAATAATAATCTCCTGGACATGACGTTAGTCTGATGCAGATTTTATATCCCAAGCTGATGCTTGTACCCATTTGCATCTGGGTCGAGAGGGAAAATGCATGTCAAGTATCTGTCCCAAGGAACACAATATTGGACCTAGCTTGTTGGGATTTGAAACCAGGACCATATGATCTCAAGTCTGGCAGTCTAACCACTCGGCTACCGATGCCATTTTCAAACTTTCACATGATTTTTGTTTTGCTGTTTTCAGTTAATTTTCCCTGAGATTCTTGCTTATGGTGGATAGTTAAAATTCAATGAAACCAACTATAGCAGTTTGTCATTAGACATAAAAACTTTGTCTTAGGAACAACACACCCACTAGTCCTGTGTCAGAAGGATTTAACAACCAGTTCTTGTGGACAGTGTCGAGTTGAGAGGTGCTTTGACAGCCTCAGCTCTGTCTTCCCTTGCCTCATTCAATTATTCTCTGAGCAGAATGAGATATAACTGAATCTTGTTAAAGTGAATTGGCCCAGAAATTTTGTACACATTAGTCCGATCCTACACACATAAGGGCATTTAGCTTTGTTTTTGTCCCTTTATTCTGATGTTAATGATAATGAGTACCTGGCTTTAGACAGAGGAAGGCATTAGCTATTAAAAGGATGCTCGTATAAAGTGTCTATTAAGTAATCCCCCTGAATGCAAGGCAGATTCGTAAAATGAACAAGAATGAGGGTAATTGCTTCCCACATGATATTTGATTTGATTTCACCCACATCCACTATACCACAATTTTTTTTATAGAAAGAAGTAGAACCTACCTACCTACCAGCAGTACCTGCTTACCGTCCACAGTTATTTCGGCTTAATCCAACCCTCTTATTGAAATGTTCACATATCTGGATTGTTTTGTTTTGTTTTGTTTCATTGCAATTTTCCAAGTCCACCATATGCTGTGGTCTCAGGATTTGATTTGATTTGATTTTATCCACATCTACAACTATGGTGATCTCAGGGTTTTTGGTAGGATTTAAAATTTTGCCCAGACTGCTTTGTAAACTGTAAACAGCCAAGGTATCTTTAACATGCACAGAGTGTTGTGATCTACACACGGACCTCCTTTTTATCGTCCGTCTCTGATAGGACTAGACTATTAAGTGTTGATCCACCTACTTGGACCAGAAGGGTAGATTGTACTCGAATAAACTCAAGAAAATTTTTCAACCGTTGGTGGGGCTTGAACCCACAGCCTTTGGGTTGAGAGGCCGCTGACCTTGCCTCTGGACTACTGAGTCACCCCGTGTGGTCTCAGGATGAACTAAGAAGAGGAAACAGCAAGATGAAAGAAAGACATGAAAGTTGAAAGAGTAAAAAAAATCCGACAAAACAAGGTAGGACAAATAGTAGAATGCTGGCCGCCCACTGGATATCTGGACAGCAGGCCTGGGCAAGACTCGCTGTTCTATTACTCGTTGATACCAACTATCGTCTTCTCTGATCTCGCTTTATCCGAGTACTGACGAATACAATGATACAGCCTCGTGCAGTCATGGGATTCATGGCATTGAACACTGACCACCAAGCTTTGGCCCTGACGCATTCATGGCTAAGGAGGGTGTAGGTGAAGGGAGGAGGGGTCGCTTGGACCTCCACGCTGATTAAAGTGTCGCCCGGCCGCGATAGCAGATGACAGTGAGAGACTAGTAAGTAGTAATAAACTGCTGTCACCATGGTGGGAGAGGTTTGGGTAGTGGCCTGAAAGTTGGCTAGGCAAAAGGATTGGCGTGAAAAGAATGGGATGGGGGTGCTGCAAAGGATGTAACGAGGGTGGGGGTAACGGCAAGCGAAAGGTGCCGATGAAGAGACAAAGGGACTGTTTTAGTCAGCCATGCCTCTCACTTTCATTACTTTCAATCCGGTCTGCTCAGGCAAAGTAGTTGGTAGTTACAGCGTCAGTTGGTATCAAAACGGAGTTTTAGTGTTCATCACCTCTGGTCTTGAGTCAGTGGTGAGATTCGAATAAAACGCCTTGAAGCCTTGTATTACTTGGTATCGAGCAATGGCTTGAGTAGTGCCCAGGCCTACTGGACAGATCAGAACTCTTTAACACAAAGAAGATTATGGTAATAAGTTAAATGATAAATGTCTACACCATACCTTGACCAGCACACTTAAGTGTGGGGGAAAAACACTGCTCTTATCTTAGTGAGACCTTGTACTTGTACTTGTAATGGATTCCATTGTGATGATAAGCATATTTTAAAGATACACATACAAACAAAATAAAATTATTCTGCGTCCACACAGGCATCAAAGATGTTGCACGTGGCATTCCAATTTCTTTTGAGAAAGGAATATGGACTATCACTATCATTGGGCTTACCCTAATTGCAACAACAATCATCCATGATGTCCAAGTGAGCAAATGAGTAGATTTTCTTGCCTAAGGCAAAAACTAAATGCCTGAAGTGGGGCTCAAACCCAGTATCTTTGGATCACTTTAAATTACTTTAATCATTTGGCCATCTAATCCCTATGTACAAACCCCCCAAAAAACCCCCACAAAAAAAAAAAAAAAACCCCAGCCATTTTACTTCCCTCAGTTCAGACTGTAAATAAATCACTGAAAACAATGATGGTGTGAAAGTATCTATATCTTTATTTGTTACAGAACATGTTCATTTTTTGTACACTAAGTCAGCACAAAAAAATAGAAACTTGGAAAATAAAATAAAATTCCCACATGTCATGAACAGTGTTATAAGCTATAGTAACAACCTGTGCTGCAAAGAGAATAACCAAAGACACTTGATCCCAAGCTTGTCTGGTAATAGACAAATAAGAATGATACCATAAAAAAATAAAAGATATCCTGATCCAATACGAGATGTCTAATATTTAAGAAAACATTCTTTTCCTTAATCATTTGACACATACAATCCTTAGTAACACTAAAAGTAAAAGTACTTAAAATATCTTAAATTATCCCTCGAAAACAGATAACTTTTAAAATTGATTTTACCCCCACACATCGTAGAATGACGGGCATAAGAAAAATTGTAATCCCTATACTAGTATACTGCACACCCCAAGAAAAGAAAACAAAATACCCAAAATCTAAGATGCATCCCAAATTCCATGAACTACAATTAAAATCGGTGTAATAATATGGTTTTGATGAATATTTCATAAGCATTATTAAAAGAAGTCTGTTTTGAACCCTTTGTCCCACATATATGCCTGTCCTGTATATCTCAATGAATTCTATAAGACACATGTTATATTTTCCTTTTTCTTTTTTTTTTTTGTATATCTTTTGAACCTGAAAGTTTTAATGTGGCCTGTTAAGTACCAAAACCTGTCTTAATTCATACCATTGATCTCAAACTTGTGTGTGGGGGTGGAAAAAACCCCTCATGAACTGAATTCAAAACCTCTGGGTCTAAATGAAATCAAGAATTCTGAATGTCGACAGCGCAAACAGATGAAAAATTCAACACATGCTGGCGAGTTCAGATCACCTGACAGCTTCACTTTTTATGCAACTGCCACATTTGATCAGATTCAGTTTACCCTTTATTTTTATTTTTTTGGGTATTAAGAGACGAATGTCAGTTTCTGAATGAGCACATAAAAATAAGCAGCGCCTCGCATGCAATAAATGTTTTAGTTTTAGCTCTTTATTTACAAAGAGGCATATTATCTTACAATAACCCCTTTCACCTGAATTATAGGCTGAGAGTCTGACTCTTACTTTGTATATTAGATATATAGATCCTCACACACACACATGCATATACACACACATTTCATACATGCATTCATACAGACTGTTGGATCACATTGGAAAGATGAAGCTAGATATATGATGAGGATGATATCGATATGGTTCTGTACAATGTCTATGTGAAATAATACGTCTCACTTCAAAAACCAGGGCTAAGAGATCTTTAGCAAGTCATCTAATTCGCGATATCCGGACAATTTATTTTTTTGAAGTCTGGTGTGATCTGTCAAAACCTCACAAAAACATTACTGAAATCATAAGTTAATTGGCAACTTTTTTTTTTCTTCATGTGGCTTCAGTGGTTTACAGTCAGACTGGAAGACTATGAGGACATGGGTTCAAATTCTTGCAACATTTCTGTGCTCAGGAGAGGCACTTTAAATAACATCAAACTCTTTGCTACTTCTAGGTACAAAAAGCAGGCTCAGGCTACTGCTGGGTAGCAAAAGTCTGCATCTCCATTTTACATGTTTTTCTCATCTTTTTGGCATGGTTTCAAAGTCATGGCCTAGGCATCGAAAAGTTCAATCATAAAATACATCACTTTTTGTAATTTTTTTTCCTTTTTTTTGTTTTGTTTTTCCTGTTTACTAAATGGTCAACCAATCAGAGAGCATTATTTTAAAAGAGGATGAGCGTAAGACAGTAAAAGCGCAACAAGGAGGAAATATTCAGGCCTCTCTTGACCCGTCCTTCCTTCCGGCAAATGCCGGGCATCGTTCGGAGAGATTTATAGCAGGCAAACGGTAAACCCCGGGCGTAGCGCTGAACAGAGTGCTGTAACAAACCAGCATTTACCGGTCATACTCATAGCCTTACAAAGGTTAATAAAAATAATAATAATAACGATAATAATTATAACAACAAAAAACAAAATAGTGATAATAATAATAATAAGAAGAAGAAGAATATTAGTAATGGCAATCATATGATAAACACATTTTCCCCCTATTTTTTTTCAGTGCAATGGTAGTGGTCAAAATTGTCACCTTAAAGACTATTAAAAATTATGTTCAGGGTATATTATCATATTGTATATTATTTACAAATTTGATATTCATCTGAATATTTCAGATGATATGGATCATTTTAAATATAAAGTATTTTGAGTTTTTTAATTAAATGTGTTTTGACCCAATCCTTCATAATATGGGCATGTGCAATTAGTACAAAGAAAATGCCAAGAGGCATTATGTATACCCACTGACAAGTTTTGTAATTTTGACTAAAAAGCAAATTAGGTGATTTCAGGGGTATGTTAGTAGGATCTTTAGTTTTGCCCGGACTGCCCTGTAAACAGCCAAGGGATCTTTAACATGCACAGAGTGTTGTGATCTGCGCACAGTATCTCTTTTTTGTCGTCCGCATCCCTGCGTAAGTGTAGACTCACTGATTATACATCATATTTTTGACTGATTAAGACTAAGACTATCATAAACATTATAATAATAACTAGACTATCATAAACACTATAATAATAACTAGACTATCATAAACATTATAATAATAACTAGGTCTTAATATCAAAACAATATAAACGTAACTATCACAACTTAATTTAAGTATATCAATTATATATTATTCTGATGAAAACAATCATGTAAAGGAGTATTTTTAACATAAATTGACAGCCAATCAGCTAAAATACATACGCATGATCAAAATAGCAGGACTGAAAAAAAAGTTTCCAAAACGTAAAAAAAAATAAAATCATTGCTACACATTTGAGAAGAACATTATTTCTAACCATAAAATGTGATCCACAGCCTGTACTGTACATGCTTTCATCCGATAAAATAGCAATAGAACAGGTCCCTTCCTCATGCAAATATAAAGTTTAAAATGTCGCAACGAATGATAATATCTGAATGAATGGAAGACCCTGAGCATACTGTACCAAAACTGATTTGATTTCAAACAATAGCTATTAACTATTTACCTGAACACATTGATAAATATCTACAGATATAGATAGTACATATATACATCTGTATAGGAATGTTAACATTGAGGGACACAGCTATTCAATTTTCCCTAACATATGGCTGCCACATAGAGACGGCCAAATTCTGGCATTTAGTCCTTAGGTGTGGAAAGCTTTACTTAACGTCAATTGATCCACATAAACAGCGCTTTCTGCTGATCTTCGTAAGTGCTGATAACAATAACTTTTATCAGTTTCATAGGAATGAATGTTTAATTCCCTTGACGCTGAAAGGATGGTCGTGACAGGTGACAGGTGTTCATCTACTGTTGCACATGTGACACCGGATGTGTGATGTCCCCCGCCCTGGACTGGCTAAGATTTCAAATGCGAATATTTTCATTGGGACTGACCATATAAAAAATATTTAATTTCATATTCGAAACCAAACAACCTTTACTTGAGTCAAGATCCAAGCAGAATTTGATTTATTTCAATAATTTAAAAAAAATCATGAACAATTTTCATTTGTAACACATTTTTATGACATGATAAATATGTGTGTTATGGGTGTGTAGTAGTTCTCTCTCTCTTTCTGTGTGTCTCTCTCTCTCTCACGCAGACTCTTATTCTTCAAATTCTGTTCTTCTTGCCTTAACTCCAACTTGGACATAGCATTTTAAATGCTATATTATAAGATGTATGTATCTCTGCTCAAAGTTTTGTATCATGTACTGTACGCTTGACGTAAAAATGTAGTCAAAATGCAAACAACATTTATTTCAGGGCGAAACTAGAGTAACAACACAAATCTAGGTTAGTCAGGTGTGCTTGTAAGTAAGCCTTCTTAGAGGTGTCTGCGAATTGATACACACCTTTCAATAAGACTTTACAGATAGGCTAGGCATTATAGAAATTCTCTCCGTGGTCGC
Source organism: Doris montereyensis (assembly GCA_037039925.1). Lineage (NCBI taxonomy): Eukaryota > Metazoa > Mollusca > Gastropoda > Nudibranchia > Dorididae > Doris > Doris montereyensis. The sequence goes on from JAXRKP010000053.1 coordinate 416,725, forward strand.
CCATAGGTCTCATTGGGGACTTAAACTTTCAGTTTTAAAAAACATAAAGAAAAGCAGTGCTATGGTCTTAATCTTCAATAAGTAGTTTTGATTTGAATTTTCACATCACAGACATTAAAATAAATTATCTCACCAAAATTCAGTTTTGTTTGTACATGAATACATAAAAGATGACGACCTTTAAACGTTTTAATATTGATAACAAAACATTTCAAACTTTAAACACCCACTTTTCGGCACGAAAAAGAACTTATAAAACATATTGTTACATCTCAAAATCATACATTTGTTTTAATTGACCTTTCAATGTTCAATAAATCCTTTATAATTCACATATATTTCATTTTAAATATTTCAATACAATTTAATTGTTTCAAGGGAGATAAGTGGGTGGTTGTTAGGTGATACAGTTAGGTTCTGTTTCTTTCCTTTCAATTCACTTTGTGGTTATCATACACAGTGAACAGAGTAAATTTCTATCAATTTCCCATCAAGGGAAATGATTTATCCTCATGCCAATTGTTTATTCTTACCTTTAACTTTGACGTTAATCAACTGACAAATGAAAAAACAAAAAACAACCTAACGACAAACATGAAAAGAAAACCCTAGCAAACCCTGTACTATCACATTGCAAGAGGGCCATGCTACGAAGACCCTTTGATGCTAAGGTTTTGCCAAGCCAAAAAACAAAACAAAATGGTTTGCTGCTGCTGGTGGTTGCTTAAGCAGTCATTTCGGGCCGATCCTTTTTGATTCAATTTTGTATTCTATCCAAGAGGCAATGTATTATCCCATGTTCCACTTCACAGTATAGAAAGTGGGATAAGCTCCAGCTCTATGGGCCATAAGAGACCTGAAGGAACTCTTTGTTCCTATGTTAAGTCCATAAACATGACAAACAATTAAATACATTAATGAGATTAAGCTGTAAATAAAACTTAAAATTACAAGGGGAAATGCATTGCATACAAAATTTTTTTTTGAACACATGCCAAAGGCCTCGAGATTTGAATTCAAACTTAAGACAAGAAAACTTTGTCCTTATGTCATGTCAATGCGTAGTTTTACTAAAGGCAGCATTACACTTCCCACGTTGGTCAATTTTTTTACCACTTATTCTTATTTCCACTGCAAAAATGTTGAAAAAAAAAAAGCAAAGGAATGAAATTACAACAAACCACACACACACCTTTATGCTGCAATTAAAAATAAAGATAAAGATGGATTTATAGTCGTATGTATTCCTGGACAAGTACAGGCTCACTGACTGTATATCACTTTGAACTAGTGTCATCGTGATTACAAGCAACACTACGGTCCAGCTATAATGCCTCAATGGATATTAAAAGATTAAAAGAGGCTGACAAATCTAGCTTTCCGCCTCGTATGCTAAAAACAGACATCCCTGATTCCAGTGTGGTGAAATGATGACAAAAATGATCATGAGCAAATATGAATGCACGTAGAGTATATGTGAATGTAAAAGGTGGGGTTGATTCTGTCATATGTTGTATTAAGTAACAATACACAGCCATGTGGTTTTATATCAGTTATCAATATTCAACTATTTGCACTCAATGATGATAATGACAATATTCCATAGAACTTGGAGACTACTGGCAACAAGAAAGATGGAATGACTACACAGCGAACATACTGGTATTTCAGATGATTATTTAAAGTGAAATAAGTTCTCTGATGACTTCCTCAAACTATAAGTTAGTCATGGAGTGTTTTTATCTTCTCTTCCCATGGGCATTGCAGAGTGACAAGTTTCTTTTATTTGGTGTTTCAAACATAACTTCTTTCAAACAATTAACGAAATAGGAAAACTTTCTCTGTATTTATGATATTCACATGTGAAAGCTATCTTCTATGCATATTGTATATTGATAACTCACACGCAAAGCTTTGCCATGGATCATTTACAAAAATTTTCTTTCATGGAAAGGTGTTTGATTTGTTTTGACTTTACCCACATCCACAACGAAGGTCATCTCAGGGGTTTTGATAGGATTTTCCTGCCAAGGGGTCTCTGGGGAGCTCGCAGCTTTCACACGCTTTCGATGATGTGATGATGAAAGGATTTTTAATTTTGCCCAGGCTGCCATGTAAACAGCCAAGCGATTTTTAATGTGCACAGTGTGTTATGACCTGTATACCATCCGTCTCCGATGAGACTAGGTGTTGATCCACCTACCTGGGGCTGGGGTTAGATTTCACTGAAATTCAACATTCAACCCTTTGGGTGAGACAAGACAGAGGCAGACACCTAGCCTCTGGACTACCGATTTTCCCTCCATGGATATGTTAACCAATAATGTATGGAAAAATTTCTTCCGCGATTGTATTCTATTTTACCTTAGAGATTAATTCCATGGAAATGTCAAATGATGACTTTGCAAAGAAATTTCTGACATGGACATTATTAAAACTTAATCTCACAGAGAAAATTCTTTGAAAACATGAAACTGTTAAATAAATATTAATATTAAAAGGCACAATGTAAAAAGACTAATACAGAGATCACCATTGTTAATGCACAAAATCATTGGACTGCGTAATTGTCTTGGCAGTCTTTGGACTGGACAGAGGAGAGATCAGATTTCATTACATATTTAGTCACAAACTGAATCCATCAGTCACAATTTCAAATAAAAAAATATTCTGATTAATTCCTAAGTGTTATGACCACATGTTTTATTCGAGAAATAAAAGACAAAAAAAACCCATTATAAAAGTCTGTCTTTCACTCACAACCCCCCCCCCCAATTAAAAAAAAAAAAAATTAAAGAAACCAAACAAAGCCACACTAGAAAGAACTGTTACATGTTGAAATCAAGCATAAAATTATTCATGGTGTAAAGTTTGACTTTTCAGACTAATCATTGAATTTATAAATAATATAACCCAACAAGATATTATTTTCAATGCAAAGGAGATCTAAAATTAAAACATCTCAGAGTACAAGTCCCGTAATAAAGATATTTAATTGAAATTACCCTGTTCACCATATATGGTGACCTCAGGATGTAGGAAACAGCAAGATAGAAGGTAAGAATAAGACAAAAAATGAAAGGAAAGAAGTAGGACCTACCAGCAGCTCCTGCCAACCACCCATCCCATAATAAAGACACCATATAATTAAAAGCCATTCAATTTCACGTATGACCGCTGAATGACACAGTACCACATACAATTCTTTTCATTTATTCCTTTATTCTTGTGTTTGTTTCACTAAGCAGACAATCAGTAAAATGAGTACCTTTCCTCTAAAAACAACTTTACAAAGAACCAAAGAAAACGATTATTTGGAATGTCATAAAAACTATGGATCATAATTTCAATTCAAATACCAATAATTGTCTTAACACAGTTTTGACATATAAGGATATGCGTTTGTTTTGTTTCTTTAATTTGGGGTAAACTTTTTGACAATTAACAAGTCATGAATGAATGGATGATACCTTACCTAACAGAGTCGTGTCAGTCTACACCAACGTGTATACATTTTGCCGTGTTATCTTCTACTGGAATGCCTGAGCATTTGTTGCATGACAAGGGTAAAGCATTCAGACATAAATCTTTGCTGGGTGTTTCCAATTCACTTTTCAAGTTCTGCTCATCAACAGTGGACGAAACTGAGCTAGTCGACAATAATGGACCTACGCCTATAGGTCGCGTCCGATAATGAATCCAAGACATACTTCCTTGTGGAACCCATGAAAAGCCGATGCTTTGACACGTCGCGATGAAAGCAGTGTCTTTGGTTTTGATGAACCCATAGGCTAGTTTGAAATTTGCGCAGTAATTTACGTGTAAGATCTGTTAACAAAATAACTCCAAGGTTGTGACTGTGGTATTTGGGGTCTACAACAAATTGGCCATTGATCCGTTGTATTGCATGGATATATAGGCAACTACAGTGTCGTCTTCAGTTGTGATTGCGCTGTTGTCAAAGTTTTTAATGATTTGACGAAAGTAATCAAGCAGTCCAGCATTTGCTCGATACTCCTTCCAATGATTCTTGAGCGTCTCTGCATGGGATTCATTCAACACTGTCAGCTTGAGATCCTTTGGTAAACTGAAATGTGCACATAAACACACATTAGAAAAACTAATTAATCTTTCACAAAGTTATTAGAAATGGAAACACTGTTGCCTTGAGCTATTTATTTTTTGCTAACTAGTACACTTGCTAACCAGTACACTTGCTAACTAGTGCAGTTGCTAACTAGTACACTTGCTAACTAGTGCAGTTGCTAACCAGTACACTTGCCAACTAGTTCAGTTGCTAACCAGTACACTTGCTAACTAGTACACTTGCTAATTAGTACACTTGCTAACTAGTGCACTTGCTAACTAGTGCAGTTGCCAACTAGTACAGTTGCTAACCAGTACACTTGCTAACGAGTACAGTTGCCAACTAGCACAGTTGCTAACTAGCACAGTTGCTAACCAGTACACTTGCTAACAGGACACTTGCTAACCAGTACACTTGCTAACCAGTACACTTGCTAATTAGTATACTTGCTAACTAGTGCAGTTGCTAACCAGTACATTACTATGTAATGGCTAACTAGTGCAGTTGCTAACCAGTACACTAGCCAACTAGTACACTAGCCAACTAGTACACTAGCCAACTAGTACACTTGCCAACCAGTGCACTTGCTAACCAGTACACTAGCCAACTAGTACACTTGCTAACACAGTTACTAACAACCAGTGCACTTGCCAACCAGGACACTTGCCAACCAGGACACTTGCCAACCAGAACACTTGCCAACCAGAACACTTGCCAACCAGGACACTTACTAACTAATACACTTGCTAACCAGAACACTTGCTAACCAGGACACTTACTAACTAATACACTTGCTAACCAGGACACTTACTAACTAATACACTTGTTAACCAGGACACTTACTAACTAATACACTTGCTAACCAGGACACTTACTAACTAATACACTTGTTAACCAGGACACTTACTAACTAATACACTTGTTAACCAGACACTTGCTAACTAATACACTTGTTAACCAGGACACTTACTAACTAATACACTTGTTGACCAGGACACTTACTAACTAATACACTTGTTAACCAGACACTTACTAACTAATACACTTGTTAACCAGGACACTTACTAACTAATACACTTGTTAACCAGGACACTTACTAACTAATACACTTGCTAACCAGGACACTTACTAACTAATACACTTGTTAACCAGGACACTTACTAACTAATACACTTGTTAACCAGGACACTTACTAACTAATACACTTGTTAACCAGGACACTTACTAACTAATACACTTGTTAACCAGGACACTTACTAACTAATACACTTGCTAACCAGGACACTTACTAACTAATACACTTGTTAACCAGGACACTTACTAACTAATACACTTGCTAACCAGGACACTTGCTAACTAATACACTTGTTAACCAGGACACTTACTAACTAATACACTTGCTAACCAGGACACTTACTAACTAATACACTTGTTAACCAGGACACTTACTAACTAATACACTTGCCAACCAGGACACTTACTAATTAATACACACTTGCCAACCAGGACACTTACTAAACTAATACACTTGCTAACCAGGACACTTACTAACTAATACACTTGCTAACCAGGACACTTACTAACTAATACACTTGTTAACCAGGACACTTACTAACTAATACACTTGCCAACCAGGACACTTACTAACTAATACACTGAACACTTGCCAACCAGAACACTTGCCAACAAGGACACTTGCCAACCAGGACACTTGCCAACCAGAACACTTGCCAACCAGAACACTTGCCAACCAGGACACTTACTAACTAATACACTTGCCAACTAGGACACTTGTTAACCAGGACACTTGCTAACCAGGACACTTGCCAACCAGGACACTTACTAACTAATACACTTGTTAACCAGGACACTTACTAACTAATACACTTGCTAACCAGGACACTTACTAACTAATACACTTGCTAACCAGGACACTTACTAACTAATACACTTGCCAACCAGGACACTTACTAACTAATACACTTGTTAACCAGGACACTTACTAACTAATACACTTGTTAACCAGGACACTTACTAACTAATACACTTGCTAACCAGGACACTTACTAACTAATACACTTGTTAACCAGGACACTTACTAACTAATACACTTGTTAACCAGACACTTACTAACTAATACACTTGTTAACCAGGACACTTACTAACTAATACACTTGTTAACCAGGACACTTACTAACTAATACACTTGCTAACCAGGACACTTGCCAACCAGGACACTTGCTAACTAATACACTTGTTAACCAGGACACTTACTAACTAATACACTTGTTAACCAGGACACTTGCTAACCAGAACACTTGTCAACCAGGACACTTACTAACTAATACACTTGTTAACCAGGACACTTACTAACTAATACACTTGTTAACCAGGACACTTACTAACTAATACACTTGTTAACCAGGACACTTACTAACTAATACACTTGTTAACCAGGACACTTGCTAACCAGAACACTTGCCAACCAGGACACTTACTAACTAATACACTTGTTAACCAGGACACTTACTAACTAATACACTTGCTAACCAGAACACTTGCCAACCAGGACACTTACTAACTAATACACTTGCTAACCAGAACACTTGCCAACCAGGACACTTACTAACTAATACACTTGCTAACCAGAACACTTGCCAACCAGAACACACTTGCCAACCAGGACACTTACTAACTAATACACTTGCTAACCAGGACACTTGCTAACCAGAACACTTACCAACCAGGACACTTACTAACTAATACACTTGTTAACCAGGACACTTGCTAACCAGAACACTTGCCAACCAGGACACTTACTAACTAATACACTTGCTAACCAGGACACTTGCTAACCAGAACACTTGCCAACCAGGACACTTACTAACTAATACACTGAACATTTGCCAACCAGAACACTTGCCAACCAGGACACTTGCCAACCAGAACACTTGCCAACCAGAACACTTGCCAACCAGAACACTGGCCAACCAGGACACTTACTAACTAATACACTTGCCAACTAGGACACTTGTTAACCAGGACACTTGCTAACCAGGACACTTGCCAACCAGGACACTTACTAACTAATACACTTGTTAACCAGGACACTTACTAACTAATACACTTGCTAACCAGGACACTTACTAACTAATACACTTGCTAACCAGGACACTTACTAACTAATACACTTGCTAACCAGGACACTTACTAACTAATACACTTGTTAACCAGGACACTTACTAACTAATACACTTGCTAACCAGGACACTTAATAACTAATACACTTGTTAACCAGGACACTTACTAACTAATACACTTGTTAACCAGGACACTTACTAACTAATACACTTGTTAACCAGGACACTTTACTAACTAATACACTTGTTAACCAGGACATTTACTAACTAATACACTTGTTAACCAGGACATTTACTAACTAATACACTTGTTAACCAGGACATTTACTAACTAATACACTTGTTAACCAGGACACTTACTAACTAATACACTTGTTAACCAGGACACTTACTAACTAATACACTTGTTAACCAGGACACTTACTAACTAATACACTTGCCAACCAGGACACTTGCTAACTAATACACTTGTTAACCAGGACATTTACTAACTAATACACTTGTTAACCAGACACTTACTAACTAATACACTTGTTAACCAGGACACTTAACTAACTAATACACTTGTTAACCAGGACACTTACTAACTAATACACTTGCCAACCAGGACACTTACTAACTAATACACTTGTTAACCAGGACACTTACTAACTAATACACTTGTTAACCAGGACACTTACTAACTAATACACTTGCTAACCAGGACACTTGCTAACTAATACACTTGTTAACCAGGACACTTACTAACTAATACACTTGTTAACCAGTACACTTACTAACTAATACACTTGTTAACCAGGACACTTACTAACTAATACACTTGTTAACCAGGACACTTACTAACTAATACACTTGTTAACCAGGACATTTACTAACTAATACACTTGTTAACCAGGACACTTACTAACTAATACACTTGCTAACCAGGACACTTACTAACTAATACACTTGCTAACCAGGACATTTACTAACCAGGACACTTACTAACTAATACACTTGCTAACCAGGACACTTACTAACTTAATACACTTGTTAACCAGGACACTTACTAACTAATACACTTGCTAACCAGGACACTTACTAACTAATATACTTGCTAACCAGGACACTTACTAACTAATACACTTGCTAACCAGACACTTGCTAACCAGGACACTTACTAATTAATACACTTGCTAACCAGGACACTTACTAACTAATACACTTGCTAACCAGGACACTTACTAATTAATACACTTGCTAACCAGGACACTTACTAACTAATACACTTGCTAACCAGGACACTTACTAATTAATACACTTGCTAACCAGGACACTTACTAACTAATACACTTGTTAACCAGGACACTTACTAACTAATACACTTGTTAACCAGGACACTTACTAACTAATACACTTGCTAACCAGGACACTTACTAACTAATACATTTGCTAACCAGAACTTACTTGCCAGACACTTACTAACTAATACATTTGCTAACCAGGACACTTACTAACTAATACATTTGCTAACCAGGACACTTACTAACTAGGACACTTACTAACTAGGACACTGGCTAATCAGGACACTTACTAACTAATACACTTGCTAACCAGGACACTTGCTAACCAGGACACTTACTAATTAATACACTTGATAACCAGGACACTTACTAATTAATACACTTGCTAACCAGGACACTTACTAATTAATACACTTACACTTGCTAACCAGGACACTTACTAATTAATACACTTGATAACCAGGACACTTACTAACTAATACACTTGCTAACCAGGACACTTACTAATTAATACACTTGCACTAACCAGGACACTTACTAACTAATACACTTGTTAACCAGGACACTTACTAACTAATACACTTGTTAACCAGGACACTTACTAACTAATACACTTGTTAACCAGGACATTTACTAACTAATACACTTGTTAACCAGGACACTTACTAACTAATACATTTGCTAACCAGGACACTTACTAACTAGGACACTTACTAACTAGTACACTTGCTAACCAGGACACTTACTAACTAATACACTTGCTAACCAGGACACTTACTAACTAATACACTTGCTAACCAGGACACTTGCTAACCAGGACACTTACTAACTAATACACTTGCCAGTAACCAGGACACTTACTAACTAATACACTTGTTAACCAGGACACTTACTAACTAATACACTTGCTAACCAGGACACTTACTAACTAATACACTTGCTAACCAGGACACTTACTAACTAATATACTTGCTAACCAGGACACTTACTAACTAATACACTTGCCAACCAGGACACTTACTAACTAATACACTTGCCAACCAGGACACTTACTAACTAATACACTTGCCAACCAGGACACTTACTAACTAATACACTTGCCAACCAGGACACTTACTAACTAATACACTTGCCAACCAGGACACTTACTAACTAATACACTTGCCAACCAGGACACTTAACTAATACACTTGTTAACCAGGACACTAACTAATACACTTGCCAACCAGGACACTTACTAACTAATACACTTGTTAACCAGGACACTTACTAACTAATACACTTGCCAACCAGGACACTTTACTAATAACAATACACTTGCCAACCAGGACACTTACTAACTAATACACTTGCCAACCAGGACACTTACTAACTAATACACTTGCCAACCAGGACACTTACTAACTAATACACTTGCCAACCAGGACACTTGCTAACCAGGACACTTGCTAACCAGGACATTTGCTAACCAGGACACTTGCTAACCAGGACACTTACTAACCAGTACACTTGTTAACCAGGACACTTGCTAACCAGGACACTTACTAACTAATACACTTGCTAACCAGGACACTTGCTAACCAGTACACTTGTTAACCAGGACACTTGCTAACCAGGACACTTGCTAACCAGGACACTTGCTAACCAGTACACTTGTTAACCAGGACACTTGCTAACCAGTGCACTTGCTAACCAGGACACTTGCTAACCAGGGCACTTGCTAACCAGGACACTTGCCAACCAGGACATTTGCTAACCAGGACACTTACTAACCAGGACACTTGCTAACCAGGACATTTGCTAACCAGGACACTTTGCTAACCGGGACACTTGCTAACCAGTACACTTGCTAACCAGGACACTTGCTAACCAGGACACTTGCCAACCAGGACACTTGCTAACCAGTATACTTGTTAACCAGGACACTTGCTAACCAGTGCACTTGCTAACCAGGACACTTGCTAACCAGGACACTTGCCAACCAGGACACTTACTAACTAATACACTTGTTAACCAGTACACTTACTAACTAGTACACTTGCTAACCAGTACACTTACTAACTAGTACACTTGCTAACCAGGACACTTGCCAACCAGGACACTTACTAACTAGTACACTTGCTAACCAGGACACTTACTAACTTGTTAGTACACTTACTAACTAGCACAACCAGGACACTTACTAACTAGTACACTTGCTAACAACTTTAGCATACGTGCCAACCAGCACACGTGCCAACTTGCACACTTGCCAACTGGTACACATGCCAACTAGTATACTTGCTAACTAGTACACTTGCTAAATAGTACACTTGCTAACTAGTATAATTGCTAACTGGTACATATGCAAACTAGTACACTTGCTAACTAGTACATTTGCTAACTAGTACACTTGCTAACTAGTACACTTGCTAACTAGAACACTTGCTAACCAGTACAATCTCTTCAGAGATACCGAATACTGATGCAAGTACGATATTGTTTCTGTTCGAAACATGGGTCTCACGCTGTCAGTGAGTGATTTTACAGGTTGAACAGCGATAACCATTCTTCTCTTTACACTATTTAATTTGATAACAAGTCAGTGAATTCTCTTCAGTATGCCTACCTGGGCAGAGAAGTGCTATGTGCAACAAAAATGAAATCATATCAGAAGATCTGCCATAGATCTAGATCTAAATGACCATATCGAAACATTGATGAATAAGGCACGACTGAGGCAGAATGGACAATCTGTGCTTGCAATGCGGTGCTTTCAAATGGATAACCGAGAACAAAAGCCTTATACTGTGTTAATGGGCCAGTAATGCTACCAACCTTGCCACCGTCTCCAGTCTTACTTACCTAACTGTTTGTAGTTATAGACACTAAACCAATAATTTCAAAAACTGAGGAGAGTCCTCACCAGTGGTTTAGCATTTGTCTCATTAGGAGCAAATGAGGACATTCACAGCGAATAGCCATCCTTTAGTAACAATATTGTGTACAGATCTATTTTACAAACAACATGGCTATGGTGTCTTTTTAATGCATTCCGTACAAATGCGACTTAAGGGGGTATGTACCAATGTGCCTCGACCAAAATCAATGGAGTCACTTCAAATGTTTGTCGCAACTTAGTATCGCTACTTATGAGACTTTTGCGTATTACCGTTATTTTGCAAGATTTGGTGCACTTAAATAAAATAAAAGCCCATATATTTTTTATGTACTTTCGTTTCTGTTTTCTGTTATTTTGAAAATCAAGCTTGTTCTAGTGATGGAAGGAGGAAAAATAGCTGTTAAATTTTTCAATTCTTTGATCAATACTGCACAACAGGAACAACTAGAAAGTGATAATGAGTTGATATAGACTAAGACAGTGCTTAGATGATTGATAGAACTGACGGAGCCAAAAAAGCAATGGACATAAAACAGGAAAAGAACAACTGAAAACCTGTGAAAATGTAGATCTATGTTTAACATTTCTTTTTAGTACCTAAACATATGTTTCTGATTAAAAGCATAATAATGGATACATTTTCCTGGGAGCTCATTCATTCTGCTCCAAAGCAATACTGTTTTCAAAGCATTTAGTTGATGGTAACATATTCAAATTATAATTTTTTTTATTAATAGAGTTGTCAATAATGTAGAGTTCTGTTACGGTTCAGGATTAAAAATTTACCACCTCTTTAGGTGGAAGGAGTTAAATGGCCAAAAGTGCATACAGGGCATATCATCAACCACTTGTGGGTTATCTTCTAGAACATAATTAAATAAATCAATAAACAATTTTGCCGGTCATCTTGTAAATAGATGAATAGATAAATCAATAAACAAACCAGAGAGCTTCTTTGATACAATTGAAAGCATTTATTTTGAAAACCCTTAGTCTGAAAGATTTTCAATGCCTTGATTTTTTCTTCATTAGTTTCCTCCCTATTTCATCTGTGGATAATATTTCATCTTTCCACGTTGTGGGGTTTGTCTATCTGCTCATGTCATTTGACTTAAGATTTGAAAAACTTTGCTCATCACTCAATAATAATAAAAAAAAGTTCCTTTCAGACAGAGAAACTAAAAAATCAGAACTTACGATGGTTTCTGTAGTATTTAAGCAGAACAGAGAGCATCAATACCAGCATTCTACGATGTCAAACAACAATCATACTCCTTTGATAGTGTAATTGAGAAAAACCCAGGCTCTATAAGTGTTTCTTATTTATTTTCCTTAATGTTCGTCTCTATGAAAGACAACGTACCTGGCTGGTTCAGGGGGATCAGGCTTCAACCAGGCATACATGAATCGATGTTCCACTGATGTGAGTTCTCCCCCTTGCTTTCTACTTTTTTCTTGAAGTAGAGTCACTGCATCATAAGGAACCCCTGGTGGCAAAACAAAAGAAAAAAATACAATCTAGTGTGGGCAAAGATTTATGACAGGTGTCACTTTTTCAAGTCAGTAATGAATTTAATGTATTGAGAAAAGGCCTTGAAAACAATTCATTATGAGAAAAAAGGGTGATTTTTTCTTCTTCTTCTCTTAGTGATGAAGAATTAGAGACAAAGATGTTTCATTTCTCCTCTTTTCCATGATAAAAAAATCAATATTTCAGTACAAATAATGCTCTTATTTGAAAAAAGGTTCTTAAGTCTTCATATTTTCATCAAGTATAATATTATGAGTATTATTATCATCATCATCATCATCATCATCATCAGTATTATTATTATTATGGATCATTTACTGTTCCTATGATGGACACAAAATACATAACGTTTTGCTAAAAAAAGCAACAACAAAAAAGCATGGAAGCTCAGCATGGGTAAGACATTTGGCACAGAGCTACTAATGTGAATGCTAAATACTTCAATACATCTGAACATTTCTTACATTATACACAAGAGACACTTTTAACAAAAGCAAGTAAACCCGCCAGCTGAATGAGGGACACCATGGGGTATTAGGCATACAGTAAACATATTTTCAGAATCACCTTGATTTGACAGCAGTTAGTTAAATCCCTCTACATCACAAGTCTCTTGCAACTCACTGAGCAGAGAACTCACTAAGCAGAGACAGCAGTGAAATTGAATTTGACCCCCATGGGGAGCAAATCCAGGATTTACAAACCAAAAAGAAAATAATGAGATGAGGCAATAAACAATGATGATAGCAGAACTAAGAGCAGCCTTCAACTGCACCATAGCATTCAACAACTGTCAGTTCCATGACAGTTCATCATCATCAAGTGTTTTGCTGTATAGCGTTAACATTCAGACTTTTCCACACTCCTCAATCGCTGGTCACTTTTATCAGGTTGTTTACATTCTCTGTCTTCAGCCATCTTGTCGTTCCATTTAGCATTTTTTCAAGTTGTCGCCATCTAGATATTGTTCCATTGGTTGTTACAGTGGTGAACAGGTGTTCCGTTTTTCCCCTTCTCATCACACGGCCAAAAAAAGTTGCCTGTTTCTTTGAGAGTGTTTACATTTGTTTCTTTCATTGGTCACGAGATACGTAACATTCTTCTCAACAACCGCATTCCGGTTGCTTGTATGCTCTCCTGTATCTTTTTGTTATGGTCCCTGTCTAACAACAAATAGACACTTGTTGGAAAAATATAAACCCTGATCAGGAATGCTAATATAAAAAAAAGGAAGAAAGAAAAAGACAAGGAAAGGAGAACATAAAAAATACCTGTCAAAACTGCCGGTTGTGTCCAATCAACAACACCGGGTCTCTGAATGAAAAACTTGAAATCCTTCAAGCTTTTTGTATGACACATATAGTAATGGCGGAAATAATCTGGTACCTGGATGGAAAAAAACCCCAACAAAATTATTTCACATCTAGTAGCACAGCAAAGCAGATTGACAAGTAAAGAAATCCTTCTGAAACTACCTCCTAAAAATAAGGATAAAAGATAAGATTTTAGTCCATATCCCCGCACAAACGCAGGCTCACTAACTGACTGTACATCACTTATCCACCAGAAGGCCATTTCGCTGAAAATCCTCCACTCCCTGGGGAGCATACCGTACAGCAGCATGTTAGGTGCTTCGTGCTAACTAACTGACAAGATCTTTCTCTACTTATAGCCGATTACTCATTCACACTTAAGTCGAGAGAGGAAAGAAAAGCTGCCCACCATGAAAAAACATAGGGGCTAGCAAAGGGTTTTGAACCCGTGTGCTTGTGATTACAAACTCACAACACTACACTTTCGTTACACCTCATACTATATACTAGTGTTTCTTCCTATATTTCCTACATGACTGTCAATCTTCTGGTGGCTTTGGTGGAGGAGTCATAGGAAGTCAAACTTGAGATTGTAAAGTCCTGAGTCCTGAATATGAATTAAAATTTTACAGGGTCAAACAGTCCCCCCTCCACCCCTCTCTCTTCTCTTTTGTCTCTGTGTGTGTGTCTCTCTCTCTATGTATATCTCCCTTTGTGTCTGTCTGTCTGTGTCTCTCCTTGTCTGTCTGTCATACACAAACACACACAAACATACACATTGCTTCACTATAAGCCCTGTGCCTGTAGAATTTCAGGGTTTATGACACAGCATGTTTCAGTAGCTTTGTTGACTTAGGGATATAACTGCATGAAACATTTGCATATTGTTTGAATAACATCCCCTCAGAAGATATGTTGACTTAGGGATATAACTGCATGAAACATTGGCATATTGTTTGAATAACATCCCCTCAGAAGATAAACCGTCAGTTTCTATGTTAAGTCTCCTGAGCAGCGAAGGGGTTAACGCTACAGATGTCCAGATAAGTTCTGGTTTCATTAGTCTCAAGACTTCAAACTTCACAAGTTAGTTTTGATTATTACAGATATAGAATTGACACCCATGGATGAAGACAGAGATCTTTAGGGTTCTAACAAGTCATCAAATGATGAGAGCAACATTTTGAAACAACAGTGAATTCAAATCCATTATATTCCAAATCTTTTAATTTTTAACCTTAATTAACCTTCTCGCTAATGCAACAAAACAAACAGACTGCAAATAATTCTAAACATTTTTTTTTTAAAAGGACAAAGTATTCTCACATGCCCTTTGACCTCAATGACATCACTTTTAACTGTTTAAAAATGTTTTCTGTATCATTACCTTGTCAAGAGACTCAGGACGAAGAATGATACATGTCCATTGCGGCCACTGGTCAACGATGACCTCAAATCCACTGAGCAAATTTTCCACATGGTTGCTCAATATGTGAAACATCTGGAAGGAAAAATATAAATAAAAACCTAAATTCAGAGTCTTTTCCTTTACCCTTGCTATCTCTTTTCAAAGACAAAACAGTGGCATCTCCCTTTTAAAACCCGATATAAAAGAACTGAAGCCATAAAAACCACCTCAACGTATGGCTGATTCTTAGAATTTTTGAATATGTGAAGTCAATAAATGTTATAGAAACAAAGACAGGTATAGTGTGAGGAAGTAAAAGTAATGGTCCCTTCTACGCCCTACAGCCCATAGAAGTGGAGCTTATTCTGGTTTCTATAGCATCAAATGGGACAGGTGATAATAATCACCTTCTCGACAGGATGCTAGTCTGGCGTAGGTTTTTAATCCCAAGTTGTTGCTGATATCCTTTTGCACTTGGGTCAAGTGGGGAAAGTGCATGTCAAGTATGTTTCCCTAGGAAAACAAAATATGACGGAGCATTGTTAGGATTCAAACCCAGGACCTCTTGATCTAAAGTCCGGAAACTTAACCACCAGGTCACTGATGCCATGTGTAGATTTGAATAATAGATGCATACTAAAGAGGTCTTGCAACTTAATAATTCATCACATAAAAATTTGTCAAACAAAATCGCTTGAAAAAATAAATTGATTGTTTACATGCATTTCAAAATAAACTGACAAAGATGTACACAACCAGAGACATAACTATGGTGAGAAATAAAAACAAAAATGAACACTTAGTAGGATTTCTTTACGGGCCATTTGGATAACAGCTGTCTATAATGAATATATATGTAAAATACAATCTAATAATACTGTTGCAGATAAAGTAAAGAGGTATGATTCATTCGATGCTCATTATTTGAAATTAAATAGGATTGTAAAAAACAAAACAACCAACGATTCTCAGCAATGACACAAACCACTTACAGTCTACTTGTAAGATTAATGTAATATGAACTCCATCAATCAACATTCAATAAACTAAAATATACCATGCTTGCATCATACTCACCTTTGCTGAACCAGGAGTGTGAGAATGTAACTCCCATCTCAAGTCTTGAACTTCAGTCAGGTTTAGTATTCTGAACATCTTTGACATAGCACCCAATGAAAACGTAGGTAGAACAGACAGGAAGTGTTATTAAAAGTCTAGACTATCCAATTGTTGTTTGCCTCTTGAAAGACATCCGAATCTGTTAAGTCAAAAGAAGAAAAGAGAAGAAATTTGATCTTTTCCATATTTTTTTAATAATAATTCGGTCTTAACAAGCATCTTTTAACAAACAGTTTTCATGTTTTAACATGAATAAAACAGAAACTAACAAAGCTCTAGAAACACAGCTTTTGCATAACATTTCATTTAAAAAAGAAAATCTGAAACCGCCCTCCCTCCACCTGCCTTCCCCCTAAAGCAGAGAAAATATTCTCCTGATTGCCCCCAACCCTCTGAAAGAAGTCTCTTCATTTGATGAATAAAACATAAAACTAGGAACATATCGCATTACCTAAAAACGAAATAAGAAACTTGATCACTTTGGACATATGAATAAGGTTACCATACTGTATGATAATAATCCCACACACAAGTAAAATCAATAATACAACATTAATATTCTTCATTGTAATTCTGAAATCTGATACATAAGATTATATCTCAGTATAACACTTAAGAGAACAGTGTCTATTTGCATTCACCCTAATCATTGGTTAAAATCTTGTTTCAACAGATGCTTGTGACAGAATGCAGTGATTGCATTAATGTTGGATAAATCTTTTGTTGTAATGAAACAAACTAGATTAAAACAAAGTGTACTGTCTAAAATTACCCCCCACTGTATAATCTTATTAAACTTAAGTTTAATACACTTGCAGGAAGATATGTAGGATTTATTGATTGTATGACAACAAAATTGTTCATTATTATGACTATGACCATTCAAAAAAGACCTTATATACAAATATACATTTCATAGTGAAGCTGGTGTGATTAACATATATGGCAACATATGTGTAACACACTTCGTTTCTTTCTCCCCTGTCTGTCTCCCCCTATGTGTTTCTTTATGGATCTATCTGTCTGACTCTAGTCGCTGTGTCTCTCTCTCTGAAATCCTTTCCCAAAAATGTTTTCTCTCCTTTTCCAAAAGAACCTCCCCAAAAACAGACAATAAAATATAATGACAAGAACTACATCAACATCTTTAAGTTGTTATGATTATGGAGAAATGGAATATTATTCAACATTCCTTCGACTGGCAAATTCACATAGCTGGCCGTAAAAGCAGTTTGTAAGAAGGAAAGGCTTCTAAAAACTTGTGTTATCTTTATGGGGGAGAGACACCAAGACAAAATGATACTATATCTTTGGATTATGAGTATTGAATGCATTACCGTATAAAAAACAAAAATGAAACCAAATTTCTGTGCTTCAGTCTGTAGAATTCAAATGGCTCAGAGTCAGAGATGGAGACACAAAGATGCTATGAAACTGATGCAAAAATCTTATTGTTCTGACGTCAGAGTGAAGATGACAGAAATCACTTTTGAAAAAAGAGCAAATAAGACATTGGCGTGATAAAAGTGAACACCTTTGAATAAAAGTAAAAAGACACAAACTGCTGTGGATATCAGGCCATTTCAAAATAAGTCCTTTAGCTCAAGCAAGCACGAACACATACTCATCAAATATGGTTCGAAATGACTCAAAAGTTAAATTCAATGTCATAATCCATGACCATTCTTTGCCAATTCAGGTTCACAAGACAACAAGACAGTTGTAGTTCAACAGGGGTTTTAAGTATCTCAGAGGATGTAAAACATGTCATGGAATTTTCGATTTGTCGTTATAACAGTTACAGATTTGCTCAGGGCCTTTTTGTCTTTAAACCCAATTGGCAAAATGAAGCCAAAAACATTAACTGAAAAGGCAAATGACAGTCCTTGCGTGATCAAGAAGAATGAATATTTTAGGGAAGCATATTTGCCTCTTTTCTTGATAGAAAGAAAAGAAAACTATGATGGCATGGACTAGTGACCAGAGCAGGCAGTTTATCAAAAACCAATCTCCAAGGCATAGTTCAAGGGAAGAGGAAAAGAGCGAGACAGAAAAAGAAGTGCACAGATAAGATTGCCGAGTGGACGGGATTCATAAGCATTGCCACCACCCAAGCCCTTGCGAATCATCGTGAAAGGTGGAGACAGATGATGCAGTGTTCATCATTGCAGCGCCCAGGAATGGGTTAAAAATAAAGACTCATGATAACATCTTATTCACCTCATTCATTGTCATGCTCACGAGCCTAAAATGATTATGAGAAAACACATGACAGGAAATTGCAGGATTTTTTGAACGAATGGATGGGCTTTTGAAATATTTTTTCAGTCTCAAAAGTGAAAGTTGCCTTGTGGCTACATGAATTACAATTACCAACTACAGTTAGAAGAAGATGCGAACGAGAATCAAACTAAAAACTGCCAATCGAGAAGACAATACGTGCGTGGTACAAGAAATTGTTAGAAACGGAGAAGACCAACAGAACATTGACGAGGGGAAGAAAGCCTTTAACAGACAAAATTCTGGACAAGCGAGGACATTTGAAAAAGAGCCAAAACAATCTCTTCGACAGGCTACGAGGAAACTTCCAATTAGCTTATCATCTGTTCAAAAGTTGCACGATAGAGACTTAAATTTTATCTTCATAAGTTACATACTGTCCAAGTACTCAAACCCAGAGATTTCCTGCTCGAGACAAGTTCGCAAACATCATCCTCCACAGATGTCACAGAGGCATTTATTTCTTTATTTTACTTTTTGTGTAAAATGTGTCCAAACCAGTTCCCACACTAAGCAAATGACGCCACAGTATATCAACGATAAATTGCATCTACTTGATCTTTGATAGTTGTCTGATCCTTTGTAAAAGACCAGACTCTTGTATCCAAATGAATCCCAAAATGATTTCTTTATCAGGGAAGACTAAAAAACACCCTGTATTTCTTACAAAGAGTTACAAAAACATACAGAAATTTCTATCTCAATGGAGACAAAGTGGACAAAGCCCAAGATTTATCTTTGTACAACCTTTGTCAATTAC
This sequence comes from Doris montereyensis, assembly GCA_037039925.1. NCBI lineage: Eukaryota > Metazoa > Mollusca > Gastropoda > Nudibranchia > Dorididae > Doris > Doris montereyensis. Next base: position 436,527 of record JAXRKP010000053.1, read on the forward strand.
TTTTAAGTAATAAGCTCCACCCACAAGTTTTATTTCATTGACATTCACCCCGGCCACCATGGGGTTGATCTCAGGGTGAATTAAGAGGAAACAGGAAGATGAAAGAAGGCAAGGAATGAAGTAGGGACCTACCACCAGCATCCCTACCAGCAGCGCCCCGCCCACCCACAAGTAAGAAACAATAATTGATAAAAGATATCAGTGGTCAATCACACTGCACATCTCTATAGGAAGCCTAAATGGAGGGCATGACCTTCAGTCAGTATTAAGAAACTATGTTCAGTATTCACCTATCGGGAGGCATTGTTTTGAGGGTTATAGTATCAAGCGTCAAATATGTACAATAAATCTCCACTCCATCTCTTTTTCACATTATAATAATAAAGACATTGGAGTATGGAAAGTACAAGGGAAGGTTTGAGCTTTCATCTGGTTTTAGGAAAGGTTTGAGCTTTCATCTGGTTTTAGGAAAGGTTTGAGCTTTCATCTGGTTTTAGGAAAGGTTTGAACATTTCATCTAGGTTTAGGGAAGGTTTGAGCTTTCATTTGCTTTCAGGGAAGGTTTGAGCTTTCATCTGGTTTTAGGGAAGGTTTGAGCTTTCATCTGAGTTAGGGAAGGTTTGAACATCTCATCTAGGTTTAGGGAAGGTTTGAGCTTTCATTTGGTTTTAGGGAAGGTTTGAGCTTTCATCTGGGTTTAGGAAAGGTTTGAGCATTCATCTGCTTTTAGGAAAGGTTTGAGCTTTCATCTGCTTTTAGGGAAGGTTTGAGCTTTCATCTGGGTTTAGGAAAGGTTTGAGCTTTCATCTGCTTTTAGGGAAGGTTTGAGCTTTCATCTGCTTTTAGGGAAGGTTTGAGCATTCTCTGCTTTTAGGGAAGGTTTGAGCTTTCATCTGGGTTTAGGGAAGGTTTGAGCTTTCATCTGCTTTTAGGGAAGGTTTGAGCTTTCATCTGGGTTTAGGGAAGGTTTGAGCTTTCATCTGCTTTTAGGGAAGGTTTGAGCTTTCATCTGCTTTTAGGGAAGGTTTGAGGGAGGGAAGGTTTGAGCTTTCATCTGCTTTTAGGGAAGGTTTGAGCTTTCATCTGCTTTTAGGGAAGGTTTGAGCTTTCATCTGGGTTTAGGAAAGGTTTGAGCATTCATCTGCTTTTAGGGAAGGTTTGAGCTTTCATCTGCTTTTAGGGAAGGTTTGAGCTTTCATCTGCTTTTAGGGAAGGTTTGAGCTTTCATCTGCTTTAAGGGAAGGTTTGAGCATTCATCTGCTTTTAGGAAAGGTTTGAGCTTTCATCTGCTTTTAGGGAAGGTTTGAGCTTTCATCTGCTTTTAGGGAAGGTTTGAGCTTTCATCTGGGTTTAGGGAAGGTTTGAGCTTTCATCTGCTTTTAGGAAAGGTTTGAGCTTTCATCTGCTTTTAGGGAAGGTTTGAGCTTTCATCTGGGTTTAGGGAAGGTTTGAGCTTTCATCTGCTTTTAGGGAAGGTTTGAGCTTTCATCTGCTTTTAGGGAAGGTTTAAGCTTTCATCTGCTTTTAGGGAAGGTTTGAGCTTTCATCTGCTTTTAGGGAAGGTTTGAACATTCATCTGCTTTTAGGAAAGGTTTGAGCTTTCATCTGCTTTTAGGGAAGTTTTGAGCTTTCATCTGCTTTTAGGAAAGGTTTGAGCTTTCATCTGGGTTTAGTGACCAGTAGCAAAAGGGACTTTGATATATATGGAGAAAACAGATCATTTCACATTTTCATGATGGCATGTGGTATCTCTGCTATTTGATGTGTGTAGATATTGGAGATGACAAAAATCTTCCTTACCACTTTATAGAAATGGACTAAGGAGGGAGGCTAACATTGAAAAGTGGGAGATAGATGTGAAAAACCACTGCATTGTGTAAAGGCTGTTTAGGAGGAGGAGGATTACTGTTGAGTTGTAGGAAGGGAACAAGAAGAATAAAGAATGATGGTCACTCAAATCATTGTGAAGGAGAAGAGAGGGTGGTAGTAATAAAAAAAGGGGGTCTGTTTCTTTCATCATGATTTGTGTGACCTATAAACAATGGACTCGGTCACAGGATTAATAAAAGGGTCTATTACATATTTTCGATCCTTGTTCCATTTAAACGTGAGGGTAAAACTATTCATGTAAACACAAATAAATATAGTTCACTACATAACATTTAAGACAGCCAGCCATGCCCATATTGAATTAACTGGAGTGAAGCTAAGCTAAATTTCATGCAGCTTCGTGATTACTTACCAGTATCTTACTCCATAAAAAAGCAAAACCAACTATCTTGGAGCAAAGATACAATTAGAGCTTAATTGACGGAATTTGGTCAAATGCGATGGAAAACTGTAAAGAAAAGCCGAAAACAAGCATGCCGTTAGGTGGGTTTCATAGGCAAAGTAGTGCAAAAAATATACGCCAATTGGCGAGTCTCACAGGTAACGTAGTGCAAACGTCATACACCAATTAGCCGGCTTAGCAGATCTAGGATTAAATATGTGGAAAAATATGTGATAGGAAAAGACTGATGCATGCAAAAGATTAGAAAGAAAGAAGATTTGAGAGATGAAGTGTGGTTCGGGATGGTGATAGTGTGATATGGTATTCCTCCGTAAATTTAGGTAAATTTGCACCATTATACAGTGGAACCTCTTTAATCGGAAGTCTCCGGATTGTAAAACCGCACCAACTTGCCATGGGCCAAGGAATTTTGGTTTTCCCTCAGCAGTTTGAGGTACCTTAGTTCCTCTGTGAGTGGTAAAATGTAAAATTAAACGAACAAGTAGCCACAGGATCAGTTGATCAAAACGAAAATGGCATTCATCAAAGATGTCACTCACACTCAATTTTCGTTGGACAGTAGATATAGATAAGACACGTAATCGAGAAGGCACAGTGGGTAGTTAAATCTCCTCTCTTGTCTACCCTTGCGATTGGCAGATGAGGAGGGCAATAAGAGACTGACAATGCACAATTTTTTAAGTGTCAACATCACTCTGTATTGTTAGGCGACGCCTGCTTTCATACCTTCTTAACGGATGGCTGGTGTGTCTGGCTTATATTATGGTCGTCGTGAACTGGCACTTGCGACATCATGTGCACATTATGCAACGTATAACACGTGTAGCACCAATATAGGTGTAACATTGATGTTTTTTGCTAACACAGAAACCAAATCGGAATAAAGAGTGAGTTTTGGAATAAATAAATATGGGGGAAATAGTGATAATAATCAATGCAAGCCTATGAAAATTGTCCCAATTAGGCGGGGACCTTTTCCCGTTTAGAGAGGTAAAATATATAGAAACAATACTGTTCCCCGGGAATTTTTCCCAACTGACAGGGTTTGCAGATTTCCTGATTTGGGAGGTTCCACTGTATTATACCATTCTCCCTTTAAAACTTTTTCAGATATGAACGCCCTCTCCCTTTTTTTTTTTCTGTTTTGCTTCTTAGATTTCAAGTGAGAACTATTTTATGCTGCAAAATGTTTCCGAGGCAGGAGGAAATGGACATCTGCATTAAGATTTAGATCATGTGCGTACCTGGAACCTTTTTATTGGATTAAAACCTCCAAAATATATATAAAATTTAAAACACATTAAAGAAGCATGCATTTGATCATTTGAAAGACAATTATTTTCTCATATCATGGACTTGCACATTTAGACAGTTTCACCGACACAATATAGATCTAGCCGTATTCTTAAGCAGTGCCATGCACCCCACCTGACTATTGGAGGAACTCCCATAGTCAGACACACAGTACCACGATCCCGACTCTGACCCCCTCCCCCCCCCCCCCCAAAGCAAAGTCAGGTCCCTTCGTTGGCTCATCCCTATGATAATCACACCATGTGCACGACTATGACAGACCTCCCTGACCATTACATAAAATCGCATGATTTAGTTTTCTTTCTCTATCCGTGAAAATGTGAAAGCATGACATAGAACATTATAACATACAGAAGGGAAAGGAGGGTGGGAGGAGTTGATCTAGGTCTAGAATCTGGACTCCAGAGAAACAAACCTTCACTCCTTCACTTGAAACTTGAAGATTTTAATAAGCTGGACTACATCAACACATCCATAGCATCATGGTTGATGTTTCCATACTCATTCATACATTATTTTATTGATTAAGCTTGGGTAGAAATAGATCTAGATCTAGAACAAGTCCCCTTGTGGCTTGTTTTTAATATGAGTCCACACTTCACTCACTAGGCCTACGTTTAGATATATATCTAGATTCTAGATCAAACATGTACAGGAATTCAACGAATAATTGAGTCTTGAACCAATCTTGATTCCGCTTCGGTTAGCAGTCAAGATGCAGTAAGTCGTGAGCTGAATGCCAGTGAACGGAATGAAAGGTACGATATATATACACTACTTAGATCTAGATCTAGATCTACACACTTGTGTAATAATGTGTAATGCGTTCACCTGACCTCAGAAGCTAAGATCGAAGTCATATTTTTTCTTCTTCTGAGGCCTATTCTAGATCTACACACACTCACACAGTTTATGACTAGAGACCTATGACAAAACTTGAGATCTCTCAGTGGGTGGCTTGTCTGTTGTTTTGTGTATACTCTTACCATAACTCTAACAGGGAATCACGAAACAACTCAAACACGATGGTGAATCCTCTTTGATTGACCCCACCGTCCTTAACCTTGGTCACAACAATATCACGGCCACGTCAAGTGACCGTGTTGGTATCATGGCTTCCATTGACCCTTGACTGAATTGACATTCGACCCGAATTTGATTGCTTCATGGATGATAGAATCCAATTGGCCACCGTTTCCGATTTTCAAAGAAAGGATAGATGCATGTAGTCGAGTTAAATGTACCAAACTTTGGAGATACATATGTATGCCACATTTACTCTAGTCGGGAACCAGGAGATTCGGGAAACCCGGCCAACGGGAAGAATTCCTAGGGAACGGAATTGTTTCTCTATATTTTTACCTATCTAAACGGGACATTTTCAGGGGCTCGCATTGATTATCATCACTATTTCCCCCCATATTTATTCATTCCAACACTCACTTTTTATCCCAACTTAATTTCCGTGCTTGCAAAACATCAATTATTACGCTTGCATTAGTGCTTCACGTGTTATACATTGCATAATGTGTACACGATGTCGTAAGTGCCAGTTTGCGACGATCATAAAGGCCGCCACTCACTACGCAAATATCCATCTCAAGACCACCCCAAGACCATCTCAAGATCATCCCAAGCAAATCCCAAGCCGGCACCGAGATGGTCCTGAGACCGCGAACAGACCAAAATGCGGATGGTGAGATAAAATCTCAACAAACGGTGAGATCGCTTGAATTCAGAACGAGCCTAAAATTTATCTGTCGGATCGCAAACCGGGGTGCTCGACGTCTAAAATAAAGGGATGCCAAAGTCAGAATCTGTAAATCTGACTTCAAAATCTTCATCAGCGTCAAATTCTAGTGCGATGTGATACCAAACAGTGCTCTCAAACATTATCTGTAGTAATGTTAATAAATTGTTCTTTGTGTGCGCTACCTCGAGAAAGAGAGAGAGAGAGAGAGAGAGAGAGAGAGAGAGAGAGAGAGAGAGGGGGGGAGAGAGGGGGGAGAGAGCGAAAGAGAGAGAGGGAGGGGAGAGAGAGAGAGGAGAGAGAGAGAGGGGGAGAGCGAAATAGAGAGAGGGAGGGAGAGTGAGGAGAGAGAGAGAGAGAGAGTGTGTGTGTGTGTGTGTGTGAGAGAGAGAGAGAGAGAGAGAGAGAGAGAGAGAGAGAGAGAGAGAGAGAGAGACAGACAGACAGACAGACAGACAGACAGACAGACAGACAGACAGACAGACAGAGACGGAGAGACAGAGACAGAGACAGAGAGAAAGGGGGGGGGGAGGCAGAGCTCTAGACTAGATTTAGGCAAGTTGCGAGAAGAAGATTCTTGCATAATATTTATTTATAGCAGCGTTGGAAGTGGCGGGTAAAAATCACTTGACTTGTCATCATTCATTCTTTGTGTCCTGTTTCTCTATCAGGGGACCAACTGTCTAAAGCAAATGATGGTATGGGTCCTCGTCCATTCGTAAATAAGTTTTATAATCGGCAGAGTACGATGTCAGTTTTTTTAAAAGGTGCGTGTGAGTGAACTTGTCCCGCTGAAGAAGCCATTGTTTGCACCATAATGATTTATTTCGCCTTTTCTAGATAAACACCTAAAACTATACTGGCTGCAGCAACTTCCCTCTGGGTGGGAGCCATGTCTTTGTCTGTGTAGTGGGTAGTGTGTGGGCACAAATGAGATCGCTCACGGATGGGGTCTTGAGGCGATCCTGAGAGCATCTTGAGAGCATCCTGAGAGCATCATGAGAGCATCTTGAGATGGCCCCGAGATGATCCCGAGATGATCCTGAGATGGATATCTGCGTAGTGAGTGATAGCCTTAAGTCAGACACATTCCCGATCCCTTATAAGAAGGTGTGAAAGTAGGCGTTGAGACAGACCTTGCTTGTCCAACTAACAACACAGTGCGGTGTTGACACAGGGTGGCGCTTAGAAATTTGTGCACTGTCATAGTCTTTTATTGCCCGCCTCATCCGTCAATTACAAGGGTGGACACGAGAGGAGATTTAACGACCCACCATGTCTTCTTGATTACGTGTCTTATTTATTTACCTTAAACAGTAGGGATTACAGTAGAGTACAGGCAGCTGAAAAGAAATATCTAAGAAGAGTAGTAGGGAAAACTAAAAGAGACAAAATCAGAAACACAACAATAAAAGATCAAACCAAAGCAGATAGCATAAAAACTAAGATAGAAATGAATCAACTGAGATGGTTTGGACATGTTAACAGAATGAACGACAATAGAATAGCAAAATCAGTATACAATGCTAAAACTCAAGGTAAAAGACCAAAAGACAGACCTCGGAGAAAGTGGGAAGAAGATATAAAAGAGGCATTAACGCAAAGAAATTTAACTTTCACGGAAGGAAACAGAAACTGTCAGGGCAGGGCAGCCTGGAGAAAGATCATTTCGGGCATCTAAAACCCATACACCGAAAGGTAGAATGGGAGCTGATAAAGAAAGAAAGATCCATCTACCGTCGAAGATCGACTGTGAGTGTGAGTCACATCTGTGATGAATGTCATCTTCGTTTTGATCAACTGGTCATGTGGCTACTTGTTCGTTTAATTCTGCATTAAACCAATCACAGAAGGGCTTAGGTAAAAGCAAACTGCCTTGGTACCCGTCAAATCGGGAAACCTGGCAGTTCGGGACGATTTTAATATCCACCGAGACTTTCCGGTTAGTGAGGTTGCACTGTATTATTATTATGGCCGTGTTGTAAGGTGGCTTTTTATTCTTGTAAGCTCAAGCCCGAGATTTCAAGGAGGCGAGACACCATGAGCGATACGATTTTAACTTAACCTGCACAGCGCTGTGCATTGTTTTCCTTGTCCCGCAAAGACACTATCTATTGTTATTGTTGTCAGGGGTGTGACTTTTTTGTTGTTGAGGGTAATCACTTACCAGAGACAGGCAACGCTTTGAATCGACAATTTTTAAAATTATTATCATTTTTTGCATAGTGCATCGCAACGCACACTGTCGTTTTCTCGACTGAGAGTAAGTGTATAATCAAACTGATGGCCTGATTATGATGTGTGTTTTAACATAGAGTCTAGGTAAGCTTATCTAGGCTCTCCTGTTTTAACAAGCGTTGTGCGACCCTCAATATTTAAACCGCACATGTTTCAGTCCTCAGGCGTGGACGAGTACATTGAAGCGAGTCTCTCTTTTCCTGTTATTCAAAACGCATTTTTTTTAATTTTTAGGGGGTTACAGCCATTGTGTACTAAATATTTAATTCAGTTATTTTATTATGGTTGCAGCATAAAAATGGATATATGGTTACATGTGGTGCATTTATACTAGTGCCGCTAAGCAGATTAGCTATACAATATTGTTCAAAACACATTATGTATGTATTTTGAAATTATATAAATATTTCATAGATAGTGTATTAAGAAATTCAGCAGCTACTTCAAAGTGCAATCACTGATTATTTGATTCTGGAGCCACACGCCCCTGATCGTCGTATAGCATTTTGTCATAATTAGGAGCCAAGCTGCCCCCAGCGTTTTCCCACCTTTTCAAACTTAAGACATCTAAAAAAAACACCGGAGAAAAGTTATTCAAATGTAGAATCTACGCCCGGGCAATGAACATGTAAGCATCTGTACGAGGATTAGACGGTTCCGCCCTCCACAAGTCTCCTGCTGCCTTGCAGGCGGGTATTGGTTGACCAAAGGTTAAGGGAGTTAACCCTGACATAAAATAACAAGGCCTGGCAGGGGGTCTCAAGGTGGCAGCCCCACCATCTACCTAGGGTACAGTGAACCAAACTGATTCAAAGAAATGCATATAATGATATACCCGGTTTGAACTTTCGAAGACGACTCTGGAAAAGAACACGGACTGTAATTTTTGGAACACGGAATGTTAGGGCAATAAATGGAAAAGAGTTAGAGTTAGCTGAAGAAATGAAAAATTCAAAGTAGACATTTTGGCTATTGCCGAAACAAAGAAAAAAAGGACAAGGAATAGAAAATGTAGGACCAAATCATACTTTAATCTTCTCAGGAGTAGATGTCAAAGATAGAGCTAGAGCAGCAGTAGGCCTCCTAATGCATAAAATGCAAGAAAAGCTACTAGGAAGTTAGACATTTATAAGCACACGGCTATTAGAGGTAAATATTAAACCAAAAGGAAGAGAAATTAAAGTATTAATAGCTTATGGACCGAACGAAGATGCCACCAAAGAAAAAAATATCTTCGAAAATGATTTACAAATAGCTGCAGAGAATCTCAAACTCTGGTTTTAGGGGATTTAAACGCTAGAGTAGGCAACAATGTAGAAATATAAGGATGAATAATAGGCAAAGAAGGAGCGACAACTTCTCCAAATGGAGAGAGACTAACATATTTTTGCCTAACAATAACATGAAAATAGCTAACACATTTTCCCCTCATAAAGATATCCACAAATGCACAAGAGTAATTGAAGACAGATGTGAAAAGTCAATCATAGACTACATAATAGTTAGCAGCTCCCTTTTTTTTACAGTACAATGGATACAAGAATAAATAGAGGAGCTGACATTATATTTAGTGATCATCACCTAGTGATAGCCAAAATGAGATTATTAACTGAAGAAAACAAACAGAAAAGGAAAGAGAAGAAAGCTACTAAACTCAACAAAGAGGAACTAAATAAACCAATAGTAAAACAGGTATACCAATCTAGGATAAAAAATATCTATCAGTGAAAAGGCAGACAAACTACTACATGCAATATGTCAACAAGCATGGAAATCCAAACAGGTGCCAGACGACTGGAATAAGGGAACGGTAGTACCAATCCACAAGAAAGATCAATTATGGAATGCTCAAACTAAAGAGGGTATCACTACATTGCATACCAGGAAAAGTGTATGCCACGATTCTGGAAATGAGACTAAGGAAAAAAATAGAGGAACAGATTGAAGAACACCTGAGTGGATTTAGACCAGGAAAAAGTGTACAAGACCATATATTTAAAATTAGACAAATAATAGAAAGATTCCTTGAGAGAAACATTGACTTTCACCTGTGTTTTATTGACTTAGAACAGGCATTTGACAATGTGAGGAGGGACGAACTATGGCATTCCTTAAAAGAAAACAACGTAGAGCAAAATTTGATAGTAGCCATTAAAAGATTTTACAATAAACCAACATGTGCAGTGAGAGTAGCTGGAAATGTATCTGAAGAATTTGATGTAAATATAGGAGTAAGACAGAGTTGTGTTTTAAGTCCAATGTGTTTTAAGTCCTCTTTTGTTTATCAGATCTATGGATTCAGTCGCAAAGGCATCCTCAAAAATGAAGAAAATGAATGTAGGTATGTGGATGCTCAAACCAGTAAATGTAGCAATGCTTTTGTTTGCTGATAATTTAGTTCTGTTTGGAAAATCAGAAAGGGACCTCCAGTCGAATATCAACATGATGAATAATGAAGTAAATAAAAGAGGAATGAGAGTAAATGCAAAGAAAACCCAAACAATGCTAGTAACTAGGGACGCTAAAACACAAAATCTTAACTTGGGCAGGAGAATTTAAAACAAGTTCAATCACATAGGAGTAATGATTAACTAAGAGAAGAAATCAGCCAGAGAATCCAAAAGGCAAGTGCAGTATATAACCGTCTAGGAAGGCATTTGTAGGTAAACAAGAATTGTCAACAAAAACCGAAATGGCAGTATACAACACAGTTTATTGTCCTACTCTCCTCTATGGCAATGAAACCTGGACCTTAGACAGTAGCGAATACAGTAGAGTACAGGCAGTCGAAATGAAATATCTAAGAAGAGTAGAAGGGAAAATTAAAAGAGATCAAACCAAAGCAGATAGCATAAAAACTAAGATAGAAACAAATCAACATAGATGGTTTGGGCATGTTAACAGAATGAATGACAATTGAATAGCTAAATCAGTATACAGTACTAAAGCTCAAGGTAAAAGACCAAAAGACAGACGTCGGAGAAAGTGGGAAGAAGATATAAAAGTATTTTTAAAAGAGGCATTAACGCAAAGAAATTTAACTTTCACGGACGGAAACAGAAAATGTCGGGACAGGGCAGCCTGGAGAAAGATAATTTCGGGCATCTAAAACCCATACACCGGAAGGTAGAATGGGAGCTAGTATTGTAAAGAAAAAAGAAAGAAAGAATCTACGTAGGCTGTATATATTAAAATATATAATTTTTGGTCTTATGAGCCCGTCTGTCTGTCTGTCTGTCTGTCTGTCTGTCTTTCTCTCTCCTCCCTCCCTCTCTCTCTCTCTCTCTCTCCTCGCTCCTCTCTCTCTCTCTCTCTCTCTCTCTCTCTCTCTCTCTCTCTCTCTCTCTCTCTCTCTCTCTCTCTCTCTCTCTCTCTCTCTCTCTCTCTCTCTCTCTCTCTCTCTCTCTCTCTCTCTCCTTCTCTCTCTCTTAGAGCTAAGTTGGGAAACTCCGCCATTTTTGGGCTGCGCTCTCATGAGAATGAACCCATCAAGAGTTTTAACTTTTATAGCAATCAGTAAAATGAAGTTATTTTTCATAAGCATTGACTGAAAATAACAATATGTTGTCTATAGTTACACATTTTCAATCAATGAAAGATGACATTACATTATTTATTAACTCTAAGAATATAAAATCTAGTGTAGATCATCACATTAGAGATAAAGAAGGAAAGATGATGAAAAAAAGCTTTTAAAAAAAAGAAAGAGAAAAAAAAAGAAAATGTACGAAACAAAGCAGAAACAGAAGAGGACGAAGACGTATTAATACTACGTATTGCAAAAAATGTATTTGCACGCTGAAATACACCGTAAAGAATGTGTAATATACAATAATGATTTGTTTAAACTTTTCAAAGATTACCAGTATGTTAAATTACACTGCTGTGTTGCATGGGAATGTTCAAAAAGGCAAATTAAAAGGTCTATCATTTGTGTCTCAGGAGAAAATGTAGACATTATCCTTCATCGTTTCCTTCATACCATGAACTTCGTGGAGAATGGGGTGATGTAAAAACAAGAAGAAAACCATTGTCAAGTTTACGAATCTGTAACCTACACTTCAAAGAATCTGATTTTACCTATTAGAAGGAGTCGTTGAAGATTACAACTACATGCAGTCCCATCCATTTGTGAATTTTCAGGATATGTAAATCGTCAGTCTACTAAGGCATAAACGTCCAGAAGAATCCTAGACAGAACTGCATATTCATAGAGACCGAAAACAATATCTTGCCCAACAATATCCGTCCTCACACCAAAAACTAATTTTGTTGTTATTGTTGTTGTTGGACTGGTAGTGGTGGTAGTGGTAGTCGTATCGGGAGAAGAAGAAGTCGAAGAAGAAGTCGAAGAAGAAGAAGAAGAAGTCGAAGAAGAAGAAGGAGAAGGAGGAGGAGAAGGAGGAGGGGGAGGAGGAGCAAACAGAGAAGAAGAAGAAGCAGAAGAAGAAGAAGAAGAAGAAGAAGAAGAAGAAGAAGAAGAAGAAGAAGAAGAAGAAGAAGAAGAAGAAGAAAAGAAGAAGAAGTCGAAGAAGAAGAAGAAGGAGAAGGAGGAGGAGAAGGAGGAGGGGGGAGGAGGAGGAAACGGAGAAGAAGAAGAAGCAGAAGAAGAAGAAGAAGAAGAAGAAGAAGAAGAAGAAGAAGAAGAAGAAGAAGAAGAAGAAGAAGAAGAAGAAGAAGAAGAAGGAAGAAGAAGAAGAAGAAGAAGAAGAAGAAGAAGAAGAAGAAGAAGAAGAAGAAGAAACAGCCATAAATTATTTTGTTATCACGTTGATTGCACTGTCCCATTCTCTCATCCGTTGGTTTGATTTTTCAATCTAATTTCTTCTACCCTCGCTCTTTTTTTCATGCTTTGTTTGTTTTCCTGCTCTGTTTATTGCAACGACAGACATACTCATAATATTATTTTATCATTTCCGTGGACTAATTGAACTTATTTATCTGCAAATTTTGACTGACAATAATAGTGTGACATGTACTTCTATATTACCGGTTCTGAGATTTCTGTACGAAATGTCTAATTTATTAGTGATTGCTTACACATTTTTTGCTTTTCAGCTGTCACTAGTAAAAACTCGATGCCATTGCCATAACTCTTTGTAACCGATTCCTTTTTACTTATTAACTTAATTTCAAAAGTTGTTTCCCTTGGTTCAAAGAGGACAAATGCTTCTCAGTTCTATCAGGCCTATCTCATCGATACCTGTGTATGTATGTATGTATGTATGTATGTATGTAAGTATGTATGTATGTATGTATGTATATGCTTGTTTGTATGTCTGTCTGTCTCTCTATTTGTTTGTATGTATGTATGTTTGTATGTATGTGTGTATGTATACATGTGTATGCATGTGTGCATGCATGTATGTATGTATGTATGTATGTATGTATGTATGTATGTATGTATGTATGTATGTATATATGTATGTATGTATGTATGCATGTATGCATGCTTGTTTGTATGTCTGTCTGTCTCTCTATTTGTCTGTATGTATGTGTGTACGTATGTTTGTATGTATGTATGTATGTATGTATGTACGTATGTATGCACGTGTGTGTATGTATGTATCTATGTGTATATGTATGTATGTACGCATGTATGCATGTATATGTGTATGTATATATGTATGTATGTATGTATGTATGTATGTATGTATGTATGTATGTATGTATGTATGTATGTATGTATGCATGTATGTATATATGTGTTACGAAAGGAGCAGACAGTGCACTCTGAGCCAAGAAAGTGATGTAGATAATCTACTAACACCAAAACTAGATTGATAAATATAACAAGGTTATATATTATACTCACAGTCACAATCCTAATCATTCGATGAGATGAAGCAAATTCACAGATACTGGTATAAAACGCTGTGGAATCTAACACATGTCTTGTTCTGTCCTATAATGTGTAACTCTAGCTATTTATAGTAGAAAACTAAAATATTTCTAGAATCGAAAATCATGGAAACATGGAGAAAATATTTTCAAGAATTACATAATCCCTCCAGAAAATATAAAACAATGAATGCAGATCAATTAGTAAGACTAAGAGTAATAACCAATCCAGATGAGACAGCTGAAAATGTAGATATCTCAATGGAAGAAATACAAACAGCTATAAGAAAAGTGAAACTAGGAAAAACACCAAGAGCGGATCAAGTTTATCCAGAAATGATTAAAAACCAAGGGAGAGAGATAGACAAACTACTACATGCAATATGCCAACAAGCATGGAAATCCAAACAGGTGACAGACGACTGGGAAAAGGGAACGGTAGTACCAATACATAAGAAAGGATCAACTATAGAATGCTCAAACTATAGAGGGATATCACTACTTAGCGTACCAGGAAAAGTGTATGCCAGGATACTGGAAATGAGACTAAGGAAAAGAGTAGAGGAACAGATTGAAGAGCATCGGAGTTGATTTAGACCAGGAAGAAGAAGTGTACAAGATCACATATTTACAATTAGACAAATAATAGAAAAATGCCTTGAGAGAAATATTGACTTTTACCTGTGTTTTATTGATTTAGTAAAGGTATTTGACACTGTGAGGGGGGGGTATGGCATTCCTTATAAGAACACAATGTAGAGCAAAATCTAATAAAAGCCATTAAAAGTTTTTACAATAAACATGTGCAGTGAGAGTAGCTGGAATTGTATTTGAAGAATTTGATGTAGATATAGGAGTAAGACAGGGTTGCGTCCTTAGCCTTTTTTTGTTTTGTTTATCACATTTATGCATTCAGTTGCAAAGGCATCCTCAAAAATGAAGAAAATGAATGTAGGTATGTGGAAGCTCAAACCAGTAAATGTAGCAATGCTTTCATTTGCTAATGATTTAGTTCTGTTTGGAAAATTAGAAAGGGACTTTCAGTCGAATATCAACATGATGAATAATGAAATAGATAAAAGAGGAATGAAATAAATACAAAGAAAACCAAAACAATGCTAGTAACTATGGAAACTTACACACAAAATCTTAAACTGGGCAGGGAGAAGCTACAATTACAAAGGAGTAATGATTATCTCAGACGGATAATTAACAGAAGAAATCAGCCAGAGAATCCAAAAGTTAATGACAATAAATAACCATCCAGGAAAGGCATTTATAGGTAAACAAGAATTGTCAACAAAAACCAAAATGGCAGTATACAACACAGTTTATTGTCCTATTCTCCTCCATGGCAGTGAAACCTGGACCTTAGACAGTAGAGAATATAGTAGAGTGCAGGCAGCCGAAATGAAATATCTAAGAAGAGAAGTAGGGAAAACTAAAAGAGACCAAATCAGAAACACAACAAGAGATGAAACCAAAGCAGATGGCATAAAAACTAAGATCGAAATAAATCAGCTGAGATGGTTTGGGCGTGTAAACAGAATGAATGACAATATAATAGCTAAATCAGTATACAATGCTAAAACTCAAAGTAAAAGAGCAAAAGGCAGACCTGGGAGAAAATGAGAAGAAGGTATAAAAGAGACATTAAAGCAAATAAATTTAACGTTTTTGGAAGGAAACACAAAATGCCAGGACAGGGCAGCCTGGAGAAAGATCATTTCGAGCATCTTAACCCATACACCACAAGGTAGAATGGGAGTTGATAAAGAAAGAAAGAAAGAAAATTATTCTTCACACATACAGCTTACGCACTACGTGATTAAAATATGTATAACATAACATACAAAAAAATCTAATTTTTATTATCTTCTCCATGTATGTATGAATGCATGTATGTATGTATGTATGTATGTATGTATGTATGTATGTGTGTATGTATGTATGTATGTATGTATGTATGGATGGATGGATGGATGGATGGATGTATGTATTTATCTGTGTATCTATCTATCTATCTATTTATCTAGGTATGCAGATGTCGTGATGTCTGCCTTAATAGCGTATGCTGAGATGTATTCTGGGCCACTAGCTTTTCCAGCTTTTACGGATTGCATGTAGATCGCCTTATTATTGTCTCTGCTTTTGATGGGATAGCATAGTTTATGGGCAAATCATTTCCGCTAGTAATATCTCCTGTGGTTCTTGAGATGCAGGGTATTTGAAAAGCTCCTTAATGTATGTCATCTGTCTATGCAGTTGTTTTTCATTCCCTGACATCTCTGTCAGTTACTGCTGTTGTTGTCTTACTATGCTTGCCAGAGAGTTGATTAGTCATTATGTACAGCCTTCCCATGTTTTCTCATGCTTCGACTTAATTTCCATATATTTTCGGATCTCTGCCTTAACACCACGTTTCACCTTTTTATAGTAAATCTGCTCAATTCTGTTCAATTTGTCTTCAATAAATCGCACGCATCTGTATTAAACCTTTAAAGGGATCAGCGGACACCAAATTTCCGCCACAACCGGAAATTTTACTTCCTGTGACCGAGCTTGCCTAATGGGTTGAAGAGAGTCTTTAAGCAACATCCTGACTTACCGGTATCAGGATTCTTATATTATCATTTGTAACTGGAAATCAATATCGTTAACATCTCTCACAGTAACGTGTTTCATGTTTCACTGGGACGCGTCAGAATACACAATATTATCTGTGATAAATTTATACTACATGTATACGTATATGCTTTACTATAAGTCTATGTTATATACTTTTATTATATAATATCTTTTTAAAAACCATCCTATAATATATATATATATATATATATATATATATATATATATATATATATATATATATATATATATATATATATATATATATATATACATATATATAGTTCTAACAAACATCCATTCAATCTGATCTGTGTGTGAGTGAATAGAATAATGAAGGAACAATGTAAATAATACTAATAATATGAAGATGAATGAATGAATAAATAAATGATTGAATCAATACATGAATGAATGAATGAATTACTGAATTAATTAATAAATTACTGAATTAATTAATGAATAAATAAATGAATGAATGAATGAATGAATGAATGAATTAATGAATAAATGAATGAATGAATTAATTAATGAATAAATGAATGAATAAATGAATGAATGAATGAATTAATGAATGAATAAATGAATGAATGAATGAATTAATGAATAAATGAACGAATTGATTAATTAATGAATAAATGAATGAATGAATGAATAAATGAATGAATGAGTGAATGAATGAATAAATGAATGAATGAATGAATAAATGAATGAATGATAAAGATGTTTGAGCAAATTTGCTTTAATTTAATTTTTATATTCATTATGTGTTTCTTGTTATTATGATGTTTATTCTGTTTGTTTAAATCACGTGACGGATCGTTATACCATTGGCCACCTCTCGGCGCCATTAGTTCCATTCACCCACCACCGGCGGTTTGAGTTTTCATCGTTTTTCTTTGTCTCCTTGTCGTTGGTGAAAAGCGTAACGCTCGAAAACTTCTCTGTCCTGTCTCCTTTTCTTACTACCAGGCCTATAATTCCTATTTCACACCCATATTCATTAGTTAACAACATACAGCAGCATAATTAATTCCGTTCTGTCGTGTAATTATAAGGAAAGATCCTTCGAGGTCCATACAAAGAACGCTTGGGAGTAAACACTTGCGACAGACTAGCAATTAGCATCCTGACAAGGAAGTGATTATCATCACCTGTTCTGCTTCACGCTGTAAAAACCTGATAAGACGCGTCTCTATGGGCCGTAAAGGCCCCGTAAGAACTAAACTAACATGTAGTTATATCTAACTAGAATCACAACAAAACAACCGAAGTGGCTAACATTTTATCAACACAGAACGTAAATTATATATTATAAAAAAGGAAAAAAGAAAAAGGAAAAAAAGGAAGAAAAAAAGGAGCTCAAACAGAAGAAAACCATTAGCGTAGTGAACATTATTGTTAAATAAAAAGCACACGTCCAAGTCATTGTTTGTATACAAGGTACAACATTAGGAAACAATCTTTCTTTCTTTTCTTTCTTTCTTTCTTTCTTTCTTTATCAGTTCCCATTCAACCTCTCGGTGTATGGGTTTAAATGCCCGAGATGATCTTTCTCCAGGATGCCTTGTCATGGCATTTTCTGTTTCCTTCCAAAAATATTAAATTTCTATGCTTCAATGCCTCTTTTATATCTTCTTCCCACTTTCTCGGAGGTCTGTCTTTTGGTCTTTTACCTTGGGCTTTAGCACTGTATATGATTTAGCTATTTTAATGTCATTTATTATGTTTACATGCCCAAACCATCTCAATTGATTTGTTTCTATCTTAGTTTTTATGCCATCTGCTTTGGTTTGATCTCTGATTGTTGTGTTTCTGATTTTGTCTCTTTTTAGTTTTCCCTACTACTAGTACTACTCTTCTTAGATATTTCATTTCAGCTGCATGTACTCTACTGTATTCTCTGCTGTCTAAGGTCCAGGTTTCACTGCCATAGAGTACAATAAACTATATTGTATACTGCCATTTTGGTTTTTGTTGACAATTCTTGCTTACCTACAAATGTCCTAGATGGTTATATATTGCACTTGCCTTTTTGATTTTGTGGCTGATTTCTTCTCTTAGTTTTCCCTCTGAGTTAATCATTACTCCTAGGTAATTGTAGCTTTCAACTTGTTCTAAATTCTCCCTGCCCAATTTAAGATTTTGTGTTTTAGCTTCCCTGGTTACTAGCATTGTTTTGGTTTTCTTTGCATTTACTCTCATTCCTCTTTTATTTATTCATTGTTCATAATGTTAATATTCAACTGAAGGCCACTTTCTGATTTTCCAAACAGGACTAAATCAATGGCAAATGAAATCATTGCTGCATTTACTGGTTTGAGCTTCCATTCTTTTTTTTTCTTCATTTTTGATGATGCCTTTGCGACTGAATCCATAAATGTGATAAACAAAACAGGACTTACGATTCAACCCTGTCTTACTCCTATATCTAAATCAAATTCTTCAGATATGTTTCCAGCTACTCGCACTGCACAAGTTCGGTTTATTATAAAAACTTTTAATGGCTTCTATTAAATTTCGCTTTACATTGTATTCTTTTAAGGAATGCCATAGTTTTCCCCTCCTCACAGCATCAAATGCCTTTTCTAAGTCAATAAAACACAGGTGCAAGTCAATGTTTCTCTCAGGGATTTTTGTATTATTTGTCTAATTGTAAATATATTTTTGTACGCTTTTTCCCGGTCTAAATCTACTCTGATGTTCTTCAATCTGATCCTCTACTCTTTTCCTTAGTCTCATTTCCAGTATCCTGGCATATATGTTTCCTGGAACGCTAAGTAATGATATCCGTCTATAGTTTGAGCATTCTATAGTTGATCCTTTCTTATGTTTTGGTACTACAGTTCCCTTTTCCCAGTCGTCTGGCACCTGTTTGGACTTCCATGCTTGTTGGCATATTGTATGTAGTAGTTTGTCTGTCTCTCTCCCTTGGTTTTTAATCATTTCTGGATAAACTTGATCCGCTCCTGGGGCTTTTCCGAATTTCAATTTTCTTATAGCTATTTGTATTTCTTCCATTGATATATCTACATCTTCAGCTGTTACTCTTACTAATTTGATCTTTACTCCTTTTTCATATGTTCTGGAGGGATTATATAATTGGTGAAAATGCTTTCTCCACGTTTCCATGATTTGGCTGTTTCCTTTCATTATTTCTCATTTGGCATTCTTAATTTGTCGTATTGGATATGTTTTGGTCTTTCTCATGCTCTTCATTGCCCCTCAGAACAGCTTTTGATTTCCTTGATAACTTTCTTGAAGTCTTTGTCCAAACTCTTCCCATTGTTCCTGTTTTGCTTGCCTAACTTCCTCTTTGGCGATAGTTCTTTTTATTCACGTAATCTATCCTATCCTCTAGTCTCTTTGTTTGCAAGTATTTTTTCCAGGCATCCTTCTTTTCTTTGATCTTAGTCTTGCCATTATCATTCCACCATGCTGTTCTTTTCCTATGTCCTTTAATTTATTTCCTACCACAGACCTCTTTAGTACAACTGAGCAGTGTTTCTTTATACATCTGCCACTTTTCTTCTATTGTGCTATCATTCAGATCCATCTGTCTTTCACTGATAAATCTTTTTATCCTAGATTGGTATACCTGATTTACTACTGGTTTATTTAGGTCCTCTATTTTGAGTTTAGTAGCTTTCTTCTCTTTCTTTTTCTGTTTGTTTTCTTCAGTCAGTAATCTCATTTTGGAAATCACTAGGTGATGATCACTTAATATTTCTGTCCTCTGTTTACTCTTGTATCCAATGTACTGTAAAAAAGGAGTTGCTAACTATTATGTAGTCTATCGTTGACTTTTCACACCTGTCTTCATTTATTCTTGTATATTTGTGGATATATTTATGAGGAAAGATGGTGTTGGCTGTTGTCATGTTATTCTTTAGGCAAAAATCTGTTAGTCTCTCTCCATTTGGAGAAGTTGTTGTCTCTCCTTCTTTACTATTACTCCTCCTGACATTTATACAGTGTTGCTTACTCTAGCGTTTAAATCTCCTAAAAGCATTAGTTCCTGTTTGGGTTTAAGATTCTCTGCAGCTATTTGTAGATCGTTTTTGAAGATATCTTTTTCTTCCACAGATAATCCCCCCCCAAACCCACCCCAACCCAACCCATCTGCAAATCTTATAATATGAGATAACTACCCTCTACTTTGAAAACCAACACGAACAAATATGAACAAATAATAGCAGTCTACAATAAGAATTCTTTCTTCAAGAATTAAGAAATACGTCCTCTTTGACATCTAACTATGAAATGTTAATGTTCAAGCCCATGTTTGAGAGTCGCCTTTGTCTTCATCAATCTATAAAACCAAACCAACACATCCAAAACAAGACGAAGCTATTTACAAAACCCAACCTCATCAAAATCTGCACACAATAAGAAGAAAAAAGCGACCTACTGGATTCATGTCTTTATATGCATGCTATTTTCAGATTAATGAATTCCAGAAGTAATTTGGGCGATTTGTGTCTTTATATGCATGCTATTTTCAAATTAATGAATTCCATAAGTTATTGGGGCGATTTGTGACTCTGTATGCATGCTATTTTCAGATTAATGAATTCCAGAAGTTATTGGGGTGATTTGTGTCTTTATATGCATGCTATTTTCAAATTAATGAATTCCATAAGTTATTGGGGCGATTTGTGACTCTGTATGCATGCTATTTTCAGATTAATGAATTCCAGAAGTTATTGGGGTGATTTGTGTCTTTATATGCATGCTATTTTCAGATTAATGAATTCCAAAAGTTATTGGGGTGATTTGTGTCTTTATGTGCATGCTATTTTCAGATTAATGAATTCCATAAGTTATTGGGGTGATTTGTGTCTTTATATGCATGCTATTTTCAGATTAATGAATTCCAGAAATTATTGGGGTGATTTGTGTCTTTATGTGCATACTATTTTCAAATTAATGAATTCCATAAGTTATTGGGATGATTTGTGTCTTTATGTGCATGCTATTTTCAGATTAATGAATTCCAGAAGTTATTGGGATGATTTGAGACTCTATATGCATGCTATTTTCAGATTAATGAATTCCAGAAGTTATTGGGGCGATTTGTATTTTTTCAATGGGAAAACGAAATATAAAATGAACCTATACACTGAAATCGAAATAGAAAGAAATGCCACGAACTACATACAACCCAGACTCGACAACATTGATGACGACGTTCAGGCAAATGTAAAAAAAATAAAAATATTCACACATACATGTATGAGGGTAACTATGTACATATCAATATGTTATTATGAACGATGCGTAAATCAAATTATTCTGTTTGAATCTTTTTGGGTTTTTTTGGTTACTTTCATACATCAAAACGAGCTTAAAAAGTTATGATATTTCCAGGACATTTCATTAGCGTATTGAAAGTCGGAGGTTCGTTTAACCTGTGGATGTAGAAGATGCATACATTATTATGAAAGTAAATCTGATGTAAAATGTGCTCAAATCTATCATGAACGAAACGAGGTGTCCGTCTTTACCATATTATTATTATAATTATAATTAGGCCGAAAAGGACCCAAAAAAAAACTCACCTGGGCGCATTGTCTAACGCGAATATCGTTAAAGTAAAGAAAATGTCCTTCAAGGTCGTTACAGTCCATAGAGCCGGAGCTTATCCCAGTTTCAATAGCGTGAAGCCCTACATGTGACAATAATCACCTCCTAGACATGACGTTAGTCTGACGCAGGGTTCTTACTCCCAAGCTAATGCTTGTACCCATATTCACCGGGGTAGACTGGGGAAACATGAGTATTAAATGTCTTTCCCAAGGAACATAACGTCAGGGTAAGCTTTACTAGGATTCGAACTCAGGACCTCATCATCCCCGGCCCAGTAGCTTAACCGCCTGGCCACTGACGCCACAAATATCGTTAAGGCAGGAAGCAAAGCCATGGCGTGAGCAAAGAGCGTAACTTGTATCTGCTGAAGTACTCTTTGTTGAAAGACTGCAAGTTTAGTTATACGTCTAGTCAATGTAATAATACCCTGGTACAAGTAATTATAATATGCATGATATAATATACAAATTACTGATAAGTACATGACTTTACTTTACGTAACGTAATCACGTACAACATTCACTGTGAGATTAAGAGAATTGATTGATTGATTGATTGATTGATTGATTGATTGATTGATCTTTATTCAAAAAGGGAAACAATTAGGCATTCGGTCTGTCTTACATCGAGCCCTTCATGACAAAACCATAGAGTGTGACATAAAAACAACAACAGTTGAAATAAAAAATTAAAATAATAGTAATAATAGTAATAGCAATAATAATAATAATAATAATAATAATAATAATAATAATAATAATAATAATAATAATAATAATAATAATAATGATAATACTAATACTACTACTACTTCTAATAATAATGATAATGATAATAATAATAATAATAATAATAATAATAATAATAATAATAATAATAATAATAATAATAATAATAATTATCTAATGCTATGCGAACAATAATTGTACATGTATAACAATAGTACAGTAATAACGTCTTGATAATAACTCTCATAACAGGTGAGTCAATAATGATAATTCTCTTTTGAGGTAAGAGTGAAAGGAGAGGGAGAGTAATCAATGAAAGTAATTTATTACTATTACATGTACAATAATTTATAAGTATCTTGAATCAAGGATATTGATACAATAACGTGATAATGATAAGGGAGAACTAAAAAGCATAAATGAGGATAATGGTGAGACGTAGAGTATGACGTTGCTTATTCTGAAGATGACATTAAGCATTTAATATTATTGAATTATATGATATACATGTAAGAGCATGTCATGACAGGAGGATGAAAAAGTTTACAAGTTTTTACCAATGAAGACATTATGATGGTGAAAGTGAAAACAAATTGTTAATGATAAGGGTGGCTATATGGTGTTGATGAGAGGTATTTGAATGCTGTTGATGAAGAAAACATCAACAGTGATTAAAATGAATAACGTTTACAAGTAAGATGCTAATGAGAGATGCTAATGATGAGGATGAAACGGGGGAGAAGGATAATGAAATTACGTATAGCGGAAATAGTACCGATAGTAATACTAACGCGACCATTTTCCAATAAACATTTGCGTCTGTGAAGACATCGGACTGTTCCCAGTCTAAACATACCCTGCGAGAGCATGTTTGAAATTGAGTGTCTCACTCCGATTTCGAACTAAGGAAGGAAGGGCATTCCACTCTTTGGCTCCCAAGTAGTTGAGGGAACGTTTGTAGACTTCAGTATTAGCTCGCGGTAAAGACAGGTTTTCTAATTGAGATCCATAGGGTGAATCTTTAAATTTGAATAGTTTCTGTAAATACCTTGGTGCAGTTTTTGTAATGACATTATGCATGATCATCAGGCGCCTTTGCGCGAACATCTTTTGAAGAGGAAGGCGGGAACCAAATCGGAAATACTGGCGGACGGCTGCAACGCAATTACCTTTACCGCCCTTTTCTGTAGGGAGAAAAGATGGTCAAGATTGGACTGTGCAGATGTTCCCCAAACCGTACTACAGTAGATGAGAATACACCGGATATAAGCAAAAGTAAAATACTTTACGACAGTTGAGGTCAATGACGAATTTGATCTTGTTCAATAAGAAGATCTTTGAGGAGATAGTCTTGCAAAGCTAAGATATATGCTTGTCCCACAAGAGATATTGATCAATTTTTATCCCTTAAGTTTTGTGGCCGGAGACTTCTCTGAGTTTAGCATGATCAAGTGCTAGATTGAGAGAGTAAGAATATCTCTGAAATTTGTACCTATGAGCATACACTCTGTTTTAGTGGGATTTAATGTAATTTTATTGGCTCGACACCAGTACATGAGATATGTGCAGGCTAACATTTAGCTCTTTGTTGATTATTTCCAGGTCGGAACCAGATTTGCTTAATGTGACGTCATCTACAAACATGTCACAACAAATATGCCGCAAAAATAGCGGTAAGTCATTGATGAACAATAGGAACAGCAATGGTCCTAATATGGAACCTTGTGGAACGCCTACTTCAGTGGGAAAGATTGAGGACTTCTTATTCTGTAAGACTACTTGTTGAGTCCGTAATGAAAGGTATGAGTTGAAAAAGGTCAATGTCATTGGGGATAACCCATCAATTGACAATTTCTTTAGAAGAATATTATGATAAACCAGATCGAAGGCTTTGGAAAAATCAACGAAAATTACTCGTGTCATTTTGCTTTCATTCATAGAAGACAACCGGTTTGCAATAAGCTTTAGGAGTGCAGATTCACATCAGTGATTAGCACGGAAACCTGACTGGTTCGCATGAATGAGATCATAGGAGCGTAAGTAGTTGGTTAGATGAAAGTGACAATGTCTTTCGAAAGGTTTGGAGAGAGCGGACAAAAATTGAGATTGAATGATAATCATTTGTGTCGTTTTTATCACCGCTTTTGAACAGAGGCATCAATCTGGCGTGTTTAAATTTGTGCGGATAAACACCTTTCGATATGCACATATTGTAGATGTAAGTTAGATCTCACATAAGGAGCTGCAAATTTCAGAATACTTGCACTTACTCCATCGATCCCTGCATTATTACTCGGCTTCAGGGACAATATTAAGTTGAAGATCTCGTGAACCTCCATGAACGGAATAAAGAAAGGAGACTGGTGATCATCAAAATTATGGGAGCAGAAGTCGATCAGGAAAAGTAGTTAGATAAGTCAGGCCTGCAACAAACAGACAAACCAAATCAAACAAATAAAGACAAAGAAAAATCCCCAACCAAAAAAAACCCCAAACCAAAACAAAACAAACACCCGCCCCCAAAAACAAAACAAAAAACAAAACACAACAAAAAACAAACAAAACAAGATAACCCAAAAACAAAAACAAAGCAAAACTCCCAGATGTAACCAGCAAGTTATAATTTTCAAACACTCAATGAATTGCATGTCTCATATTCAAATAATATAGTCATCAGAATATTCTTCCTCCCCCTCCCCATCCCCAGTTTTAACTTATCTTGTCTTATCATGTAAAGCAGCAGAGACTGGCAACTGTGTGTGTAGTAGTGGACGGCAGTGAACACGGTGACATTACAAAGGGATATATATATATATAGTTGTGTTTACAAGGGATTGACATTTCAATTGGAATAAAAACGATAATAATGGTTTAGGTGAGTGACATAATTTAGGCAGAGCAAGATAATTCTGCTGGTCCAGTAAATACCGACTAATCAGTGTGAACGGTCAGACTGGCAAGAAATGATGCCCATTGATGGGTGTGAACGGCCAAACTGGCAAGAAATGATGTCCATTGATCGGTGTGAACGGCCAAACTGGCAAGAAATGATGCCCATTGATGGGTGTGAACGGCCAAACTGGCAAGAAATGATGCCCATTGATGGGTGTGAACGGCCAAACTGGTAAGAAATGATGCCCATCGATGGGTGTGAACGGCCAGACTGGCAAGAAATGATGCCCATTGATCGGTGTGAACGGCCAAACTGGCAAGAAATGATGCCAATTGATCGGTGTGAACGGCCAAACTGGCAAGAAATGATGCCGATTGATCGGTGTGAACGGTCAGACTGGCAAGAAATGATGGCCATTGATCGGTGTGAACGGCCAAACTGGCAAGAAATGATGCCCATTGATCGGTGTGAACGGTCAGACTGGCAAGAAATGATGCCCATTGATCGGTGTGAACGGTCAGACTGGCAAGAAATGATGCCCATTGATCGGTGTGAGCAGCCAAACTGGCAAGAAATGATGCCCATTGATCGGTGTGAACGGCCAGACTGGCAAGACATGATGCCCATTGATCGGTGTGAACGGCCAATCTGGCAAGACATGATGCCCATTGATCGGTGTGAACGGCCAGACTGGCAAGACATGATGCCCATTGATCGGTGTGAAC
Organism: Doris montereyensis; assembly: GCA_037039925.1. Taxonomy (NCBI): domain Eukaryota; kingdom Metazoa; phylum Mollusca; class Gastropoda; order Nudibranchia; family Dorididae; genus Doris; species Doris montereyensis. The sequence goes on from JAXRKP010000053.1 coordinate 462,526, forward strand.
GGCCAGACTGGCAAGAAATGATGCCCATTGATCGGTGTGAACGGCCAGACTGGCAAGACATGATGCCCATTGATAGGTGTGAACTGAACAGCCAAACTGGCAAGAAATGATGCCCATTGATCGGTGTGAACGGTCAGACTGGCAAGAAATGATGCCCATTGATCGGTGTGAACGGTCAGACTGGCAAGAAATGATGCCCATTGATCGGTGTGAACGGTCAGACTGGCAAGAAAATGATGTCCATTGATCGGTGTGAACGGCCAAACTGGCAAGAAATGATGCCCATTGATCGGTGTGAACGGCCAAACTGGCAAGAAATGATGCCCATTGATCGGTGTGAACGGCCAGACTGGCAAGACATGATGCCCAATGATCGGTGTGAACGGCCAGACTGGCAAGACATGATGCCCATTGATCGGTGTGAACAGTCAGACTGGCAAGAAATGATACCCATTGATCGGTATGAACGGCCAATCTGGCAAGAAATGATGCCCATTGATCGGTGTGAACGGCCAAACTGGCAAGAAATGATGTCCATTGATCGGTGTGAACGGTCAGACTGGCAAGAAATGATGCCCATTGATCGGTGTGAACGGTCAGACTGGCAAGAAATGATGCCCATTGATCGGTGTGAACGGCCAAACTGGCAAGAAATGATGTCCATTGATCGGTGTGAACGGCCAAACTGGCAAGAAATAATGCCCATTGATGGGTGTGAACGGCCAGACTGGCAAGACATGATGCCCATTGATCAGTGTGAACGGCCAAACTGGCAAGAAATGATGCCCATTGATCGGTGTGAACGGTCAGACTGGCAAGAAATGATGCCGATTGATCGGTGTTAACGGCCAAACTGGCAAGAAATGATGCCCATTGATCGGTGTGAACGGTCAGACTGGCAAGAAATGATACCCATTGATCGGTGTGGACGGCCAATCTGGCAAGACATGATGCCCATTGATCGGTGTGAACGGCCAGACTGGCAAGACATGATGCCCATTGATCGGTGTGAACGGCCAAATTGGCAAGAAATGATGCCCATTGATCGGTGTGAACGGCCAAACTGGCAAGAAATGATGCCCATTGATCGGTGTGAACGGCCAGACTGGCAAGAAATGATGCCCATTGATCGGTGTGAACGGTTAGACTGGCAAGAAATGATGCCCATTGGTCGGTGTGAACGGCCAAACTGGCAAGAAATGATGCCCATTGATAGGTGTGAACAGCTAAACTGGCAAGAAATGATGCCGATTGATCGGTGTGAACGGTCAGACTGGCAAGAAATGATGCCCATTGATCGGTGTGAACGGTCAGACTGGCAAGAAATGATGCCCATTGATC
>JAXRKP010000053.1:481366-496366 GCA_037039925.1 Doris montereyensis
AGAAGAAGAGGAAGGAGCAGGAAGAAGGAGGGAGGAGGAGGAGCAAGGAGAAGGAGAAGGAGAAGGAGAAGGAGAAGGAGAAGGAGAAGGAGAAATAGGAGAGGAGAAGGAGAAGGAGAAATAGAGGAGAAGGAGAAGGAGAAGGAGAAGGAGAAGGAGAAGAAAGAAGAAGAAGAATATTTATACTTGCTGCATAACGATATATTCGACGCCGACGCCAAAATGAATGAATCATGTTCCGTACCGCTAACTTTGTGATAGTGTTTATACGACGTTTATGATACCATATCTGTAATATCACATCATATCCTTTCAGAGGCGATGTAGGTCATTTGACCTTAAATGCCCCATACATCTCAAAATAATCATGGAGTTTTTGAAAATGCATGAACATACAGTAATCAATAAAAACAATGCACATTCATTCATCATACAAATATGTTAAATTATAGAGCTCCATATCAATGACATTTTTAAAATAATTAATACTTATACTTGGCATTTTTTGTTTTGAACAGTAAATTATTCCATAATTTGATTATTCGTATATTAAAAAAATTATGTCTCACAGAAGTAGAACTTCCTGTAATAAAATCTAAATCCAAGTAAAATTCATATGAGAATATTTGAATAATGATTTATAATCAATATTATCTATGTTATGAACAATGTTGTACAATTAGATGAGGTCCCCCCGTTTTCTTTTGTATTTTAGTGAAGGGGAGTCGAAGAAATTTCAATCTTACATCACGTGACATATTACCATCCTCCTTTCTCTCAATAACCTTGTCGCTCGTCTTTGAGCTGACCGAAATTTTGATGATTTTATCGAAATATCATTTTAAATGTCTTCTTTTGAGTATATGACAATGACAAAATGAAATGATTTTTCAACGAAAATTTAAGAAAAAAATTAGATTAGATTTAGAGATATATCCTGAAGAGAAAGAATGAACCGCTCGTTGATGCTAAATACCGACCACTGAGCACATACTGTGTGAATAAATTGGTTGCCATGGGGGAATTTAAAAAATAAACGCTACATAGGTGTTATATTTAATTTTGTTTGTTCATGTTAATCCAGAGTCTATTACGAGTGTTCTATTGAATTTTGGGTTTGTCATCTGCATTCGTTTAAAAGATTACCCCATAACATAGATAGTCTGAAATCAAATAATACTTTTTTTAAAGTCAGGTTGTCACTTTCGGGCTTCTATTTTTATAATAAAGATGACAAACTCTAAAAATGAGGATATCTTGCCGAGTTTGGTGCAGTATAAAATGCAATAATAACAGGACTTTGAAGATACATGAATGAATAAAATGAATTAATTACAGGAATAGCCAAAAATACGTGGATCAATGGGTAAATAATTAAATCAGTAAATAAAGTAAATGAAAAGACAATAATGTTAAATAAATGAATAACAAAAGAAAGAAAGAAAGAAAAAGCAACAACAGAGTAAGTAAATATAATAATAAAGAGCAACATAAATAATTAGATAAATACTTAAATCATAATTAAATAAACTTAAAAGTAAATTATCACAAAGGAATTCAGATTGATAAAAAACCCAACAATGTAACATGAAATTATCAGTATAAATATTTTCAATCAAACATTGACTTCAATCTATCAGCTGTAAGATTTGAACTATCACGTGTTAGTTTTCTTATCAATTATTGTCCCTTTGAAAAACTTGTATTCACGTTGTTGCTTACGACGATGAAGATTCACTCGTCTGGTGGTTCGAGAAATTAAAAACATCCACACTCATAGCCTTCTCTCATAGAGACATTACTTTGACCATGCAAGTTCAAGAACATAAGCTTGGAATCAACGAATGCCCCAATCTCACTCTAGTTATATGTCTTTGATTCATCAATCATTCGCCCATGCAAGTTATTGACGACAAGCCAGCTCGCGTGTGCCGATGTTGGCCTCGTCACTTCGTGGCAGTGACGTTGTGAATTAAGAGTAGATCTACGTCAATAAGAAATGCTGGCATGTATGCGTTCGTAACTACACTAATCGCAAGGCAGTAACATACTCTACTCTATCGCCTTGTTCAGTCTTGCCCAATACTGTTTATCGTATGTTGGGTACACATTTTTAATGGAGAAAAAAATAATCTCTTCGTAAAAGAGCTTGCACTTTGACACCATAGGAAAATAACTAGGTGTGGCTGGCTTCATGCTTAAGGAGAGAGAGAGAGAGAGAGAGAGAGAGAGAGAGAGAGAGAGAGAGAGAGAGAGAGAGAGAGAGAGAGAGAGAGAGAGAGAGAGAGAGAGAGAGAGAGAGAGAGAGAGAGAGAGAGAGAGAGAGAGAGAAGAGAGAGAGAAAGAGAGAGGGAGAGAGAGAGAGGGAGGAGAAGGGAGGGAGGGAGGGAAGGAGGGATGGAGGGAGGGAGGAGAGAGAGAGAGGGAGGGAGGGACGGAGGGAGGGACGGAGGGAGGGAGGGAGAGATAGATAGATAGAGAGAGAGAGAGATCCGAGGTTATCCTATCGTAGGCTTGATTTTATGTCTTAGGGGCAAAATCCCATCTTTTTCACCACGCGTTGGTGCCAATGTATACCAGCTATAGCTAGATCACATCTTTCTCACCACGCGTTGGTGCCAATGTATACCAGCTATAGCTAGATCACATCTTTCTCACCACGCGTTGGTGCCAATGTATACCAGCTATAGCTAGATCACATCTTTCTCACCACGCGTTGGTGCCAATGTATACCAGCTCTTTCATAGCTAGATCACATCTTTCTCACCACGCGTTGGTGCCAATGTATACCAGCTATAGCTAGATCACATCTTTCTCACTACGCGTTGGTGCAAATGAATACCAGCTATAGCTAGAGGCAAAATCCCGTCTTTTTCACCACGCGTTGGTGCCAATGAATACCAGCTATAGCTAGATCACATCTTTCTCACCACGCGTTGGTGCCAATGTATACCAGCTATAGCTAGATCACATCTTTCTCACCACGCGTTGGTGCCAATGTATACCAGCTATAGCTAGATCACGTTTTTCTCACCACGCGTTGGTGCCAAAGAATACCAGCTATAGCTAGATCACGTTTTTCTCACCACGCGTTGGTGCCAATGTATACCAGCTATAGCTAGATCACATCTTTCTCACCACGCGTTGGTGCCAATGTATACCAGCTATAGCTAGATCACATCTTTCTCACCACGCGTTGGTGCCAATGTATACCAGCTATAGCTAGATCACATCTTTCTCACCACGCGTTGGTGCCAATGTATACCAGCTATAGCTAGATCACATCTTTCTCACTACGCGTTGGTGCAAATGAATACCAGCTATAGCTAGAGGCAAAATCCCGTCTTTTCACCACGCGTTGGTGCCAATGTATACCAGCTATAGCTAGATCACATCTTTCTCCCCACGCGTTGGTGCCAATGTATGCCAGCTATAGCTAGATCACATCTTTCTCCCCACGCGTTGGTGCCAAAGAATACCAGCTATAGCTAGATCACATCTTTCTCCCCACGCGTTGGTGCCAAAGAATACCAGTTATAGCTAGAGACAGTGGCGTCAGTGGCCGAGCGGTTAGACTACCGAACTGGGGATCATGAGGTCCTGAGTTCGAATCCTAGTAAAGCCAGGTCCGACGTTGCGTTCGATGGGAAAGACATTTAACTCGCATTTACCCACTCTACCCAGGTGCAAATTGGTACAAGGAGTATCTTGGGAGTGTCACCTGTTCCACTTCACGCTATAGAAACTGCAATAAGCTCCGGCTCTATAGGCCAAAAGGGCCTTGAAGGAACTTTACTTTTTTTTTTTAAGAAGTGGGCGGTGGACAGGTAAGCACCTGTACGGAGAGTAGATGATCCTGCCCTCCACGAGTCTCCTGCTGCCTTGCAGGCGGGTCCTGGCCGACCAAAGGCTAAGGGAGTTAACCCTGACATAAAACAACCTGCTGCTTTGCAGGCCGGTCTTGACCGACCAAAGGCTAAGAAAGTTAGCCCTGACAGAAAATAACAACTTGTTTCCCTGCAGGCTGGTCTTGGTGGCAACCCCACCATATACCTAGGGTACAGTGAGCTAATCCCCTGCTTATCCAAAACCAAAACGATTCAGAGAAATAAACGCAATATAACCCGCTTGAACTTTCGAAGACGAACTTGGAAACGAATACGGACTGTGATTTTCGAACATGGAATGTTAGGGCAATAAATAGAAAAGAGTTAGAATTAGGTGAAGAAATGGAAAAATTCAAAGTAGATATTTTGGCCACTACAGAAACAAAGAAAAAAGGACAAGGAATAGAAAATGTAGGACCGAATCATATTTTAATCTTCTCTGGAGTAGATGTCAAAGATAGAGCTAGAGCAGGAGTAGGCCTCGCTAGGTGCATAAAAGGCATGAAAAGCTACTAGAAAGTTGAAATTTATAAGCCTTCGGCTATTGGAGGTAAATATCAAACCAAAAGGAAGAGAAATTAAATTATTAATAGCTTATTGACCAAACGGAGACGCAGCTAAAGAAGAAAAAGATATCTTCGAAAACGATCTACAAATAGCTGCAGAGAATCTTAAAACCAAACAGGAACTAATGGTTTTAGGAGATTTAAATGCTAGAGTAGGCAACAACGTAGAAACGTCGGGAGGAGTAATAGGTAAAGAAGGAAAGACAACAACTTCTCCAAATGGAGAGAGACTAATAGATTTTTGCCTAAAGAATAACTTGAAAATAGCCAACACCTTTTTCCTCATAAAGATTTCCACAAATATACAAGAGTAAATGAAGACAGGTGTGAAAAGTCAATGGTAGACTACATAATAGTTAGCAGCTCCTTTTTACAGTACATTGGATGCAAAAGTAAACAGAGGGACAGAAATATTTAGTAATCATCACCTAGTGATTTTCCAAAATGAGATTACTGACTGAAGAAAACAAACAGAAAAAGAAAGAGAAGAAAACTACTAAACTCAAAATAGAAGAACTAAATAAACCAGTATTAAAACAGGTATACCAATCTAGGATAAAAAAATTTATCAGTGAAGGACAGATGGATCTGAATGAAAGCACAATAGAAGAAAAGTGGCAGATGTATAAAGAACCACTGCTCAGTTGTACTGAAGAGGTCTGTGGTAAGAAACAAATTAAAAGAGATAGGAGAGAGAACAACCTGGTGAAATGAGAATGTCAAGACTAAGATCAAAGAAAAGAAGGATGCCTGGAAGAAATACTTGCAAACAAAGAGACCAGAGGACAGGATACATTACGTGAATAAAAGAACAATCGCCAAAGAAGAAGTGAGGAAAGCAAAACAGGAACAATAGGGAAAAGTTTGGACAAAAACTCCAAGAAAGCTATCCAGGAAATCAAAAGCTGTTCTGGGGGTAATGAAGAGCACGAGAAAGACCAAAAGCATGCCCAATACGACAAATTAAGGATGCCAAAGGAGAAATAATGAAAGAAGACAACGAAATGTTGGACACAATGAGAAAACATTTTCACCAATTACATAATTCCCTCCAGGACGTATAAAACAAAGAGAAAGATCAATTGGTAAGAATAACAAGTAATCGGAGGAGACAGCTGAAGATGTAGATATATCAATGGAAGAAATCCAAACAGCTATAAGAAAAGTGAAATTAGGAAAAGCTATTATTATTATTATTATTATTATTATTATTATTATTATTATTATTATTATTATTATTATTATTATTATTATTATTATTATTATTATTATTATTATTATTATTATTATTATTATTATTATTATTATTATTATTATTATTATTATTATTATTATTATTATTATTATTATTATTATTATTATTATTATTATTATTATTATTATTATTATTATTATTATTATTGTTATTATTATTATTATTATTATTATTATTATTATTATTATTATTATTATTATTATTATTATTATTATTATTATTATTATATTATTATATTATTATTATATTATTATTATATTATTATTATTATTATTATTATTATTATTATTATTATTATTATTATATTATTATTATATTATTATTATTATTATTATTATTATTATTATTATTATTATTATTATTATTATTATTAATTATAATTATTGTCATTATTAATTATATAATTATTATACTTATCCTATTATTATTATTATTATTATTATTATTATTATTATTATTATTATTATTATTATTATTATTATTATTATTATTATTATTATTATTATTATTATTATTATTATTATTATTATTATCATTATTATCATTATTATCATTATTATTATTATTATGATGATTATTATGATGATTATTATGATGATTATTATTATTGTTATTATTATTATTATCATTATTATCATTAAATCATTATTATTATTATTATTATTATTATTATTATTATTATTATTATTATTATTATTATTATTATTATTATTATTATTATTATTATTATTATTATTATTATTATTATTATTATTATTATTATGATTATTATTATGATGATTATTATGATGATTATTATTATTATTATTATTATTATTATTATTATTATTATTATTAAATCATTATCATCATCATCATCATCATCATCATCATCATCATCATCATCATCATCATCATCATCATCATCATCCTCATCTGGTATGGATGTAGATCCGATGAAGATGAGGATGAGGATGAGCCATACCCGAATTTCCCTACATTTCTATTCTATTAACTGTTCAAACGACAAAGGTAGATAGTAATGAACGGAAGTAGTGACGATTTCATAGAGGGACGCTCTTTCCTAGTGTGCGTCAAATTGGAAAATAACACTATAGAACTTTGTCTACCTCTTATTAACTCTCGTATTAATCGCAAATTGATTTTTTCTTATATAGAGTTCAGAGCTTTGTCTTGCTTTGAAGGTAGTTCCACCTAGAATTTTAAAATTTGATTTAAATCATTGGACAAGACGAAGTCAAATTTAATGCAACTTCTGTGTCTACATGTAGATCTAGATCTAGATCTAGTCTACATCTAAACCTGGATCGAGAATCTAGACAGTATAATACAGGCTAAGTCTAGTAAAATAAATAAAATCTAGATCCACATGTAGATTGGATCGATCTCCACCCGCAACTCCTCCCCTCGACTAGATCATGGTGGTAATTTGAAGACCTGTTCAAGGTCCATCTAAATCTATATTACATGGGGTGTCATATATACAATCCCCTGTCTCACCCCATACTTTATATGAGTACTAAAAGCTCCTTTCTCCTATACACAACTAAAAACAACAATCCCTACTACTACCACCTCTACCACCAACAACACTATTGTTGCTACTACTACTACTACTACTACTACTACTACTACTACTACTACTACTACTACTACTACTACTACTACTACTACTACTACTACTACTACTACTACTACTACTACTACTACTACTACTACAACTACTACAACTGCATTACTACTACTACTACTACTACTACTACTACTACTACTACTACTACTACTACTACTACTACTACTACTACTACTACTACTACTACTACTACTACTACTACTACTACTACTACTACTACTACTACTACTACTACTACTACTACTACTACTACTACTACTACTACTACTACTACTACTACTACTACTACTACTACTACTACTACCATCATCACCACCACCACTACCACCACCACCACCACCATAAGCACTACCTCCAATACCACTACTATTATTACTATTATTATTACTACGACTACTACTACTACTACTACTACTACTACTACTACTACTACTACTACTACTACTACTACTACTACTACTACTACTACTACTACTACTACTACTACTACTACTACTACTACTACTACTACTACTACTACTACTACTACTACTACTACTACTACTACTACTACTACTACTACTACTACTGCTGCTACTACCACTACTACTACTACTGCTGCTACTACTGCTACTACTACTACTACTACTACTACTACTACTACTACTACTACTACTATAAACATTACTACAAAAAAACTACTGCTACTATTACTTCTACTACTATCGATATACTGCCTCAGTATGAAACCAAACCCAGCGAACCGTGCTGGTAAAAAAGAAGGTAAAGAACGAGGAGCCAGAGGAGCCGGAAACCCCACCACCGGAAGTGATAATTGATCCTTATGAACATTTGAGGTAAGGTGCGAAATACAATTGATGGGTTTGATTTGATTTGATTTAAATGTAGTCACATCCACAGCAAAGGTGATCTAACTTCAGAGTTTTTGTTTATTTTTGAGTGTGTGTAGCACTTTTAATCTTGCCCAGCTTCTTTAACGAGTGTTGTGATGTGCACATGGACCCTGCTTTTTTATCACCCGTCTCACATAGGACTAGGTGTCGATTCACCTACGTGGACAAGGGATTTGAGTAGTTAATGGTAGATTGGAGTAGTTAATGGAGTAGATTAGATTGGGTAGTTAATTGTAGATTGAGTAGTTAATGGTAGATTAGTATAGTTAATGGTAGATTGGAGTAGATTGGAGTAGTTAATGATAGATTGGATTAGATTGGAGTAGTTAATGGTAGATTAGTATAGCTAATGGTAGATTGGAATAGATTGGAGTAGTTAATGGTAGATTAGTATAGTTAATGGTAGATTGGACTAGATTGGAGTAGTTAATGGTAGATTGGAGTAGATTGGAGTAGTTAATGGTAGATTAGTGTAGATTGGAGTAGTTAATGTTAGATTGGAGTAGATTGGAGTAGTTAATGGAAGATTAGTGTAGTTAATGGAAGATTAGTGTAGTTAATGGTAGATTAGTGTAGTTAATGGTAGATTGGAGTAGATTGGAGAAGTTAATGGTAGATTGGAGTAGTTAATGTTAGATTAGTGTAGTTAATGGTAAATTGGAGTAGATTGGAGTAGTTAATGGTAGATTGGGTATATTGGAGTAGTTAATGGTAGATTGGAGTAGATTGGAGTAGTTAATGGTAGATTGGAGATTGCAGTAGTTAATGGTAGATTGGAGTATATTGAAGTAGTTAATGGTAGATTGAGTAGATTGGAGTAGTTAATGGTAGATTGAGTATATTGGAGTACTTAATGGTAGATTGGAGTAGATTGGAGTAGTTAATGGTATATTGGAGAAGATTGGAGTAGTTATAGTTAATGGTAGATTGGAGTAGAATGTAGTAGATTGGAGTAGTTAATGGTAGGTTGGAGTAGATTGCAGTAGTTAATGGTAGATTGGAGTAGATTGGAGTAGTTAATGATAGATTGGAGTAGATTGCAGTAGTTAAGGGTAGATTGGAGTAGTTAATTGTAGATTGGAGTATATTGGAGTAGTTAATCGTAGATTGGAGTATATTGGAGTAGTTAATTGCAGATTGGAGTATATTGGAGTAGTTAATGGTGGATTGGAGTAGATTGGAGTAGATTGGAGTAGTTCATTGTAGATTAGACTAGTTAATGGTAGGTTGGAGTAGATTGGAGTAGTTAATGGTAGATTGAGTAGATTGGAGTAGTTAATGGTAGATTGAGTAGATTGCAGTAGTTAATGGTAGATTGGAGTATATTGAAGTAGTTAATGGTAGATTGGAGTAGATTGGAGTAGTTAATGGTAGATTGGAGTATATTGGAGTAGTTAATGGTATATTGGAGAAGATTGGAGCAGTTAATGGTAGATTGGAGTAGATTGGATTAGTTAATGGTATATTGGAGAAGATTGGAGTAGTTAATAGTAGATTGGAGCAGAATGTAGTAGATTGGAGTAGTTAATGGTAGGTTGAGTAGATTGCAGTAGTTAATGATAGATTGGAGTATATTGGAGTAGTTAATGGTAGATTGGAGTAGATTGCAGTAGTTAAGGGTAGATTGGAGCAGTTAATGGTAGATTGGAGTATATTGGAGTAGTTAATCGTAGATTGGAGTATATTGGAGTAGTTAATCGTAGATTGGAGTATATTGGAGAAGTTAATGGTAGATTGGAGTATATTGGAGTAGTTAATGGTAGATTGGAGTATATTGGAGTAGTTAATGGTGGATTGGAGTAGATTGAGTAGTTCATTGTAGATTAGAGTAGTTAATGGTAGGTTGGAGTAGATTGGAGTAGTTAATGGTAGATTGGAGTAGATTTGGAGTAGTTAATGGTAGATTGAGTAGATTGGAGTAGTTAATGGTAGATTGGAGTATATTGAAGTAGTTAATGGTAGATTGGAGTAGATTGGAGTAGGTAATAGTAGATTGGAGTATATGGAGTAGTTAATGGTAGATTGGAGTAGATTGGAGTAGTTAATGGTATATTGGAGAAGATTGGAGTAGTTAATGGTAGATTGGAGCAGAATGTAGTAGATTGAGTAGTTAATGGTAGGTTGGAGTAGATTGCAGTAGTTAATGGTAGATTGAGTATATTGGAGTAGTTAATGGTAGATAGAGTAGATTGCAGTAGTTAAGGGTAGATTGGAGTAGTTAATGGTAGATTGGAGTATATTGGAGTAGTTAATCGTAGATTGGAGTAGATTGGAGTAGTTAATGGTGGATTGGAGTAGATTGGAGTAGATTGGAGTAGAATTAGGTTGGAGTAGGTTGGAGTAGATTGGAGTAGATTAGATTAGAGTAGATTGGAGTAGTTAGTGGTAGATTGGAGTAGATTGGAGTAGATTGTTGTAGAATGGTGTAGTTAATGGTAGATTGGAGTAGACTGGAGTAGATTGGTGTAGTTAATGGTAGATTGGAGTAGATTGCAGTAGTTGAGGGTAGATTGGAGTAGTTAATGGTAGATTGAGTATATTGGAGTAGTTAATCGTAGATTGGAGTATATCGGTGTAGTTAATGGTAGATTGGAGTAGATTGGAGTAGTTCATTGTAGATTAGAGTAGTTAATGGTAGGTTGGAGTAGATTGGAGTAGATTGGAGTAGTTAGTGGTAGATTGGAGTAGATTGGAGTAGTTAGTGATAGATTGGAGTAGATTGGAGTAGATTGGTGTAGAATGATGTAGTTAATGATAGATTGGAGTAGATTGGAGTAGATTGGTGTAATTAATGGTAGATTGGAGTAGATTGGAGTATATTTGGAGTAGATTGGAGTAGATTGGAGTAGATTGGAGTAGTTAATGGTAGATTGGAGTACATTGGAGTAGATTGGTGTAGTCAATGGTAGATTGGAGTAGATTGAGTAGATTGGAGTAGTTAATGGTAGATTGGAGTAGATTGGAGTAGATTGGAGTAGTTAATGGTAGATTGGAGTATATTGGAGTAGTTAATGGTAGATTGGAGTAGATTGGAGTAGTTAATGGTAGATTGGAGTAGATTGCAGTAGTTAATGGTAGATTGAGTAGATTGCAGTAGTTAATGGTAGATTGGAGTATATTGGAGTAGTAAATGGTAGATTGAGTATATTGGAGTAATTAATGGTAGATTGGTGTACTTAATGGTAGATTGTAGTAGATTGGAGTAGATTGGAGTGGTTAATGGTAGATAGGAGTAGATTGGAGTAGATTGGACTAGATTGGAGTAGTTAATGGTAGATTGGAGTAGATTGGAGTAGATTGGTGTAGTTAATGGTAGATTGGAGTAGATCGGAGTAGATTAGTGTAGTTAATGGTAGATTGGAGTAAATTAGTGTAGTTAATGGTAGATTGGAGTAGATTAGTGTAGTTAATGGTAGATTGGAGTAGATTAGTGTAGTTAATGGTAGATTGAGTAGATTAGTGTAGTTATTTGGAGTAGATCGAGTAGATTAGTGTAGTTAATGGTAGATTGGAGTAGATTAGTGTAGTTAATGGTAGATTGGAGTAGATTAGTGTAGTTAATGGTAGATTGGAGTAGATTAGTGTAGTTAATGGTAGATTGGAGTAGATCGGAGTAGATTGGTGTAGTTAATGGTAGATTGGAGTAGATCGGAGTAGATTAGTGTAGTTAATGGTAGATTGGAGTAGATTGGAGTAGATTAGAGTAGATTGGAGTAGCTAATGGTAGATTGGAGTAGATTGGAGTGATTAATGATAGATTGGTGTAGTTAATGCTAGATTGGAGTAGTTAATGGTAGATTGGTGTAGTGATTAATGATAGATTGGTGTAGTTAATGCTAGATTGGAGTAGTTAATGGTAGATTGGTGTAGTTAATGGTAGATTGAGTGTATTGGAGTAGTTAATGGTAGATTGGTGTAGTTAGTGGTAGATTGGAGTATATTGGAGTAGTTAATGTTAGATTGGTGTAGTCAATGGTAGATTGGAGTAGTTAATGGTAGATTGGAGTATATTGGAGTAGTTAATGGTAGATTGGTGTAGTTAATGGTAGATTGGTGTAGTTAATGGTAGATAAGTGTAGTTAATAGTAGATTGGGGTAGATTGGAGTAGTTAATGGTAGATTGGAGCAGTCAATGTTAGATTGGAGTAGTTAATGTTAGATTTGAATAGTTAATGTTAGATTTGAATAGTTAATGTTAGATTGGGGTAGTTAATGTTAGATTGGGGTAGTTAATATTAGATTTGAAAAGTTAATGCTAGATTTGAATAGTTAATGGTAGATTTGAATAGTTAATGGTAGATTTGAATAGTTAATGGTAGACTTGAATGGTTAATGTTAGCTTGGGTAGTTAATGGTAGATTAGAGTAGTTAATGGTAGATTGGAGTCGTCAATGGTAGATTGGAGTCGTTAATGTTAGATTGGAGTCGTTAATGTTAGCTTGGAGTAGTTAATGGTAGATTGGTGTATTTAATGGTAGATTGGAGTAGTTAATGGTAGATTGGAGTAGTTAATGGTAGATTGGGTAGGTAATGGTAGATTGGAGTATTTAATGGTAGATTGGAGTAGATAAGTAGTTAATGGTAGATTGGAGTAGTTAATGGTAGATTGGAGTAGTTAATGGTAGATTAGAGTAGTTAATGGTAGATTAGAGTAGTTAATCGTAGATTGAAGTAGTTAATGGAGATTTGAATAGTTAATGGTAGATTAGAAGTAGTTAATGTTAGATTTGGGTAGTTAATGGTAGATTAGAGTAGTTATTGGTACATTGGAGTAATTAATGGTAGATTAAAGTAGTTAATGTGTAGATTGCAGTAGTTAATAGTAGATTGGAGTAGTTAATGGTAGATTTGAAAATTTAATGGTAGATTGGAGTAGTTAAAGGTAAATTGGAGCAGTTCGTTGTAGGTTTTAAGTAATTGATGGTATATTGGAATAATCCATGGTAGATTGTAGGAGTAGTAGTAGTAGTAGTAGTAGTAGTAGTAGTAGTAGCAGCAGCAGTAGTAGTAGTAGTAGTAGTAGTAGTAGTAGTAGTACTAGTAGTAGTAGTAGTAGTAGTAGTAGTAGTAGCAGCAGTAGTAGTAGAAGTAGTACTAGTGGTAGAGGTAGTAGTGGTAGTAGTAGTAGTAGTCGTAACAGTAGTAGTAGTAGTAGTAGTAGTAGTAGTAGTAGTAGTAGTAGTAGTAGTAGTAGTAGTAGTAGTAGTAGTAGTAGTAGTAGCAGTAGTAGAAGTAGTAATAATAGTAGTAATGAAAGTTGTATTAGCTGAGGTAGTACTAGTAGTAGTAGTAGTAGTAGTAGTAGTAGTAGTAGTAGTAGTAGTAGTAGTAGTAGTAGTAGTAGCTAGTAGTAGTAGTAGTAAGCAGTCGTAGAAGTAGTCATAGTAGTAGTAGTGGTAGTAGTAGTAGTAGTAGTAGTAGTAGTAGCAGTAGTAGTTGTAGTGGTAGTAGTAGTAATAGTAGTAATACTAGTAGTAGGTCAGTAGTACTAGTAGTGGTAGTAGTAGTAGTAGTAGTAGCAGTAGTGGTAGTAGTAGTAGTAGTAATCGTAGTAGTAGCAGCAGTAATAGTAGTAGTAGTAGTAGTAGTAGTAGCAGTAGCAGTAGTAGTAGTAGCGGTAATAGTAGTAGTAGTGGAAGTAGCAGTAGTAGTAGTAGTAATTGTAATAGTAGTAGTAGTAATTGTAGTAGTAGTAGTAGTAGTAGTAGTAGTAGTAGTAGTAGTAGTAGTAGTAGTAGTAGTAGTAGTAGTAGTAGTAGTAGTAGTAGTAGTAGTAGTTAGTAGTAATAATAATAATAATAATAATAATAATAATAATGACAATAATAATAATAGTAGTGGTAGTAGTAGTAGTGGTAATAGTAACAATATTAGTAGTAGTAGTAGTAGTAGTAGCAGTAATAGTAGTAGTAGTAATAGTAGTAGTAGTAGTAGTAGTAGTAGTAGTAGTAGTAGTAGTAGTAGTAGTAGTAGTAGTAGTAGTAGTAATAATAATGTTATAATAGTAGTAATAGTAGTAGTTGTAGACTCCGCCTCTGCTCCTCCCCCCCACACACACAAAGCTCCATCCTCCTCTCAGTGGCCCATTTCCATGCCACCACAAACCGTGACGAGTATACCACAAGTGCACAAATATTTCGCAGGCTTATTTCTTAGCTTGCATACGGCCAGAGACAAAATGGTAGTAGTAGTAGTAGAAGTAGTAGTAGTAGTAGTAGTAGTAGTAGTAGCAGCAGCAGTAGTAGTAGTAGTAGTAGTAGTAGTAGTAGTAGTAGTAGTAGTAGTAGCAGTAGTGCAGCAGCAGCAGCAGCGGCAGCAGCAGCAGTAGCAGTAGTAATACTAATGTATAAGAGATATTCAATTGCTTATTAAAGGTATCAACAACCACATTTGCATCCAGTTGATTCAGAAGATCTGCACTAAAGACTACAGTGGTGCCTGTTCTGAAGAGCAAAGTGAATGGTGTACAGAAGAGGAAATTGAATCCCAAACGAGAAGATGACGGATTGCTGGCAATGGGCAAAGGTCTTTGGGATAAAACCAAACGGGAAAAGGTGACGTATAATAATAATAACAATAATGATAATAATAATAATAATAATATAATAATAATATTAATAATAATAATAGTAATAGTAATGATAATAATAATAATAATAATAATAATAATAATAATAATAATAATAATAATAATAATAATAATAATAATAATAATAATCACAATAATAATTATAATAATTATAATAATAATAATAATGATAATAAT
>JAXRKP010000053.1:503866-538866 GCA_037039925.1 Doris montereyensis
ATTTCTCCTTTGGTATTCTTAATTTGTCGTATTGGGCATGCTTTGGTCTGTCCCATGCTCTTCATTGCCCCCCCCCCCCCCCAGAACAGCTTTTGATTTTCTTGATAGCTTTCTTGAAGTCTTAGTCCAAACTCGTCACATCGTTCCTGTTTTGATTTCCTCACTTCCTCTTTCGCGATAGTTCTTATGGTCTCTTTGTTTGCAAGTATTTTTTCCAGGCATCCTCCTTTTCTTTAATCTTAGTCTTGACGTTCTAATTTCACCAGGTTGTTCTTTTCCTATTTCCTTTAATTTGTTTCCTGCCACATACCTCTTCAGTACACCTGATGAGTGTTTCTTTATACATCTGCCGTTTTCTTCTATTGTACTATTATTCAGATCCATATGCCTTTTGCTGATAAATCTTTTTATCCTAGATGGTATATCTGCTTTACTATTGGTTTATTTAGTTCTTCTATTTTGAGTTTAGTAGCTTTCTTCTCTTTCCTTTTCTGTTCGTTTTCTTCAGTCAGTAATCTCATTTTGGCAATCACTAGGTGATGATCACTAAATAGTTCAGCTTTTCTGTTTACTCTTGCATCAATTACACTGTAAAAAAGGGAGCTGCTAACTATTAAGTAGTTTATGGTTGACTTTTCACACCTGTCTTCATTTACTCTTTATATTTGTGGATATTTTTATGAGGAAAGAAGGTATTAGCTATTTTCATGTTATTCTTTCGACAAAAATGTATTAGTTTCTCTCCATTTGGAGAAGTTGTGGTCTCTACTTCTTTACCTGTTGCTCCCCTGACGTTTCTTTATTGTTGCCTACTTTAGCGTTTAAATCTCCTAAAAACCATTAGTTTCTGTTTGTGTTTAAGATTCTCTGCAGCTATTTGTAAATCGTTTTCGAAGGTATCTTTTCCTTTTTAGTGGCGTCTTCGTTTGGTGCCTAAGCTATTAATAATTTAATTCTCTTCCTTTTGGTTTAATATTTACCTCTAATAGCCGTGGGCTTATAAATTTCCAACTTTCTAGTAACTTTTCATGCCTTTTATGCACCAGGAGGCCTACTCCTGCTCTAGTACTATCTTGGACATCTACTCCTGAGAAGATTAAAATATTATTTGGTCCTACATGTTCTATTTCTTGTCACTTTTTCTTTGTTTCTGTTATGGCTAAAATGTCTATTTTGAATTTTTTCCTTTTCTTCTACTAATTCTAACTCTTTTCCATTTATTGCCCTAACATTCCATGTTCCAAAAATCACAGTCCGTGTTCGTTTCCATTTTCGTCGTTGAAAGGTCAAGCCGGATATATTACAGTTATTTCTCTGAATCAGTTTGGTTTTGGATAAGCAGGGGATAAGCCTACTGTATCCTAGGAGATGGGGGGCCCTGCCATCTTGAGGCCCCCCTGCCAGGCCTTATTATTTTCTGTCAGGGTTAACTCCCATAGCCTTTGGTCATTCAAGACCGTCCTGCAAGGCAGCAGGTTGTTTTTTCTGTCAGGGTTAACTCCCTTAGCCTTTGATCAGCCAAGACCGACCTGCAAGGCAGCAGGGAGACTCGTAGAGGGCGGGATCATCTACTCGCCGTACATGTGCTTACCTGTCCACTGCCCAGGTGTTGATGATTAGTTTTATAATACGGTCACTGTCCTGATAAAAATGATTTAGGGAGGAAGACTGAAGATCAAGTCAGACCGGCAGATTGAGTCAAATGGATTAATAATCTAAAAACGGTCTGAACTTGGCTCAGTAACATTATTACTTTCGTCATGTGATAACATTTCTGTCGATCACATCCAGCTTGACTAGGCGAGAGGGGGGGGGGCGTCGTCTTGTGTTTTGCTGAGAAGTTAATGCCAATGAAAATGATATAATTAAGGATTTGAATTGTAAATCAACAATGCGACAAAGTGTGAAAGTGAGCCTTTGTTGTAAGTGATACTAATCTGTTCGTTTGATCTTAAAGAGAACCAGCTGCTAAAAAACCAGAATGTCTATATGTCCTTTCTGAACTTAAACATCGAATTGGAGATGCCCAAAATAGTGTCACAAATGATCATATCCTAGCCAGGACGGTATTTCATAGTATAATCATAGCCCGTAATGCATCACGCCAAAGACACAAAAGGTCATTACGTAGGTCAGATCATAAAACCGGATCATAACGACACCAACATATCCAAAAAGCATGCAAGTAAGAAACACAGTTCCTCCTAGGCCTAGCCAGCCCATAGAGCCAGACATTGTCACGGATTCTATAGCGGGACGTGGAAAAGGTGTTAACACACAGCACATTCTAGACATAACTGTAGTCTGCTGCGGCTATTAGTTCCCAGTGGATGATGTACCAATGAATGTAAGTCGAATATCTTGGAAATCACAAATTGCTAGATCGATATTTAATGGAGCTATGATTAAAAAAAATAGATATGCTGTATTCTAAAAATCTTAAAAAATATACAACAAATTTATGTTATCTTTGCCTTTCTACATTAAAGCGCATGAAAATGCATTCCCTTTTAGATCTATTCCAAATTTCTAACGAGAAGGTCAAAGTTCTTTCTTATTTTTTCTTGTCTGCATACGCTTTTCTTTCTTTGTTTCTCTCTTTATCAGTTTCCATTCTACTGTTCGGTTTAGATGCTCGAAATGATCTTTCTTCCAAGCTGCCTTGTCTTGACACTTTCTATTCCCTTTTGTGGAAGTTAATTTTTTTCTTTAATTTATCTTTTATATTTTCCCCATTTCTCCGAGGTCTGCCTTCTGGACTTTTACCTTGGGTTTAGAATTGTAATCTGATTGAGATTTTCTCTTATTATTTATAATGTTTACATGCCCATACCATCTGAGTTGATTTATTTCCATCTTTTTTTTTATGCCATCTGCTTTGGTTTGATCTCTTATTGTTACCTTCCTGATTTTATTTCTTTTAATCTTCCCTACTACTCTTCTTAGATATTTCATTTCACCTTTTAGTACTCTACTGTATTCCCCTGCTGTCTAAGGTCCAGGTTCCACAGTCATAGAGGAGAGTAGGAGAATAAACTGCGTTGCATACTGTCATTTTGGGTTTTATTGACAATTCTTGGTTACCTGTATTTACTTTTACTGGAAGGTTATATTGCCATTGCCTTTTGGATTCTCTGGCTGGTTTCGTCGCTTGCTTTTCCTGCTGAATTAATCTTTACTCCTATACAATTGTAGCTTTGAATTTGGTCTAAATTCTGTCTGCCCAGTTAAAAATGTTGTGCTTTCCAAGTTTCGCTGTTTACTAGCATTGTTTTTGTTTTCTTTGCATTTACTTTCATTCCTCTTTTATTTAATACATTATTCAGCATGTTGATATTCGACTGAAGATCCCTTTCTGATTTTCCAAATAGAGCTAGATCCTCAGCAAATGAAAGCATTGACAGATTTACCGCATACCTACGTTTATTTTTCTTCATACCTTTGAGATTGAATGCATAAAATGATATGATAAACGAAAGACGATTTAATATACAGCCTTGTCAGCCCTGTCTAAGTCCTATACCTACATCGCATTCTTTAAATAAGTTTGCAGCTACTGCACTCTCACTGGACATATTGATGTTCCGAGTATAAATATGTACAAGCTAGATCTATGTAGTAAATGGCGGGAAATGTCCAACATTGTATGAGAAGCACCTTCCTAAAGCAAACTAAAGCGAACTAAAGCAAACTAAAGCAAACTAAAGCTCCCAACCTAAAAACAGTTGGACCCGATTTCTCCAAGTTTTCTGATTTTGCACTATGTACGCTTAGATTCTAGCAATCTTCTAGAAAATCTACATGTAGACCTGGAATTAAGAATATAATGAAGTGCTATATTTGTCTAGATCTACATCTAGATGTAAATATAGTTTTATTAGACCTACACCTATAAATGTGTGTAGTTGCGTTACTTTCTCTACGTTGCGGCGATAGCAAGTACCTACTTAGACATCGATAATACAAACGATAATAACGCTTCAATTGCCTTGTGAATTGAAATACATTTATCATGGTTTAACGTGATATATGCAGACATGTTATACATGTTAGAGGCATGAAGAGGAAACAAATATAAAGAAATCAACGAAAGTCTTGGACGTCAGACAAATTCTAACCAGTGACATCCGAATCGGCATCTTTTGCCTCGCCACAACTAAACCTGTAACTACAGTGTCCCTTTGCTCCAGTGTTATCACAACTAAACCTGTAACTACAGTGTCCCTTTGCTCCAGTGTTATCACAACTAAACCTGTAACTACAGTGTCCCTTTGCTCCAGTGTTATCACAACTAAACCTGTAACTACAGTGTCCCTTTGCTCCACTGTTACCACAACTAAACCTGTAACTACAGTGTCCCTTTGCTCCACTGTTATCACAACGAAACCTGTAACTACAGTGTCTCTTTGCTCCACTGTTATCACAACTAAACCTGTAACTACAGTGTCCCTTTGCTACACTGTTATCACAACTAAACCTGTAACTACAGTGTCACTTTGCTCCACTGTTATCACAACTAAACCTGTAACTACAGTGTCACTTTGCTCCACTGTTATCACAACTAAACCTGTAACTACAGTGTCAAACTTTATCACAACTAAACCTGCTCCACTGTTATCACAACTAAACATATAACTACAGTGTCTCTTTGCTCCACTGTTATCACAACGAAACATATAACTACAGTGTCTCTTTGCTCCACTGTTATCACAACGAAACATATAACTACAGTGTCCCTTTGCTCCACTGTTATCACAACGAAACATATAACTACAGTGTCTCTTTGCTCCACTGTTATCACAACGAAACATATAACTACAGTGTCCCTTTGCTCCAGTGTTATCACAACTAAACCTGTAACTACAGTGTCCCTTTGCTCCACTGTTATCACAACGAAACATATAACTACAGTGTCCCTTTGCTCCACTGTTATCACAACGAAACATATAACTACAGTGTCCCTTTGCTCCACTGTTATCACAACGAAACATATAACTACAGTGTCCCTTTGCTCCACTGTTATCACAACTAAACCTGTAACTACAGTGTCACTTTGCTCCACTATTACCACAACGAAATCTGTAACTACAGTGTCCCTTTGCTCCACTGTTTGGCTCAGTATTTAAGTGTAAATAGCGTCATTGGAGAAATAGACAGAGAGTCATTCAATGATAATATACTTAAAAACATATTTTTTTATAATGCAGGTGACGACTATGATTATCTGAGGACAGAAGTATCTGATCCTGAGCCATTAACAAAATGGAATCACATAAGGAAAAGCGTTGAAGGGCATTCTAGACAGGCTATTTGCCAACCAGGGAATTTGGCAAACTTTATCAGCGAGCTTTAAACATCAGCCTGGGAAAGGAGACCGCCGCCTCGAGAATTTCAAGAAGGTGTGTACTGCTTCTATGTATGTGTGTGAGTATGCTAAAAGCGTGTGTGTATTAAAAAATGTAATATGTATATATACATATATCCGCATTCAATAACTTTCCGGACTGCCGGGAATTCTCGTTCTTGGCATAAGAGCACCACTAACAGTGAACGCTCGTATATTAAAACTGGAACATGTCTCCGGTTCGGTTACAAAAATCAGACAAAATTCTTTACAAATTCAAGTGTACAATTCTTTTCTCTAATGGTGGTGTAGTGCTATTCTGCGAAAAATGTTTTTACTTCTTTATTTAACCATTTTTGTTGTATAGCGTCAGTCCGGAAACGTATTGAATGCAGCTTTAAAATTGTCAATACTTCTATGACGGTCTTCCCCAATAGCATTCCGAACATTTTCAATCGTATCATTAGTGACCATATGTACCGGTCACCCAAAGCGATGTTTGTCTTCAATAAATGTTCCTTTCCCCTTCTTTAAACATTGCAAACCACTGAAAGTGATGGGTCGTGGGTTTTGCCCTGGTTCATTGGACATTGTCAATAAGTGAACTGTTTTCTCATGCACTTTTTCCAACTCAATGACAACACTTTATGATTGCATCATGTGCCAAACACTGATCCATAATAAATAACGATGCGAGTAATGAAAGAATAACGATCCCAATTGTCCCGATTCCAAGGAAAACGGTTAGATAAAAAAGTCAACAAAAATTTCGTAGAATAGCACTTATACACTACCATCAGAGAAGATAATGGTACACTAAAATTTATAAAGATTGTTCACGATTTTACGTAAACAAAATGAAGACATGATTATTCCGGTCTGAATATACGAGTACTGTTATTAAAAGCGTGAGAGCGTCCTTGAACATGAACGAGACTATTATTACACGAGTGAATAATACAAAGGAGACACACTGGAGTGAAGTCAAAGATGAAAAACAACAATAAGTGACCTCCACCAATAAAGACAGAACAAAACACGTGACGTTTTGGGTATAACATTTCGTCAGACAACAAACGAGAAATATCTAGAATCTAGATCGAGATCTAAACCATAATTAAGGCATCCCCACAATGTGACGTCAGAAGAAAACCAGATTGGCACGGAAGAAAGAAAAGACGGTGATGATAAGAAGAATGAGTAGAAGGGAAAGTGAACAATATGTAGGAGCGAGAATGGAAGGTTAAGATCTAGAATGAAATAAAAAATATCAAAATAAATAGGTAATAAAAGGCGAGAGGGAGATAGAGAGATGAGAGGAGATGAGAGAGAGAGAGAGAGAGAGAGAGAGAGAGAGAGAGAGAGAGAGAGAGAGAGAGAGAGAGAGAGAGAGAGAGAGAGAGAGAGAGAGAGAGAGAGAGAGAGAGAGAGAGAGAGAGAGAGGAGGGAGCAAAAGAGAAAAATAGAGAGAGAGATAAGATAAAGCGAGATAGAGAGAGAGAGAGAGAGAGAGAGAGAGAGAGAGAGAGAGAGAGAGAGAGAGACAGACAGACAGAGAGAGAGACGAGAGAGAAGAGAGAGAGAGAGAGAGAGAGAGAGGCAGCACAGACAGACAGATTGACAGACAGAAAGATAGATAGATAGAGACAGAGAGAGGGAGGGGGCGTAATCCATTGTGGACAGAAATATAAGAGTTTGCCTTTAGTGGTCAAAGAAAGTGTGAAGGAGCAACGACTTATACCACCATGCAGCAACTCTCATTTACAGGAACAAACGTACTATAATATCATAGAACACTCACACAGCTGGCAGAAGAAGCGGAAAAGGCCGTGGGATTTGGTCAAGAAGAAATGAGAACTTGCTTCATATAGAATAAAAACGTTCACTGTGTAATGGCACTTTGAACGATATTAAGAAAGACAAATACAAGGAATAGAGGTCACCATGAGGATCGAACCCATGGGCTCCGGTAATCCATTGTGAAAAGAAAACGTGCAGAAATATATAGTTTGCCGAGTTTTCCCCCTTCTGTCTATGCCTTGTATTTGTCTCGTCTTTGTTCTTATGGGGCTTTAATATTATTCAATGTCATTTCCTTCGCTGTCGACCCATGACCCTTGCCTCATTGATGGTCTTTGTGTATGGATGGCAACAATTGGCAAAATGCTTTGTGTATGACCAGCTAGAAAAGTCCAGTAACGACAAGCGTGGTAAGCTGTTGGCAGGACTGGTGACCTGCTGGGTTGCCAAACCATCGGCGTAATAAACAAAAGAGCCATGACCTAGATCTAGGTGCGGTCCGGCTCCCTTAGGAAGAAACAATTGATCGACGGGAATCCTGTTTTTTTTCTGAAGACTTTAGTTCCTTCTATTTATCACTTGCTTCGTATATAGTATGTACATTTCATGTATGTATGTATGTATGTATGTATGTATGTATGTATGTATGTATGTATGTATGTATGTATGTATGTATGTATGTATGTATGTATGTATGTATGTATGTATGTGTGTATGTATGTATGTATGTATGTTGTGCGTATATGTATGTATGTATGTATATATGTATGTATGTATGTTTGTATGTATGTATGTATGTATGTATGTATGTATGTATGTATGTATGTATGTATGTATGTATGTATGTATGTATGTATGTATGTATGTATGTATGTATGTATGTATGGATGTATGTATGTATGTATGTATGTATGTATGTATGTATTTATGTATGCATGTACATTGTATTTTGTAATGGGTAGTCTTTAAATAATAAAAGCTAACAATCTCCGTATTGAAATAAATCTCTAGAATACAACGATATATAAAATAAATGGGAAGAATAAAGAGCGCTTAGTCATTGGCATTCAGACACATTCGTATTATAAAGCCGTATGCTTCCCTTTATAAGAACACATTTTTTTCATAAGTATTTTTAATCTCCATAAAAGAAACAGGAAAAGGGCGTTCAATAAAAAAAAAATGAAAATTGTATATTCTTTCCTATTCAAATAAACAATCAAAATTGGAAACGATTGAACGGAATTAAACCATCGCTAGATTTGTAGTTTTCTACGTGTTCAAGGACTGAGTAATATGATAATTAAAAATGTTGTATTAGGTCAGCAATGCGAGAAAAAGATATTTTTTTTAGGATTTTGTATATTATTAACATAGTAATACATGTAGTTTCCTTTGTGGCCCTTACGACCCATAGAAGCAGATTGTATTCCAGTTTCTATAGCGTGAAGTGGAACATGCCATATAATCACATCCGGAATAGGACGCAGGTCTGTAAGAGGTATTTATTCCCAAGCTGTTGAGTCGAGTGTGGAAAATTCATTTTAAATGTCTTTACACAACGTCATACCCAACATTGCTATGATTCGAACTTAGGCGCTCATGATTCCATGTCCGGCAACTTGGCCACTACCATCGACGTCAGACCTTATTGACATAGGTAGCACATTATTCACTGGTACTTCCCCTACGTTTCACGTATTTGTTATCTAACGTATTCTATAACATCGTAAAATATTAGATTCGTAACAAACTTAAGTTCCCTTTTGATTTGACACGCTAGATTTATTGAAGCGTAAATAGTCATGATTGTGCAATTGATACCATTGGGTGGGTGACCATTCTCTCTCTCATAAACATACGCTTTTATACAAACGTATTCAACAGATGAAGCTTCAACAGTTAACCATGGAAAATCACTGCATTGAACGTACGAAGAAGAACAGACAAGATCTGCTGTTACGGAGAGGCCAATTCTTACCCCATCTCCATTCTACAAAGACCGAAATTTCCCAAATCAAGCAGGTTAAGTATGTGACGCCCAGGTTACATCCAATGGAATCTGCTTTCATTGGAACAATGGATACGTTTAGAAATAGACGAGAAATTATACGACAGCAGAGTCAAAGACAGCCCACTTTTGATATCACAACAGAATGGGTTGGTTGTCCTGAAGTCACAGACGAAATACGTCGTAAGTTGTATAAAAACGCAGATCGCAAAATGCCACTTGTGGGCAAGGACACGGCTCTCGTGATAGAAGTTGATGCCAGAACTGAAACGCCGTCCATTCCCACCCTTGGCGTGCTAGGACTCAAATACGACAAGGCTCAACGCAGAATCAAAGAAAGTACACGCCGCCAAAGACGCCGTCTGTCCAAAAGGTTTCGTACTGCTTACACTGCGGCAGATGGAAAAACGGCTTCGGAGATATCTGCGTCTGAAATGATGGTAGAAGACAAAGAAAGCGATCAAATAGAAAATGCGCCTCGTGTAAGATTATCAATCGGCAATGTGAAATTGTCTTGGAAGACTAACCCTGATTGTGCTCGAGAAGAAAAGATTATCGAACTTGGTTGTACTGCCGACATCGGGAAAAGTGCAGTCAACTGGATCTCCATGAAAAACACGGGATCAGCGGCGATTTATTTTCATTGGGTGAAAAGGGGGAGAAAGGACCTGGCTGAGTTCACGAGGGTTGATGAAAGACCTGTGATCTTTGACACGACAGACGGGGTAATTTTACCGAGTGAGGAATTTCGCTTACCTGTCATGTATAAGGCGATCTCCTCTGGCTACTACTCTGAAGACTGGTATCTGGTGACAAAACCAGTGCTCGAAAACGGAGCTCCTGTTATATTACGCTTGTGGGGTTTGTCAAGGGAATACGACCCTTACATCTTGGCACGATCGAGGATTAAGGAAATGATGAAATCGCGAATGATCCAGTCGATCTGTCGGTTGCGTGTTCAAAAAATCGTGAATTTCTTGCCTCTTAGGGAAAGAGCACAACGCGAAGTTCGATTTCCCACTGTTTATGATGCCCCAGAGGTGTTTGTCTACAAGAACCCATGGCTGTCCTATCATAGTGCCTACGTGTATGGTTTAGGAAAGCTCCATGGTCTTATTGAAGCCCAGTGTAAACTTCCAGAGCGTGTCGTGAGTGAAGAGCAAGGTGAATCGGCAAATATAAAGAGCAAGGTTACGCCAGTGAGATCTGGCAGCATGGTGTATAAAGACACAGGGGTAAAGAGGACACAATGCAACGAGGATCTGTCTCCCAAGCAGTGTCCCTGAAGTCAGCGTCATTGGATCCTATGATTTATTATCAGACGCTAGATCGGATTTGTCTGGAGACCAATATTGATCATCTTAAGCTCGAGAGGTCTCTGTCACAGAATATTATCTCACCGAAGAAGAGTGCGTCGTCATCAAAAGATAACTTAAGTGAGGGGAGTGACACTAGTACTGGAGAGACGGGTGATGTCGAAGACGATGTCCAGGAAGACCAGCCGCACCTTGATGACCCTCTGACGTCACCAGCACCTAATTCTAAAAAGACGTTGACTAACGTTGTTGACCCAAATGTGGACGTACACTCCATTAGAAGTGAGTTGCTACGCTGTCAAGGCAACCCGCCCTTTCAAGAAGCAGCCTTCCATGTGATGGCGACATGTATCGATCGATTGCATTTCAAGTAAGTGTCGATCGAGTTTGTTTTGAGCATATCTATACAACTTGTTGATACTACGTGTGCAGAATGCAGTAGTCATAGCTTAATGATAACCCTTGCGGTCGATAGCATAACGGAAATGTGCTCACGGTCTATTTCGCAATTTATCACCTGTGCTACTCGGGTAAATTCTGTGCTTTTGAGGTCAATGAGTAATCAACGTTTTGTCATATTTGAAAAAAAGAAGAAGGAATGGTTTTGTCCACGGTGATACTGAGCCTATTATCACATTCAAACGATAGTATATCAATGTATTGACACAAGTGTCGACAAGATCGAATATTTATTTACTTATTGCTGCAATGACAGATTATCAGCTGTAAAATTGATTTTGAACTGGGATCTAAATATAGTCACTTCATCTAATCTGAGCAAAACCTTTGCATAGACAAGACCATCCATACAAAATGCATTCTTTTGAAATGGATTACTCGTTTAACTTCTATATTCCCTAGTAGATATTGATTTCGTTTCAAACTATACGTTTTGATTTACCTTATCTAATTACGCCTTGACTGTCTACCTACCTACCTACCTATCTATCTATCTATATATCTATCTATCTATCTATCTATCTATCTATCTATCTATCTATCTATCTATCTATTTCGATTTATAAATGAATGTCTCCGTCAGGACTGATATGGCAAAGACCGACTGGAAATTAAACATCTGCAGAGGGCTCCTGATACACTCGATTGAAATCTTTTCTGACTACGCAGCTATTTTAAAAGTGAGTGTTTTAAAAGTTTCGTTGTTTAAAAACAATTGTTTTGATTTTACCCACATCTGCAACTAAGGTGATCTCGAGGGTCTTGGTAGGGTTTATAAAAAATATTTATCCAAACTGCCCTGTAAACAGCCACGGGGTTTATAACGTGCACAAAGTGTAGTGATCTGCACAAAGGAACTCCTTTTTTATCGTCCATCTCTGATGTGTCGATCCACCTGCCTGACCAGAGGGGTAGGTTTCACTCGAAAAACCTAAAAAAAAACTTTTCAACCTGGCGAGACTTGAACCCACGATCTTCTGGTTGAGAGGTCGACACTTTGCCTCTGTACTACCGACTTGCCTTTTTTTTTTAGGAGTTTCACAAAGTTTCTGAATGGTGAGCAGATGTGTATACATTTCACGAGCCGAGACTCAATGATGGAAAGGAAAATAAATTAGAGCACAATACCGTTTGCCTTCGCCATCATTCTCTTGACATCAGTCTGTATCAGGCGATTTTAGCAGTGTACTCCCAGGGTCTATGTCGGTGGGGGAACTCCAAAGGCATGGTGTCGGCATCTCAACCAAGAGTGCCGTGTGTTCAAGCCCCGGCAGCATGAACATTCTTTCTCGTTTGCTTCGAGTAAATCTTAGCCCCACCTGCTGGTCTAGGAAGGTGATTCGACACCTTGCCCCAGACGGACGGTAAAAGATAGGCATCATCTGACTGTTTACAGGGCAGTCGGGGCAAAATAAACACTCCTATCAAGCGCCCAAGAGGAACCTGGTTGTAGATGTGGGTGAAGTCAAATTTAAAAAACTCTATGTCGGTGATCTTGCAATGATGCATTAACTGGTTCATGAGCAAGCTGGTTTTTGCTGTCTTTTTTCTAGTTTTCTTTCTTTCATTTCTCTTTGTTACTAGTTGCTTCCTCCTTTAGGGATTGTATCAAGATTTCCTCTTTTAGAGAGTGTACCAAGATTTCCACCTCTAGAAAATTTACCAACATTTCCTCCTTTAGAGATTGTACCAAGATTTCCTCCTTTAGAGATTGTACCAAGATTTCCTCCTTTAGAGAACGTACCAAGATTTCCTCCTTTAGAGAGTGTACCAAGATTTCATCCTTTAGCGAGTGTACCAACATTTCCTCCTTTAGAGAGTGTACCAAGATTTCTCCTTTAAAGAGTATACTAAGATTTCCTCCTTTAGAGAGTATACCAATACTTCCTCCTTTAGAGAGTGTACCAAGATTTTTTCCTTTATAGAGTATACCAAGATTTCATCCTTCAGAGAGTATACTGAGATGTCCTCCTTTAAAGAGTATACAAAGATTTCCTCCTTTAGAGAGTGTACCAAGATTTCCTCCTGTAGAGAGTGTACCGAGATTTCCTCCTTTAGAGAGTATACCAAGATTTCCTCCTATAGAGAGTATACTAAGATTTCCTTCTTTCGAGAATGTACCAAGATTTCCTCTTTTAGAGAGTATACCATTATTTCCTCCTTTAGAGAATGTATCAAGATTTCTTCTTTTAGAGAGTATACCAATATTTCCTCCTTTAGAGAGTATACCAAGATTTCCTCCTTTAGAGATTGTACCAAGATTTTCCCCTTTAGAGAGTATACCAATATTTCCTCTTTTAGAGAGTATACCAAGATTTCCTCCTTTAGAGAGTATACCAAGATTTCCTCCTTTAGAGAGTGTACTAAGATTCAATCCTTTAGAGAGTATACCAAGATTTCCTCCTCTAGAGAGTGTACCAAGATTTACTCCTTTAGAAAGTATACCAAGAGTTTTTCCTTTATAGAGTATACCAAGACTCCCTCGTGTAGAGAGTGTACCAAGATTTCCTCCTTTAGAGAGTATACCAAGATTTCCTCCTGTAGAGAGTATACCAAGATTTCCTCCTGTAGAGAGTGTACCAAGATTTCCTCCTTTAGAGAGTATACCAAGATTTCCTCCTTTAGAGAGTAGAGAAGATTTCCTCCTATAGAGAGTGTACCAAGATTTCCTCCTGTAGAGAGTGTACCAAGATTTCCTCCTGTAGAGAGTGTACCAAGATTTCCTCTTGTAGAGAGTATACCAAGATTTCCTCCTTTAGAGAATGTACCTAGATTTCCACCTCTAGGCAATGTACCAAGATTTCCTCCTTTAGAGATTGTACCAAGATTTCCTCCTTTAGAGAGTGTACCAAGATTTCCTCCTTTAGAGAGTATACCAAGATTTCCTCCTTTAAAGAGTATACCAAGATTTCCTCCTTTAGAGATTGTACCAAGATTTCCTCCTTTAGAGAGTATACCAAGATTTCCTCCTTTAGAGAGTATACCAAGATTTCCTCCTTTAGAGAGTATACCAATATTTCCTCCTTTAGAGAGAGTACGAAGATTTCCTCCTTTAGAGAGTATACCAAGATTTCCTGCTTTTAGAGAGTATACCAAGATTTCCTCTTCTACAGACTGTACCAAGATTTCCTCCTTTAGAAAGTATACCAAGAGTTTCTCCTTTAGAGAGTATACCAAGATTTCCTCTTTTACAGAGCATACAAAGATTTGTTTCTCCCACTGGGATCTGCTGAGAGGGACAACTGCCTACCAGACAGAATGACTATTGTTTTGTTAAGAGGCTTATACTATTGCGAGATAACAAATGGCTTGAAAAGATAAACGATGTTACAAAAGAACTATCTATATGACATAAAACGTGCAGGAAGGCAGTAAGCAAGCAAGCAAGATTGAATGAAAGGTTTAAAGTAAGCCCTCCCCCCAATCCCCACCCCGAAAAGACAGAAATGAGCACACAAAAAAGCATAAGGACAGAAAAGCGAGAAAGGACAAGACATAAATATAACGTGGCAAAACAAGATGGGTTGTTAGTTGTTAGTGCATACCTCCACACAAGTGCAGGCTCACCGACTGCAGTCGGTTTCAGTAACGAAACTAAGGCAAAAGCGAGATCAAGTATAATATATGAAAGCAAAGAGAGATGTGCACTTCCCGTCATCTATCGAAATGTAAACGTGTGCTATCTGTGAAGAAGAATAGGATTTTGTTAATGAGTTTTGTTAAGATATATGATGCCCAGCAAACACTCTGCATTTGTTATAAAAGGATGCTACACCAACATGATTGCACGTTCGTTACACGACGAAAGACAAAAATAGCGAAATGTATTAATATAAAATGTAGGTGGGTCTGATCTGTAGTAGATAGTTGATTCAATTTGCGGAGCAGATTGTGTTGCTGGTACAAACGTGTTAGGGTTAGATATGAATGGTGCCCTCATTTCTATCTCTAGACAGCAATGAAACGGTATGGAGGAGGGGCGGAAGGGGTGTATATCTATTTCTGACCTATCGTTTGAAAATATTGCTAGTCTGACGCAGGTTTTTACTCCCAACTGTAAATTCTTGAAAAATAAGGACTGAAAGTTGATTTTCCACCTCGAATCTTTTAAATAGTAGTTAGATAGATCGATGCTATTGCAAAGTATTCACTAAAATGCAAGTTTTATGATCAGTTATGGCTGAGTGTGAGGCAGGTTCCAGTAAGTTGTGTGTCACGACAGTTCCCCATTTCGTAACTCCACCCCTAGACCTGCATAGTCTGTTGCACAGCTTTTAGCGTGGAAACACCCCGGTCGAAATCGTATTCCTTGTAGCCTATTTCTAACTTGTACTTATTTTCACTACTTTGACTTAATCTTATTGTGTGGATGATGAATAAGTAAATGCTCGAAGTAGGCCCTAGATACATGTACATCTAATTCTTACACTAAATTTACGTTTACTATAGATTTCGCTTTTTTTTTTTAACGACTTACTGGATCTTTACATGATGTCTTGTTTTGATTTAATTTTTCTGTTAATCAAAGTTCATGGTGATAACAGATACAGGATGAAATAATACACATTTTGACCTACATTCGACTACATGTACATCGTGACCTCGGAGCCCTCCCAAAATCGAGCATTTCTCTGGGTCCGAAAGTCCAATATGGGTCGAAATCTGCTTATCACCCATGCAAATGACCTTTACCTTGAAAAACTGCGTGTAGGGGTCGTGATATGAATCCATGGCACCTAATCCAACATGGAGCAAACAAATTCCCAGTTCACGAGAAACTTGACGAAAGCAGACAAATTAATGTCAATATAAAATAATGATAAGAAATAAAAATGAAAGACACACGTGCGATGCCCTATGGTAGGCTGCTGGGGATACGCCCTGTCTCTCTAGAACGCAAAGTCACAGAGCGAGAGAGGGGAGAGAGTGTGTGTGTGTGTGTGTGTGTGTGTATGTGTGTGTGCAAGAGAGAGAGAGAGAGAGAGAGAGAGAGAGAGAGAGAGAGAGAGAGAGAGAGAGAGAGAGAGAGAGAGAGAGAGAGAGAGAGAGAGAGAGAGAGAGAGAGAGAGAGAGTTGTATCGTATTGGTTATATAAGATACGGCATATGTATATTGTCATAAGGATTATTATTATTCTATGTATCTTTCTTTCCTTGTTCAACAGTTCTCATTCTATCTTACAGTCAATGGGTTTAGATGCTCGAAATGATCTTTCTCCGAGCTCCCCAGTCCTGACATTGACTGTTTCCTTCCGTCAAAATTTCTTTGATTTAATGATTTTTTAATATAATTTGTTCCCACTTTCTCAAAGTGCCTTTTGATCTTTTACCTTGGGTTTAGGCTACTTTCTTATCATTTGTTCTCAGTTTATTTAAATCTATTTTAGTCTTTATGCCATCGGCTGTTGTTGATCTTCTATTGTTGTGTTTCTGATTTTGTCTTTCATAGTTTCCCACTACTCTTCTAAGATATTTCATTTCAGCTTCTAGTACTCTACTGTATTCCCTACTGTCTAAGGTCCAGGTTTCACTGCCATAGACGAGAGTAGGACAATAAAGTGTCTTGCATACTGCCATATTGGTTTTTATTGACAATTCTTGTTTATCTATGAATTAATGCCTTTCCTAGATGGTTATATTGTCAGTGCCGTTTGGGTTCTCTGGCTGATTTCTTCTCTTAGTTTTCCTTTTGAGTTAATCATTACGCCTACGTAATTGTAGCTTTGAAATTGTTTTAACTTCTCCCTGCCCAGTTAAAGATTTTGTGTTTTAGTTTCCTAGTTACTAGCATTGTTTCTGTTTCCTTTGAATTTACTTTCAGCCTTCTTTTATTTAGTTTATTATTCAGCATGCTGATATTATACTGAAGGTATTTCTGATTTTCAAACAGAACTACATCATCAGCAAATGAGCATTGATACATTTACTGGTTTGAGGTTCCCGTATCTCCATTAATTTATTCATTTTTAGGATGCCTTTGCGACTGAATCCATGAATAGGATAAACGAAAGAGGGCTTAGGATTCAGCCCTATCTTAATATCTACATCAACTTCTTGAAATATGTTTCCAGCCACTCTCACTGCACATGTTGATCTATTATAAACACTTTTAATAACTTCTATCAAATTTTGCTCTACATTGTGTTCTTTTAAGGAATGCTATAGTTCATCCTCCTCATAGTATCAAATGCCTTTTCTAAGTCAATAAAATAGACATGCAAGTTTAAGTTTCTATCAAGGAATTTTTCTATTATTTGTCTAATTGTAAATATGTGGTCTCCTACACTTCTTCCTGGTCTAAATCCATTCGGATGTTCTTCTATATTATGCTCTACTCTTTTACCTTAGTCTCATTTCCAGTATCCTGGCATACACTGTTCCTGATACGCTAAGTAGTGATATCCCTTTATAGTTTGAGCATTCCATAGTTGATCCTTTCTTGTGTTTTTGGTACTACCGTTCCCTTTCTCCAGCCATCTGGCACTTGTTTTGACTTTCATGCTTGTTGACAAATTGCATGTAGTAGTTTGCCTGCCACTCTCCTTGGTTTTAATAATTTCTACTATGTATCGTGTTACGTTAATTAAGAAATGATCATTTGTTTTAGAAATGTTGTAAAATTGGGACTAAAAACAATTCTCCAAAGGATAATCTTATCTCTTCGTATGTTTGTCTATCTATCTATCTACCTATCTATCGGTGTATCTCTTTATCTCTCCGTCTGTCTATCTATCGCTCTATGTATCTGTCCATCGAATGATCAAGCTTTCTCGTTGTCTGTCTGTCTCTTGGTTTATAAATCACTATATTCATTACCGAGATGAGGGTTATAATTGTCTAGTTTTTGTATATAAATGACATCCATGGGTGAAACACGAGACATTTTTCCAGCACGTCTTGATAAGTCGCCGCTGTGTGTCTAATTTTGATACAATGTATCTCCTTCCTTCGTTGTAGCCAAACGGCGTCTAATTTTGATACAATGTATCTCCTTCCTTCGTTGTAGCCAAACCGTTTCTAATTTGATACAATGTATCTCCTTCCTTCGTTGTAGCCAAACCGCGTCTAATTTTCATACAATGTATCTCCTTCCTTCGTTGTAGCCAAAGGGCGTCTAATTTTGATACAATGTATCTCCTTCCTTCGTTGTAGCCAAACTGCGTCTAATTTTGATACAATGTATCTCCTTCCTTCGTTGTAGCCAAACTGCGTCTATTTTTGATACAATGTATTTTTTCGTTGATAAACCACGTCTAATTTATCTCCTTCCTTCGTTGTAGCCAAACCACGTCTAATTTTAATACAATGTATCTCCTTCCTTCGTTGTAGCCAAACCGCGTCTAATTTTAATACAATGTACCTCCTTCCTTCGTTGTAGCCAAACTGCGTCTAATTTTGATACAATGTGTCTCCTTCCTTCGTTGTAGCCAAAATGCGTCTTATTTTGATACAATGTATCTCCTTTCTTCGTTGTAGCCAAACCGCGTCTAATTTTGATACAATGTATCTCCTTCCTTCGTTGTAGCCAAAGCGCGTCTAATTTTGATACAATGTATCTCTTTCCTTCGTTGTAGCCAAACCGCGTCTAATTTTGATAAAATGTATCTCCTTCCTTCGTTGTAGCCAAACTGCGTCTAATTTTGATACGATGTATCTCCTTCCTTCGTTGTAGCCAAACCGCGTCTAATTTTCATACAATGTATCTCCTTCCTTCGGTGTAGCCAAACCGTAGTGTTGTGAGATCATAATCACGACGACATTGGCTCAAACCCCACGGCTGGCACAGGTGGGATGTTTTCTTCACACCATTGTACCAGAGTCTTGGATTGTAATCTTAGGAAGGTGTGTCACTCTGCTTTCCTAACGTGGGAATGAGTACCCAGCTACAGGCAGTGAAAGATCTTGTCAGAGTGTTAGTGCGAATCGCATTGCGAGCTATTGTACCGTGCGCTCCCCAGGGAGTTGAGAAGGACTTGGAATGAAATGGCCTGCTGAGGGATAAATTAATGCTGCGCAGTAGGTGAGCCTGCACTTGTGTGGAGGTATGCACTAACAGCCCATCTTTTTCATCTTTTGTTTTATATCTCCTCTCTTTAACAGGAGGCCTGTTGTTTGGGTGAGGAGAAGAGTCATAAAGCTGAATATTTAGATGAGCCAGATACAGACACCATCCTCGAAAGCTACGAAGACCAAGAGAGCGATTCCAAAACGACGGAAGAAGTCAAGGATCAAGAAATGCAGCCTGCTGAACAGTTGGACGATTCAGATTCCGAGTCCAGTCAAAGTAGTCAGTGGGTACCAAACGTTTACGTGATTTCATTTGATTTGATTCGATTTTACTCACATCCACAACTAAGGTGAGGTCGGGGTGTTTGGTAGGATCTTTTGGTTTGCTCGGACTGCCCTGTAAACAGCCAAGGGATCTTTAACGTGTGCGGAGTGTTGTGAATAAAGAAAATTTTTGAATCATCGGCTGGGCTTGAACCTACGACCTTTGGGTTAAGAGGGAAACACTTTGTCTTTGGACTACTGAGTCTCCATTTGATCAAAGAAAAGCATTGTGTCTTGCTACACTTATTTGATATATATATATATATATATATATATATATATATATATATATATATATATATATATATATATATATATATATATATATATATATATATATATATATATATAAAATCGTACCAAGATAACTGGCTCCAATTCAAATGATCTTTTTAATCTGCTGTAAGCTCATCACCATCAGAAGAGAATAGATAGACTACAATATTTCACCATTTTATGTGGAAGTGTCCACAATGGCTGTCAGACTTTTTGACAACGGCATGAAAGTAATGAACAGCTGCTATCAGCGGGTTTTGATATTCTGTTCACAGTTACAAAACAAACACCAAAACAGGTGATTCTCACATTAGTAGTAGTAAAACAGTTTATTTTCACTTTAGTAGTAGTAAAATAGATGATTTTCACTTCAGTAGTAGTAAAATAGGTGGTTTTCACTTAAGTAATAGTAAAATAGGTGGTTTTCACTTTAGTAGTAGTAAAACAGGTGATTGTCACTTTAGTAGTAGTAAAACAGGTGATTTTCACTTAAGTAGTAGTAAAACAGGTGATTGTCACTTTAGTAGTAGTAAAACAGGTGATTTTCACTTTAGTAGTAGTAAAACAGGTGATTGTCAATTTAGTGGTAGTAAGATCGGTGATTATCACGTTGTTAGTAGTAAAATATGTGATTGTTATTTTAGTAGTTGTAAAACAGGTGATTGTTATTTTAGTAGTAGTAAAACAGGTGATTGTCATTTTAGTAGTAGTAAGACCGGTGATTGTCATTTTAGTAGTAGTAGTAAGACAGGTGATTGTCATTTTAGTAGTAGTAGTAAGACAGGTGATTGTCATTTTAGTAGTAGTAGTAAGACAGATGATTGTCATTTTAGTAGTAGTAGTAAGACAGGTGATTGTCATTTTAGTTAGTAGTAGTAGTAAAACAGGTGATTGTCATTTTAGTAGTAGTAAAACAGGCGATTGTCATTTTAGTAGTAGTAAAACAGGTGATTGTCATTTTAGTAGTAGTAGTAAGACAGGTGATTGTCATTTTAGTAGTAGTAGTAAGACAGGTGATTGTCAATTTAGTTGTAGTAAAATCGGTGATTGTCATTTTGTTAGTAGTAAAATATTTGATTGTTATTTTAGTAGTTGTAAAACAGGTGATTGTTATTTTAGTAGTAGTAAAACAGGTGATTGTTATTTTAGTAGTAGTAGTAAAACAGGTGATTGTCATTTTAGTAGTAGTAGTAAGACAGGTGATTGTCATTTTAGTAGTAGTAGTAAGACAGGTGATTGTCATTTTAGTAGTAGTAGTAAGACAGGTGATTGTCATTTTAGTAGTAGTAAAACAGGCGATTGTCATTTTAGTAGTAGTAGTAAACAGGTGATTGTTATTTTAGTAGTAGTAAAACAGGTGATTGTCATTTTAGTAGTAGTAAAACAGGTGATTGTCAAGTAGTAAGACAGGTGATTGTCATTTTAGTAGTAGTAGTAAGACAGGTGATTGTCATTTTAGTAGTAGTAGTAACAGGTGATTGTCATTTTAGTAGTAGTAGTAAAACAGGTGATTGTCATTTTAGTAGTAGTAGTAAAACAGGTGATTGTCATTTTAGTAGTAGTAGTAATTTTAGTACAGGTGATTGTCATTTTAGTAGTAGTAAAACAGGTGATTGTCATTTTAGTAGTAGTAAAACAGGTGATTGTCATTTTAGTAGTAGTAAAACAGGTGATTGTCATTTTAGTAGTAGTAAAACAGGTGATTGTCATTTTAGTAGTAGTAAACAGGTGATTGCCATTTTAGTAGTAGTAAAACAGGCGATTGTTATTTTAGTAGTAGTAGTAGTAAGACAGGTGATTGTCATTTTAGTAGTAGTAAAACAGGTGATTGTCATTTTAGTAGTAGTAGTAAGACAGGTGATTGTCATTTTAGTAGTAGTAAAACAGGTGATTGTCATTTTAGTAGTAGTAAAACAGGTGATTGTCATTTTAGTAGTAGTAAAACAGGTGATTGTCATTTTAGTAGTAGTAGAAAACAGTGATTGTCATTTTAGTAGTAGTAGTAAAACAGGTGATTGTCATTTTAGTAGTAGTAGTAAGACAGGTGATTGTCATTTTTAGTAGTAAGTAGTAAGTACTGGTGATTGTCATTTTAGTAGTAGTAAAACTGTATTGTCATTTTAGTAGTAGTAAAACAGGTGATTGTCATTTTAGTAGTAGTAAAACAAGTGATTGTTATTTTAGTAGTAGTAAAACAGGTGATTGTCATTTTAGTAGTAGTAAAACAGGTGATTGTCATTTTAGTAGTAGTAAAACAGGTGATTGTCATTTTAGTAGTAGTAAAAACAGGTGATTGTTATTTTAGTAGTACTAAAACAGGTGATTGACATTTTAGTAGTAGTAAAACAGGTGATTGTTATTTTAGTAGTAGTAGTAAAACTGGTGATTGTCATTTTAGTAGTAGGTGATTGTCATTTTAGTAGTAGTAGTAAACAGGTGATTGTATTTTAGTAAGTAAAACAGATTGTGTATTGTTATTTTAGTAGTAGTAAAACAGGTGATTGTCATTTTAGTAGTAGTAAAAACAGGTGATTGTCATTTTAGTAGTAGTAGTAAAACAGGTGATTGTCATTTTAGTAGTAGTAGTAAAACAGGTGATTGTCATTTTAGTAGTAGTAGTAAAACTGGTGATTGTCATTTTAGTAGTAGTAAAAACAGGTGATTGTCATTTTAGTAGTAGTAGTAAAACTGGTGATTGTCATTTTAGTAGTAGTAGTAGACAACTGGTGATTGTCATTTTAGTAGTAGTAAAACAGGTGATTGTCATTTTAGTAGTAGTAGTAAAACTGGTGATTGTCATTTTAGTAGTAGTAAAACAGGTGATTGTCATTTTAGTAGTAGTAAAACAGGTGATTGTCAGTAGTTTGATTGTATTTTAGTAGTAGTAAAACAGGCGATTGTCATTAGTAGTAGTATTGTCATTTTAGTAGTAGTAAACAGGTGATTGTCATTTTAGTAGTAGTAAAAACTGGTGATTGTCATTTTAGTAGTAGTAGTAAGAGTAGTAAAACAGGTGATTGTCATTTTAGTAGTAGTAGTAAACAGGTGATTGTCATTTTAGGTGATTGTCATTTTAGTAAGTAGTAAAACAGGCGATTGTCATTTTAGTAGTAGTAAAAAGGCGATTGTCATTTTAGTAGTAGTAGTAGAACAGGTGATTGTCATTTTAGTAGTAGTAAAACAGGTGATTGTCATTTTAGTAGTAGTAAAACAGGCGATTGTCATTTTAGTAGTAGTAAAAACAGGTGATTGTCATTTTAGTAGTAGTAGTAAAACAGGTGATTGTCATTTTAGTAGTAGTAGTAAAACAGGTGATTGTCATTGTCAGGTGATTGTCATTTTATTGTAGTAGTAGTAAACAGGTGATTGTCATTTTAGTAGTAGTAAAAGACAGGTGATTGTCATTTTAGTAGTAGTAGTAAAACAGGTGATTGTCATTTTAGTAGTAGTAAAAAGACAGGTGATTGTCATTTTAGTAGTAGTAGTAAAACTGGTGATTGTCATTTTAGTGATTGATTGTTATTTTAGTAGTAGTAAAACAGGTGATTGTCATTTTAGTAGTAGTAAAAAACAGGTGATTGTTATTTTAGTAGTAGTAAAACAGGTGATTGTCATTTTAGTAGTAGTAGTAAACAGGTGATTGTCATTTTAGTAGTAGTAAAACAGGCGATTGTCATTTTAGTAGTAGAAAACAGGTGATTGTCATTTTAGTAGTAGTAGTAAAACAGGTGATTGTCATTTTAGTAGTAGTAGTAAAACAGGTGATTGTCATTTTAGTAGTAGTAAAACAGGTGATTGTCATTTTAGTAGTAGTAAAACAGGTGATTGTCATTTTAGTAGTAGTAAAACAGTGATTGTCATTTTAGTACAGGTGATTGTCATTTTAGTAGTAGTAGTAAACAGGTGATTGTCATTTTAGTAGTAGTAGTAAAACAGGTGATTGTCATTTTAGTAGTAGTAGTAAAACATTTTAGTAGTGTAAAACAGGTGATTGTCATTTTAGTAGTAGTAAAACAGGTGATTGTCATTTTAGTAGTAGTAGTAAAGACAGGTGATTGTCATTTTAGTAGTAGTAGTAAGAACAGGTGATTGTCATTTTAGTAGTAGTAAAACTGGTGATTGTCATTTTAGTAGTAGTAAAACTGGTGATTGTAATTTTAGTAGTAGTAAAACAGGCGATTGTTATTTTAGTAGTAGTAAAAGAGGCGATTGTCATTTTAGTAGTAGTAGTAAAACAGGTGATTGTCATTTTAGTAGTAGTAAAACAGGCGATTGTTATTTTAGTAGTAGTAGTAAGAACAGGTGATTGTCATTTTAGTAGTAGTAAAACAGGTGATTGTCATTTTAGTAGTAGTAGTAAGACATGTGATTGTCATTTTAGTAGTAGTAGTAAGACAGGTGATTGTCATTTTAGTAGTAGTAGTAAGACAGGTGA
Organism: Doris montereyensis; assembly: GCA_037039925.1. Classification (NCBI taxonomy): domain Eukaryota; kingdom Metazoa; phylum Mollusca; class Gastropoda; order Nudibranchia; family Dorididae; genus Doris; species Doris montereyensis. The sequence goes on from JAXRKP010000053.1 coordinate 527,838, forward strand.
TTGTCATTTTAGTAGTAGTAGTAAGACAGGTGATTGTCATTTTAGTAGTAGTAGTAAAACAGGTGATTGTCATTTTAGTAGTAGTAAAACAGGTGATTGTCATTTTAGTAGTAGTAGTAAAACAGGTAATTGTCATTTTAGTAGTAGTAGTAAAACTGGTGATTGTCATTTTAGTAGTAGTAAAACTGGTGATTGTCATTTTAGTAGTAGTAAAACAGGCGATTGTTATTTTAGTAGTAGTAAAAGAGGCGATTGTCATTTTAGTAGTAGTAAAACAGGTGATTGTCATTTTAGTAGTAGTAAAACAGGCGATTGTTATTTTAGTAGTAGTAGTAAGACAGGTGATTGTCATTTTAGTAGTAGTAAAACAGGTGATTGTCATTTTAGTAGTAGTAGTAAGACAGGTGATTGTCATTTTAGTAGTAGTAAGACAGGTGATTGTCATTTTAGTAGTAGTAGCAAAACAGGTGATTGTCATTTTTATGATAGTAAAAAACAGGTGATTGTCACTTTAATAGTAGTTAAACAGGTGATTGTCATTTTAATAGTTAGTAAAACATGTGATTGTCATTTTAATAGTTAGTAAAAAACAGGTGATTGTCATTTTAATAGTAGTAAAACAGGTGATTGTCACTTTAATAGTTAGTAAAACCGAGGAGCGTCAATGTAGTAGAAAACAGCAAAAGATGTGATCGTCAATTTAGTAGTAGTAAACCAAGTGATTGGCACATTAATAATAGAAAAACAGATCGTGTCAATTTAATAGGAAAACATGTGATCGTCAGTTTAGTAGCAAAACAGATGAGTGTCAATTTAGTAGTAAAACAGGTGATTGTCACTTTAATAACAGTAAATCAGATAAGTGGCAACTTAGTAGTAACACAGATGAGTGTGAATTCAGTAGTAGTAAAACATGTGATCGTCAATTTAGTAGTAAAATAGGGATTATCACTTTAATAGTAGTAAAACAGGTAATTGTCACTTGAATAGTAGTAAAACAGGTAATTGTCACTTGAATAGTAGTAAAACAGGTAATTGTCACTTGAATAGTAGTAAAACAGGTAATTGTCACTTAAATAGTAGTAAAATAGGGGATTGTCACTTGAATAGTAGTAAAACAGGTAATTGTCACTTGCATAGTAGTAAAACAGGTAATTGTCACTTGAATAGTAGTAAAACAGGTAATTGTCACTTGAATAGTAGTAAAATAGAGGATTGTCACTTTAATAGTAGTAAAATAGGGGATTGTCACTTTAATAGTAGTAAAATAGAGGAGTGTCACTTTAATAGTAGTAAAATAGGGATTGTCACTTTAATAGTAGTAAAATAGGGGATTGTCACTTTAATAGTAGTAAAATAGGGATTGTCACTTTAATAGTAGTAAAATAGGGGATTGTCACTTTAATAGTAGTAAAATAGGGGATTGTCACTTTAATAGTAGTAAAATAGAGGATTGTCACTTTAATAGTAGTAAAATAGGGGATTGTCACTTTAATAGTAGTAAAATAGGGGATTGTCACTTTAATAGTAGTAAAATAGGGGATTGTCACTTTAATAGTGGTAAAACAGATGAGTGTCAATTTAGTAGTAGTAAAGCATGTGATCGTCAATTTACTAGTAAAACATGTGATTGTCAGTTTAATAACAGTAAATCAGGTGATTGTCACTTAAAGTAGTTGTAAAACAGGTGATTGTGACTTCAGTAGTTTTAAAACAGGTGATTGTCATTTTAATAGTAGTAAACCAAGTGATTGTCACGTTCATAATAGTAAACAAAGTGATTGTCACGTTAATAGTAGTAAAACAGAGGAGTGTCACTTTAGTGGTTGTAAGACAAGTGAGTGTCACTTAAAACAGTAGTAAACCAGGTGATTGTCCCTTAAATAGTAGTAAACCAGGTGTTTGTCACTTTGGTAGTAGTAAGACCGGTGATTATCACTTTATTAGTAGTAAAATATGTGATTGTCACTTTAGTAGTAGTAAACCAGGTGATTGTTGACTTTAATAGTAGTGTAGAACAGGTTATTGTCACTTTAGTAGTAGTAAAACAGATGAATCGTCACTTTAGTGGTAGTAGAACAGGTTATTGTCACTTTAGTAGTAGTAAAACAGATGAACGTCACTTTAGTGGTAGTAGAACAGGTTATTGTCACTTTAGTAGTAGTAAAACAGATGAACGTCACTTTAGTGGTAGTAGAACAGGTTATTGTCACTTTAGTAGTAGTAAAACAGATGAACGTCACTTTAGTGGTAGTAGAACAGGTTATTGTCACTTTAGTAGTAGTAAAACAGATGAACGTCACTTTAGTGGTAGTAGAATAGGTTATTGTCACTTTAGTAGTAGTAAAACAGATGAACGTCACTTTAGTGGTAGTAGAACAGGTTATTGTCACTTTAGTAGTAGTAAAACAGATGAACGTCACTTTAGTGGTAGTAGAACAGGTTATTGTCACTTTAGTAGTAGTAAAACAGATGAACGTGACTTTAGTGGTAGTAGAACAGGTTATTGTCACTTTAGTAGTAGTAAAACAGATGAACGTGACTTTAGTAGTAGTAGAACAGGTTATTGTCACTTTAGTAGTAGTAAAATGTAACGTAGTTGGTGGTAGTAGAACAGGTTATTGTCACTTTAGTAGTAGTAAAACAGATGAACGTCAGTGGTAGTAGAACAGCAGTCAGTAGTAGTAAAACAAATAGTCACTTTAGTGGTAGTAGAACAGGTTATTGTCACTTTTTAGTAGTAGTAAAACAGATGAACGTCACTTAAGTGGTAGTAGAGCAGGTTATTGTCACTTTAGTAGTAGTAAAACAGATGAACGTGACTTTAGTGGTAGTAGAGCAGGTTTTATTGTCACTTTAGTAGTAGTATGGTTGTATTTAGTAGTAGTAGTATTAGTAGTAGTAGTAGTAATGGTAGTATTAGTAGTAGTAGTAGTAGTAGTAGTAGTAGTAGTAGTAGTAGTAGTAGTAGTAAATAGAAGTAGTAGTAGTAGTAGGAGCAGCAGCAGCAGCAGCAGTAGCAGTAGTATTAGTATTAGTAGTAGTAGTAGTAGTAGTTATATTATTATTAGTAGTAGTATTAGTAGTAGCAGTAGTAGTAATGGTAGTAGTAGTACTTGTATTAGTAGTAGTAGCAGTAGTAGTAGTAGTAGTAGTAGTAGTAGTAGTAGTAATAGTAGTTATATTATTATTAGTAGTATTAGTAGTAGCAGCAGTAGTAATGGTAGTAGTAGTAGTACTTGTATTAGTAGTAGTAGTAGTAGTAGTAGTAGTAGTAGTAGTAGTAGTAGTAGTAGTAGTAGTAATAGTAGAAATAGTAGTAGTAGTAGTAGTAGTAGTAGTAGTAGTAGTAGTAGTAGTAGTAGTAGTAGAAGAAGTCGTAGTAGTAGTTGTAGTAGTAGCAGTAGCAATAAGTATAACTATTGTAGATATAATCAGTGTGTCTCTTGTGGATTTTTTCAAACGTCTGCTAAATGTTAATGCTATGAGGAAATATTGAACTGTTAGCCATCATAAGTATCCATAATGATGACGTAAACTTAATATGGACAGAAACAAAAATGGCTACGAGTTTAACTTTGCCGTGACTTGTTACCATAATTGAAAATGGCGCTCTCTCAAGACGTGTTCATGTTAAATTCAGATCTTCACTCCCAGAAAGGTTTTATGTATCCTCACTGCAACGATACGTCGCCATTCCTCTCGTCTCTCGCCCCACCCTCCCTACCCAGAAGAAAAAGACAGATTTCACAACCCAAAATACCCCAGAGTAACAAAACTAAATAAATGAATAATATGTAAATATATGAATGAATATGTGAATAAATGGAATACTAAATAGGTAAATGAATAATGTATGTAAATATATAAAGGATAATTAAACAAATAAATAAATAATTAAAGAACAAATAGATATATTTTTTTAAATTTATTAGTTAATTAATCAAGTAATTAACAAGATAAAAATAATGATAAAAACACCCACACCCATCAACTCCATTAACGAGACCGAGCACAATATGATAAACACGAAAGCTGGCCTAAGACTAACACAGCGGTTTGCCATTTACATACGTGGATTTTATATGACTATGAGGCGGTCTGTCTTACATTGTCTCTTTAACTGGAGCCATATTTTATTTTCATCTTTGCAGTTCTTCAGAAACAGACAAGCCTAGCAGTGTAAGTGGAGAATACGACACGAAGCCTACTCAAACAGCTTTAGGTCAAGACAGGTAATAAATAGATAGATAGAGAGATAGATAGATAGATAGATGGATAAATAAATAGATATATTGATAGATAGATAGATAGATAGATAGATAGATAGATAGATAGATAGATAGATAGATAGATAGATAGATAGATAGATAGATAGGTAGATAGATAGATAGATAGATGTATTCTTACCTACATAAATAAAGTGAGGGGCATTAAAAAAAACACCACATTTTTATTGCTATGTGAGTTTTTGTTTGGTATTCTATAAAATAGCTTATTGGCTTTCGACAGTTAAAAAGCTTAGAATGAATGTAAAAAGATATTTTCTATTAAGAATAATTGCAACTGATCCCAATTTTGAAATCATACTTTTAAAGTATAAAACTAAGACAAACTAACGTTTCAACTAGGAAACGATGATTTGAAAGTGTATCAATTTTAACCATACATTGTGATAGCTTAGCAGACTATTCATTACTTTGTGAAGTTTTAAACACATGATAAAGTGAGAGACACTCTTCCTCCCCTCCTAAAAAACCCAAACAAAACAAAAACAAAGGCACACACAAAATAGCACAAAACCAAAACCCCAAAACCCAACACCAAACCAAATGAAAACTCCAACAACAAACAAACCCGAGATCAGTTTGCCAGCCTTGAGCTTGAATTCATGCTAGATCTAGATGCCAGCCTTGAGCTTGAATTCATGCTAGATCTAGATGCCAGCCTTGAGCTTGAATTCATGCTAGATCTAGATGCCAGCCTTGAGCTTGAATTTATGCTAGATCTAGAATTTATGCTAGATCTAGTTGCCAGCCTTGAGCTTGAATTCATGCTAGATCTAGTTGCCTTCTCCGCATTGATCTTGCCAGATTCACATTGGCTTCTTAAAGGAAGACTAATCCATTCTTCACGAAGAGCATCGTATTAATTATTTTTGCGCTATTCATGACATGATGTGTCTGAACTAGGCGCCCTTTGTTCAATGGGTGATAGACGTGTCTGGACATTAAGTGGGAAGCTAATCTTGCAACACGTCTCAGTGATGAGACACCTCATTGAACCATAATGAGCGCTCGGTCACCATCTTCACTTGATAAGCTTGGCATTGTCGCTTGATCAGAACTGTTTAGAATATGACGGCAACAATTTGCTTTTTTAAAATATAATTAATGTTAAGCCATGAACGGATGCACAATGTGCGGAATGGCGACAAGAAAGAGAAATGACTGATTTTAGGCTAAACGTGTGCTTTTATTCAAGTGCAAGCAAAAACACAAATGGAAAGAAGGTGTGTTCACAAAATTAATGAGCTACACACTCTACATATATAAAATTTTGAAATCAATGAATACCTGGGCAAGGGTTTTTTATTGTTTGAAAATGGTGCGCTTTAATGTTGAACAGTATACACACACATACAGGCATACATACATACATACATACATACACACACATACATACACACATACATACATACATACACACATACATACATACATATATACATACATACATACATACATACATGCATACATAACATACATACATGTACAATCAAACGTGCATGCATGCATACGTAAATACAATGTATATTAATTTAATTATGACTATCACTTTTTATTAACCAGTCAATCTCTCTGTCTCTCTCTCCCTCCCTCCTAACTCTCTCCTCTCTCTCTCTCTCTCTCTCTCTCTCTCTCTCTCTCTCTCTCTCTCTCTCTCTCTCTCTCTCTCTCTGTCTCTCTCTGTCTGTCTGTCTGTCTGTCTGTCTGTCTCTCTCTCTCTCTCTCTCTCTCTCTCTCTCTCTCTCTCTCTCTCTCTCTCTCTCTCTCTCTCTCTCTCTCTCTCTCTCTCTCTCTCTGATCATGAAGTGTTCCGTTCAGTGTGTATGTTATTCCGATTGATCATGCTGGGCAGGTACCAGGGCATCTACTACACACTCCTGGAAGTCCGAATGCGCCAGGTGTTGTCTGACTTCTGCGTCCAGTTGGATTACCTCCTGGGCGGATCAAAATCGTTGGCAGTGGACTGGCAAAAGAAGGCTTCACAAGGTATCATAGGAAAACATTCGTTTGTTTGTTTGTTTGTTCGTTCGTTTGTTTGCTTGCTTGTTTCTTTGTTTGCTTAATCATGCAGGTCGTCCATTCCTGTTAGTTTTGACATTTGGAGAAAATATTCTTTCAAAGAGTTTTTTAGATGAAATGTTAAAGGAAAATACTAAGAAAAGCATAGAAATTATGAATGAAAAATGCTGGATAGAATCAACATGTGAGCCCCGACGCTCCTTTGCAGCATCAAGTTAAAGAAGCTGATATATTATGGAGGCCCGAAACGTCACCGAATTTGATCAAAACACTAAAAATCAAAGCAAAGAGGAAAAGGAATACCACCTAGTTAGGTGGAAACAAGACGTAGGAAGACTGGCTTCAAACAACAACAACAACAACAACAACAACAACAACAACAGCAACAACAACAACGGAGGCAGGTCAAGTGGCGGTGGGTTGTGAGCTGTTCCTAAGGACGGTTCGTTAAGCGATGTCCGACCACGGATAAGCTACGCATGTTGATGATTCTTTCTTCTTCGTCTCCCCCTTCCCATGGAGCGACTGCTTCAACGTTTGAGTTCAATTTTTTCACAACGCTTGGAACGAAGTCTCATGGCTTACGACCTCAGCCGGCTCAAGGCCAGTTGTGGGCCCCTGCCGCTTAATCCATGTTCGGCGATTGGGTGAGCGCCCCTCTAATTTACATTGGGTAAGACTAAGGGTTATACCCGAAACGTCACGTGTTTGTTCTGTCTTTATTAGTGGAGTTGTCACTTATTGTCATATTTCGCCATTGGGTAAGAAGGATGATTTCTTTCAAAATGTAAAGGGATCTTTACCTGAATCTGTATATCTTGGACATTCGTACTAATAGTAGGCCTTCCAGGAGGTATGGGCTCTTCTGGGCGTCAGTCTAACTGTTTTCTATAACTAGACAGAGATAGAAAAAGATCCGTAAATTTGAAACGGTTCAAAGAAAGCGACACATTTTGTCACCGGAGATCATCGCACTGCCACCAGTGTATCAAAGATGAGACACCTAAAAATGGCAACGGGTATCATCACACTGCCACTAGTGTATCAAAGATGATGAGACACCTAAAATGACAACGGATATCATCACACTACCACCAGTGTATCAAAGATGATGAGACACCTAAAATGACAACGGGTATCATCACACTGCTACTAGTGTATCAAAGATGATAGGACACTTAAAATGACAACGGGTATCATCACACTGCCACTGCTACCAGTGTATCAAAGATGATGAGGACCCTAAAATGACAACGGGTATTATCCACTACAAAGATGATGAGACACCTACAACGGGTAGTGTATCAAAGATGATGAGACACCTAAAATGACAACGGGTATCATCACACTGCCACTAGTGTATCAAAGATGATGAGACGGGCCACTAGTGATGATGAGACACCTAAAATGACAACGGGTATTATCACACTGCCACTAGTGTATCAAAGATGATGAGACACCTAAAATGACAACGGGTATCATCACACTACCACCAGTGTATCAAAGATGATGAGACACCCAAAATGACAACGGGTATCATCACACTGCCACTAGTGTATCAAAGATGATCAAAGATAATGAGACACCTAAAATGACAACGGGTATCATCACACACTGCCACCAGTGTATCAAAGATGATGAGACACCTAAAATGACAACGGGTATCATCACACTACCAACCAGTGTATCAAAGATGATGAGACACCTAAAATGACAACGGGTATCATCACACTGCCACTAGTGTATCAAAGATGATGAGACACCTAAAATGACAACAGGTATCATCACACTACCACCAGTGTATCAAAGATGAGACACTTAAAATGGTGACATTTGTATCAAATTTACACATTTATTACTAGTGTATCAAAATGGTGAGACACCTAAAATGACAACGGGGATCATCGCACTACCACCAGTGTATCAAAGATGATGGGAAAACTTTATGGCCAATTATTTAAGAACGAAGAAAGAAAGCAAAATTTACTTATTTTGTATATTCAGAACTACGAGTGGACTAATAGATGTATAAACTGATCGATTGATAAGATGATAACCGCATCTAAGAACAAGAATTGGAATTTCAGAACCGCATACGACATTCGAGAATTAGTAATCATCATTATTAGTCCTTCTTCCCGTCTGCCATTCGATTGTGGAATGAATGACTTGCCACCAATCGCAGTCATACAACACGAACTATCAATGACAGTTTGGAGACGGTTGTCTTTATGTGGACATTTGTATTTTTGTTTTATTATTGTGCTTATTGTTATTTATTATTAGATTATATACAAAATAGCTCATGCGATGCTTCTTAGAAGAAAAGTAATTGTTTTAATTATGCGATTTTAATTCATGTACCATATAACCTTTTATAAATGATATTATGCATTCATGTATTTATTTATTTATTTATTAACATTTATTTATTTATTTATGTATTTATTTATTTTTTAAATTATTTATTTATTTTGTATATGTACATTGCTTATGTTTTATACTATGTATGTATAAATGCACCTAGAGTAAGATGGGAGTGATCGCTATAGAAAGGAATTATATTATTATTATTATTATTATTATTATTGTTGTTATTATTATTATTATTATTATTATTATTATTATTATTATTATTATTATTATTATTATTATTATTATTATTATTATTATTATTATTATTATTATTATTATTATTATGTATTATATTATTATTATTATTATTATTAATTGACGGATTATTATTATTATTATTATTATTATTATTATTATTATTATTATTATTATTATTATTATTATTATTATTATTATTATTATTATTATTGTTATTATTGTTATTATTATTATTATTATTATCGAAACACGCGGATGTTACACCTCAGGGTAATGCCAAGTACAGCTATTAGATCCGATTACTATTCGATGTTGACGGCTGGTGGGCGTGAACGGTCGGCCAACTATTCCAACTTTTTTTAATTCAGCTGATGAAAATGGAAACACTAGCTGAATGAAAATGATACTCACAAAGCGGGGAATCAATGAAGTTTACATAACTTTCAAAATTTTCTTTTGACAGAAAATTTTCTCAAACAAAACCGATCTGGGGATTATTTAAAGCCTACATGCAAAATATGATTACTCTCAGATGCCTATTAACAGAGCCTTGGGCGAACAAAGATCGATAAAGTCATAATTATTATTAAAATAATATTTGTTGGGGACATGTAACATGTGCGACAATACACCAGAGGTGGACAGCTAATGATAGGAAGGAGAAAAAGGAGGACGGCCATGAGATCAGAGACCTGTGTATCGTGGTGAACATGGCCAGGCTGTCAAATACCGTGACAGTCATTTCCGCCATGTCTCATCTCAATGTTCATGATATCATTGTGCGTGTGCTTGACGGAACTCGCTTAACGCATAACGAACCATTTAACTACTACAATAAATGGATGTACTTCGAGTAGCCGAACAACGCTATTTTGCTTACTGTCGGTGTTCAAAATAATCATGTTAACCATGGTCATAGGTCTCCAATGTAACATCGAAAACACGCAAATGTCAACAATGATGTCTCCAATGTGTTGGCTAACCATCGAAACACAACCGCAAATGTCAACAATAATGTCTCCAATGTGTTGGCTAACCATCGAAAACACAACCGCAAATGTCAACAATGATGTCTCCAATGTGTTGGCTAACCATCGAAACACAACCGCAAATGTCAACAATGATGTCTCCAATGTGTTGGCTGACCATCGAAACACAAATGTGCCAACAATGATGTCTCCAATGTGTTGGATAACCATCGAAACACAACCGCAAATGTCAACAATGATGTCTCCAATGTGTTGGCTGACCATCGAAACACAACCGCAAATGTCAACAATGATGTCTCCAATGTGTTGGCTAACCATCGAAACACAACCAATGTCAAATGATGTCTCCAATGCAATGAAACACAACCGCAAATGTCAACAATGATGTCCAATGTTTGGCTAACCATCGAAACACAACCGCAAATGTCAACAATGATGTCTCCAATGTGTTGGCTAACCATTGAAACACAACCGCAAATGTCAACAATGATGTCTCCAATGTGTTGGCTAACCATTGAAACACACAACCGCAAATGTCAACAATGATGTCTCCAATGTGTTGGCTAACCATCGAAACACAACCGCAAATGTCAACAATGATGTCTCCAATGTGTTGGCTAACCATCGAAACACAACCGCAAATGTCAACAATGATGTCTCCAATGTGTTGGCTAACCATCGAAACACAACCACAAATGCCCAATGATGTCAAATGAAACACAACCGCAAAATCAACAATGATGTCTCCAATGTGTTGGCTAACCATCGAAACACAACCGCAAATGTCAACAATGATGTCTCCAATGTTTGGCTAACCATCGAAACACAACCGCAAATGCCAACAATGAGGTCTCCAATGATGGCTGACCATCGAAACACAACCGCAAATGTCAACATTGATGTCTCCAATGTGTTGGCTAACCATCGAAACACAACCGCAAATGCCAACAATGATGTCTTCAATGTGTTGAAACACAACCGCAATGCTAACAATGATGTCAATGTTGGTTAACCATTGAAACAGACAAACAACTCAGTTAAAAGTCACGAGATTGAGAGATTTCCAATTTTTAAAAATTTGATTTACCCACATTCACAACTAAGGCGATCTCGGGGTTT
>JAXRKP010000053.1:543866-558866 GCA_037039925.1 Doris montereyensis
CGCATTCTTTATCACATTATTTTTCCTCTTTGCATTTTTTCTCAAAATTCTCCTCTCGCATTCTTTATCACATTATTTTTTCCTCTGCATTTTTCTCTCACAATTCTTCCTCTCACATTCTTTCTTTCACTGGCTTTCGTTTACACTCTCACAGTGTACCTTTCCCATTCCTTGTCTCACATTATTTCTCTCACATTCTTTCTCTCATTCTTTCTCTCACATTCTTTCTCTCACATTCTTTCTCTCACATTCTTCCTTTCACATTTTTTCAATCACATTCTCTCTCCCCACAATTCTTCCTCTCACCATTCTTTCTCTCACATTCTTCCTCTCTGATGCTTTCTCTCACAATTCTTCCTCTGATGCTTTCTCTCACAATTCTTCCTCTTTGATGTTTTCTCTTACAATTCTTCCTCTCTTGATGCTTTCTCTCACAATTCTTCCTCGTTGATGATTTCTCTCACAATTCTTCCTCTTTGATGTTTTTCTCTCACAATTCTTCCTCGTTGATGCTTTTTCTCTCACAATTCTTCCTCTTGATGCTTTCTCTCACAATTCTTCCTTTTGATGCTTTCGCTCACAATTCTTCCTCTTTGATGCTTTCTCTCTAATTCTTCCTCGTTGATGCCTTCTCTCACAATTCTTCCTCTTGATGCTTTCTCTCACAATTCTTCCTCTTTGATGTTTTCTCTTACAATTCTTCCTCTTTGATGCTTTCTCTCACAATTCTTCCTCTGACATGCTTCTTTTCACATTCTTTCAATCACATTCTACCTTTCATTATTCTTTCTCTTACATTCTTCCTTTCACATTTTTTTTCAAATTTTCCATTCACGTTTTTCTCTGACACTCTTTCTCTTACATTCTTTCCCTCACATTCTTTCCCTCACATTCTTTCTCTCGCATTCTTTCTCTCACATTCTTCCTTTCACATTCTTCCTCACATTTTGCTTACAGTTATCATTCTTGCTTTCACAGTTATCCTGTTACATTTTTCCCCTCACAATTTTATCTCACGTTCTTTTTTCGCACATTCTTCCTTCTACATTCATCCTCTTACATTCTTTCTATCCCATTCTTTTTCTCACATTCTTCCTTCTACATTTGTCCTCTTATATTCTTTCTATCCCATTCTTTCTCTCTCTACATTCTTTCTCTCACATCCTTTTTCTCATAATTCTTCCTTTCATTTATTCTTTCTCTCACATTCCCCCTCACGTTTTTCTCTCACCTTCTTTCTTTCACATTCTTTCCTTCATATTCTTTTTTTTCTCTCACATTCTTCCTTTCACATTCTTCCTTTCGCAGTTATCGTCTTACATTCTGCCTCTCACATTTCCTGTCCAAATTTTCAAAGGACAAACGAACCCACTCGTTTTTCATCAGGGAATTTTTACAGATGAGGGATAATTTCCCCGACAGTGTTCACATTTTACACAGATGGCTCAAAAGAGAGTGAAAAAGGTAAGTGCTGTCATTTATTACCCAGATCATCTGGAATCCTCGAAGAATGTGCGTCTGAAAGATAATACTTCTATTTTCAATGCAGAATTGCACGCCATTCTTTTAGCTTTGAGTGACTTAAAAAGCTATCGAGGAAAGTTATAATAGTGTATTATCTGGACGGATGGTTTGTCTGCCTTTCAGGGTCTGAGAACTATAGATCAAGTGATAATACTGATTTAACACGTTCTAAAAGACCTTGTTGGAAAACACACTACGTTTGCCTGGATACCGGGGCATGTTGGCATCAATGGAAATGAAAGTGCTGACAAGTTGGCAAAGAGGCTCGTTTTCAAACATCTCAGCCCTGGTGCTTTTATTCTGAGGATTTGAAAGTTTTAGTCAATAGTTATATTAACAAAACCTGGCAGGAGGATTATGACCAAAGAAGGTGCAATATCAAGCTTCATGAAGTGGTCCCAAACATAACAGAAAGGCCAAATATAAAGTAAGAAATAGAAAAGAGAGCGTTTTAAGTCGCTTAGATATTAGTCATTCGTACAGGGCCGTCCTGTTGACCCATGATGACCAGCCTTTATGTCACTCTTATGATTGCTTTTTCCGTTAAACATATTTTAATAGAATGCTCTGATCTGATCGGTATATGAATGGAATATTATTCCGAGGGAAGCATTTACAAACTCTTTCGGAATAATGATCTTGAAACTATTTGTGCGTTTCTGAAAGAATTTGGCGTTATCGACAGATCTAGAATACTAAATACGTATCAATTGTTAACACATTGACTATATTCTTAAAATGTTTTACAAAGATTTTACGAATATTTTTGATTTTTTTTAAGTGCTTTTTGTTGTGCCTGGACAGTCGTCGTAACATTAGTCAGCTACGAACCAGAGATCACAGCCATGGTGGACAGGGTTACTTCAAAGAAACAAACTCACATTTCCCCCTCATTTTTCCTTTCGCATTTATCCTCTTACATTCTTTCTCTTACATTCTTTCTCTCACATTTTTTTCTCTCACATTCTTCCTTTCACATTTATCCTCTTATGTTCTTTCTTACGTTCTTTCTATCCCATTCTTTCGCTCATTCTTCCTCTCATTCTAACTCTATTTATCCTCTACATTCTTTCTCTTACATTCTTTCTCTCACATTTTTTCTCTCATTCTTTCTCTCACATTTATCCTCTTATGTTCTTTCTCTTACGTTCTTTCTATCCCATTCTTTCGCTCTCACATTCTTCCTCTCACATTCTACCTCTCCTATTCAGTAATTCGAATTCATTTGTTCGTGTTCTTACTTGTATGTTTCCATCTCTAAAGGTGTTGTAGTTGTAGCTTAAGTGAACAAATGTGTCAAGTTGTGATTATCAGGACACGGGCGTCAGTATGGTGCCGCCTTTTAAGTGATACTCGTATGAAAGATAACATGACAATTCGTTCATTCATTCATTCATTCATTCATTCATTCATTCATTCATTCATTCAATTATTCATTCATTCATTCGATTATTCATTCATTCATTCAATTATTCATTCATTCATTCAATTATTCATTCATTCAGTCATTTAATTATTCATTAAATGCATTCCTTCATTCATTCTTTCAATCATTCATTCATTCATTTACCCATTCTTTCAATCATTCGTTCGTTCATTTACCCATTCTTTCAATCATTCGTTCATTCATTTACCCACTCTTTCAATCATTCATGGCGTATCCTGAAAGGAAGTCCCTTCACAGTCAATCAATAAATCGTCACACGAACGTCCTCACAGTTGGCAGACAATAAAACTAAGAATAAATACTGATACTGTACATTTGTAATGCGCAGTTTTTCCGCCAAGAAAAAATGAGGCTCTTGACAAAAGGAATTGAATATCTTCCAGCCAAGACAAAAATGTCACCTTTTGACAACCTTCTCAATATCTTCCAGCCAAGACAAAAAATGTCACCTTTTGACAACCTTCTCAATATCTTCCAGCTAAGACAAAAAAATGTCACCTTTTGACAACCTTCTCAAATATCTTCCAGCTAAGACAAAAAATGTCACCTTTTGACAACCTTCTCAATATCTTCCAGCCAAGACAAAAAAATGTCACCTTTCGACAACCTTCTCAATATCTCCTCCAGGTGATGATTTAAACGTAAAGAGTGAACTATTCTTCTTCAATGTACTTGCATCTATCGCTATGGTTTCCATGGTCTCGCTCAGGCCAATCTTTGTAGACAGTCATGGTCATATAGATGAAATAAGATACTTTTATCTATCGATCTATTGCTGTGGGTTCCATGGTTTCACCAGGCCAATCTGTAAACAGTCGTGGTCACATAGATGAGATAAGATACTTTTATTGATCTCATAAATATGAGAAGAAAAAATCAAATCAAAACAAGACATTATTTCAAGAGACTATTATTTGTCTCAAATTAAACCAACCATTTTCTTGTATGAAGGGAGATAAATCAAGGTGTCAAACCAATCAGCTAAATCTAACTTACATTCCATTCTCTGTAGCCAATGGCAGAGTGGGTCGATGATAGGGGTAATAGATTTACAGGTTCTGTTAAACAATTTTTTCAGTCCGGTTATTTTCTCTTTTGACACTCCTATTACTCCTTATGGGGTGTAAAAACAATCCATCTTACCTTTTTCTTTCTCCTTCTCCCCCTCCCTCCTCTCTTCTTTACTCCCTTCCATCCTCCATTCCCATCCCTCACTCCATTCTCATTTCTCCCTTTTCCCATCCCCCTTCTCCCTTTTCCCTTCTCCCTTTCTCCCTTTCCCTTCTCCCTTTTCCCTTCTCCCTTTTCCTTTTTCCCTTTTCTCTCCTTTTCCTTCTCCCTTTCTCCCTTTCTCCCTTTTCATTCCCCTTTTCCCTTCTCCCTTCTCTGTTCCCTTTCCCCTTTTCTCCCTTTTCCCTTCCCATTCTTTCCCCCTCTCTGTTCCTTCCCATTCTCCCTTCTCCCTCTGTTCTCAATCTCTTTTCCCTTCTCCCTTCTCCCTTCTCCCTTCTCCTTCTCGCATTTTCCCTTTCCCCCATTTTCTTTTCTTTCCGTTTTCCCTTTCCCTTCTCCTTCCCTTTCCCCTTTCTCCTTTCTCCCCTTTCCCTTCTCCTTTCTCCCATTTTCCCCCTTCTCCCATCTCCTCTTCTCCCATCTCTTCTCTCTTTCTCCCTTCTCTTTTCTCTCTTCTCAAGCCTCCTTTTGTCCCTTCTCCTTTCTCCGTTCTCTTTTCCCCTTCTCCTTTCTCCCTTTCTCACTTCTTACTTCTCCTTATCCTGTCTCCCTCCCTTCTCCTTCTCTTCTCTCTTTCTCCCTTCTCTCTTCTCCCTTCTCACTTCTCTCTTCTCCTTTCCTTCTTCTCCCTCTCTTTTCTCCCTCTCTTCTTCTTCCCTTCTCCTTCTCTCCTTTCTCTCTTCTCCCTCTTCATTCTCCCTTTCTTCTTTCTCCCTCTTTCCTCCCTTCTCCCTTCTCCCCTTCTCCCTTCTACCTTATCCCTTCTCTCCTTCCCTCTCCCTTCTCCATTTTTGCTTTCCTTTTTCCACTTCTTCCCTTCTCCTTTCTCCATTTTCCTTTCTCTCTTCTCCTTCTCTATTTTCCTTTTCCCTTCTCCATTTTCCTTCTCCATCCCTCTCTTCCTTCTCCCTTTTCCCTTTTCCCTTCCTTCTCTATTTCTCTTTTTTCTCCCTTTTCCCTCTCTCTTTTCCCTCCTCCGTTCTCCCCTTTCCCTCACTCCTTTGTCCGTTCCCTTTTCCCTTTCCCTACTCCTTTGTCCCTTCTTCCTTTCCCTGGAATTTCCCTACTCCATTCTCCCCTTCTCTTTTCTGAATTTCCATTCTCATTCTCCCTTCTTTCCATTTTCCTTTCATTCCTTTATCCTTCTCCCACTTTCCCTTCTTCTTCTCTTCTCTTCTCCTATTCTCTTCCTGCTCTCTTTCTCCTTTTCCTTCTCTTCTCCCTCTCTCCCTGCTCCCTCTCCTCCCTTCTCCCTTCTCCTTTCCATTTTCTTCTTCCTTCTCTCTTTCTACCTTCCACATTTTCCTTCTCCTTTCTCCCTTCTCCCTTCTACCTTCTCCCCTTTTTCCTTCCTTCTCTCTCCTCCCTTTTCCATTTTCCTTCTACCTTCTCCCTTCTACATTTCTCCCCCTTTTCCATTTTCCTTTTCCCTTCTCCCTTCTCCCTTCTCTCTTCTCTCTTCTCTCTTCTCCATTTGCCCTTCTCCTTTCTCCCTTCTCTTCCTGATGGAATCTTCCATGTGAGTTTTGCCAAAGATGTCGTATTTAGGTTTGATTAAAAACAAGTTGTGAATATGCCACATATAAGATTCTCTCGAGTGGTAGCTTCTTCACTTAAAATAAACCTTAACATTAGCAAGGTCCACAAGCCAACATCCTTTACAAAGCCTCCAAGGACAAACAACAAACAATTCCCAACGCAAGTTTTTAAAATAATCAAAGACACAAAAATAACACGTTTTACATTCACGAGTTAATGTCCATCTTAATCCTTCACGTCAAACACCATCCGGTAATGAAATCACTACAGTGGTCACTTAATAAAACAGACAAGCAATAGCATCACTCTGAATATGTCTGTCTGTCCATTACCATTTCCTCACACACAGTCTCAATTATCTTCATCCACATGAAGCTGCCACTAACTGCATTGGGTTGAGTTGAATTAGCTTGTCACATCTATGACAAACTGGTGTAATACTTAAATCAACCCAACGCAAACCGAGTGTAGCTACGTCAGGATATATGATTATGTACCTTTCGATCTTTCTTTGTCTTCTATCTATTGTTGTTGTTTGTTTTTTGTTGGGTTTTTTTAGGAGGGGGAGGGTGAGGGAGGAGGGGGGGGAGGTCGAGGAGTTTGTGTCCCCCACAGGTTGAAATATCTCTCCAAATTTTCCGGGTAATATCCCTCCTCCCCCCCCCACCCCCCCACTAACCGACCAAGGTAGGTGGATCTACATCTAGATATTCGTATCACTGTAGAAAGATAGCATGTGAGGAAAGTAATTATCAATGCAGTTTTGTATTGAAAACGATTACATTGATTAGAGTTTAAAAAGTCTTCTTTTATTAAAATAGTTTGATCCACATACGTACCAGATACATACTATTTTAAGTATTTGCACACACACACACACACACACACACACACACAACACACACACACACACACAATAAACCTCAGACTATTAAGCATACATAATCAAAAGCTGAAACAACAGACAATGCAAAATATCTAGGTGTAACTATAGACTTTTGATTTGGTTTGACCACATCCACAACTAAGGTCTTTACGGGGCGTAACTCTAGACCAGAAATTGAATTCCATTCCTAGAGCACTGTGCACGAAATGGCATGGCATGTTAAATTTGTTACTATGCACGAAATGGCATATGTTACAATTTGTTATTGTACGAAATGGCATGGCATGTTACAATTTGTTACTATGCACGAAATGGCATGGCATGTTACAATTTGTTACTATGTAATGAAAATGGCATAACATGTGTTACAATTTGTTATTGTGCACGAAATGGCATGGCATGTTACAATTTGTTACTATGCACGAAATGGCATGGCATGTTACAATTTGTTACTATGCACGAAATGGCATGGCATGTTACAATTTGTTACTATGCACGAAATGCTAGCGCTGTTACAATTTGTACTGGCACGAAATCGCATGGCATGTTACAATTTGTTACTATGCACGAAATGGCATGGCATGTTACAATTTGTTATTGTGCAAATGGCATGGTATGTTACAATTTGTTACTATGCACGAAATGGTATGGCATGTTACAATTTGTACTATGCACGAAATGGCATGGCATGTTACAATTTGTTGTTACTATGCACGAAATGGCATGGCATGTTACAATTTGTTACTATGCACGAAATGGCATGGTATGTTACAATTTGTTACTGTGCACGAAATGGCATGGCATGCTGCAATTTGTTACTATGCACGAAATGGCATGGCATGTTACAATTTGTTACTATGCACGAAATGGCATGGCATGTTACAATTTGTGTACTGTGCACGAAATGGCATGGCATGTTACAATTTGTTACTATGCACGAAATGGCATGGCATGTTACAATTTGTTACTATGCACGAAATGGCATGATATGTTACAATTTGTTATTATGCACGAAATGGCATAATATTACAATTTGTTACTTATGCACGAAATGGCATGGCGTATGTTACAATTTGTTACTATGCACGAAATGGCATGGGTATGTTACAATTTGTTACTATGCACGAAATGGCATGGTATGTTACAATTTGTTACTATGCACGAAATGGCATGGCATGTTACAATTTACTATGCAATCGTGAAATGGCATGGCATGTTACAATTTGTTATTGTGCACGAAATGGCATGGCATGTTACAATTTGTTACTATGCACGAAATGGCATGGCATGTTACAATTTGTTACTATGCACGAAATGGCATGGCATGTTACAATTTGTTACTATGCACGAAATGGCATGGCATGTTACAATTTGTACTATGCACGAAATGGCATGGCATGTTACAATTTGTTACTATGCACGAAATGGCATGATATGTTACAATTTGTTACTATGCACGAAAATGCATGGCATGTTACAATTTGTTACTATGCACGAAATGGCATGATATGTTACAATTTGTTACTATGCACGAAATGGCATGGTATGTTACGATTTGTTACACTATGCACGAAATGGCATGGCATGTTACAATTTGTTATTGTGCGAAATAACATGCTCGTTACAATTTGTTACTATGCACGAAATGACATGGCATGTTACAATTTGTTATTATGCACGAGTCGGCATGGCATGTTACAAAATTTGTTATTGTTTGTTACTAAATGGTGCTACATGTTACAATTTGTTACTGTGCACGAAATGGTATGGCATGTTACAATTTGTTACTATGCACGAAATGGCATGGCATGTTACAATTTGTTACTATGCACGAAATGCAGCATTTACAATTTATTGCTATGCACGAAATGGCATGCCATATTACAATTTGTTACTATGCCGAAAATGGCATGGTATGTTACAATTTGTTACTATGCACGAAAATGGCATGGCATGTTACAATTTGCACGAAATGGCATGGCATGTTACAATTTATGCACGAAAATGGCATGATATGTTACAATTTGTTACTATGCACCTGAAATGGCATGGTATGTTACAATTTGTTACACTATGCACGAAATGGCATGGTATGTTACAATTTGTTACTATGCACGAAATGGCATAATATGTTACAATTTGTTACTATGCGAAATGGTATGTATGTACAATTTGTTACTATGCACGATTTAACTATGGCGAAATGGCATGTTACAATTGTTACTATGCGAAATGGCATGGCATGTTACAATTTGTTACTATGCACGAAATGGCATGGCATGTTACAATTTGTTATTGTGCTATGCATGCGAAATAGCATGGTATGGTTACAATTTGTTATTTGTGTATCGAAATATACGCATGTTACAATTTGTTGCTATGCACGAATGGCATGCCATATTACATGCAATTTTTAGCTTTCTAGAACAAACCATTATAATGGTCTTAGACATAACAAAGAAAGTGTTACAAGTCTTTAGTAAAACTATTCTTCAATTATGGTAGCTGTATCAAGTACCAACGCCATCAAACCTAGATCTACATACAAGAAATTGATAAAAATCAGAAGAAATAAATAACCCCCAAAAAATAAAATATAACAACAACAAAAAACAACTAACAAAACAATGTCAACTCGTTTTGTAACTTTCTTTCTTTATCGGCTCCCATTCTAGCTTCTGGTGTATGGGCTTAGATGCCCTTGAACATCTTCTCCAGGCTGCCCTGTCCTGACACGTTCTGTTTCCTTCCCAAAAAGTTAAAAATTTCTTTGTTTTAATACCTTTTTTATATCTTCTTCCTCTTTCTCCAGAGATCTGCCTTTTCGTCTCTTACCTTCCAGTTTTAGCACTGTATACTGATTTAGCTATTCTCTTGTCATTCATTCTGTTTACATGCCCAAACCATCTAGTTGATTTATTTCTATCTTAGTTTTTATGCCATCTACTTTGGTTTGATCTCTTATTGTTTGTGTTTCTAATTTTGTCTCTTTAGTTTTCCTTACTACTCTTCTTAGAATTTCATTTAAGCTGCTTGTACTCTACTGTATTCCATAATGTCTAAGGTCCAGGTTTCACTGCCATAGAGGAGAGTAGGACAATAAACTGTGTTGTATAATGCCGTTTTGGTTTTTGTTGACAACTTTAATACCTATAAATGCCCTTCCTAGATGGTATTTATATTGGCATTGTCTTTTGGATTCTCTGACTGATTTCTTCCCATAGTTTCCCTCTGAGTTAATCATTACCTAGAGGTAATTGTAGCTAACTTGTTCTAAATTCTTCCTGCCCTAATTTAAGATTTTGTGTTTAGTTTCCCTAGTTACTACTACTACTACTACTACTTACTACTGCTGCTACCACTACTGCTACTACTACTACTACTACTGCTACTGCTACTGCTGCTACTACTACTACTACTACTACTGCTACTACTAATAATAATAATAATAATAATGATAATAATAATAATGAAAGTTTATAGCCCATCCACGAGAGTCATAAGCTCAGGTGCGCTTTACAAAGGCCAACACACACATCATATAGTAGCTATACAATGTACCTAATATTTAAGATTACTTTAAAATCAAGACATCTACATACACTTGAAAAATTGTTACAATTAAGATGAACAGTACCTAAATGAATGATATATGCTAATTACAAGATGGACTATACACGCGTGCACGCACACACACTCACACACACACACACACACACACACATATATACATACACACATACACACACACACATTGTAGGTGCCAACCTCACACCCAAAGTCAGTTTTAAAAGTCTCCGTATATAAAAATATAATAATAGTTAAAGAAGTCAAACTAAGAGATCTAAGAATAATTACATATACAGAACAGTGTTAAAGGTACCATACATCAATAAAACACCAAAGCGGAACAACTCTGTTTTAAGTGATTGTTTAAAAGAAGGAAGGGTTGTACAATTTCTAGTTTTAACTGACAAAGAATTCCATATAGCTGCGGCCGAAAAGGTGAAAGAACGTTCGACAAATTTTGTCTTAGGGACGCTTCTTTTAGTTGCAAAGATTGTGATGATCTAAGCGGACGATTGGGGCGGTGAACTTTAAGGAGTTGTTTTAGATAGTCGGGGGCAGTGTCATGAATGCAGTTGTAAATGAGACATGCTATCTTATATATGATTCTCCTCTTCTAATGGCTTCTATTAAATTTCGCTCCACATTGTATTCTATATTTAATGAATGTCTAATTGTAAATATGTGGTCTTGTACGCTTCTTCCTGGTCTAAATCTGCTCTGGTGTTCTTCAATCTGATCCTCCACTCTTTTCCTTAGTCTCATTTCCAGAATCCTGGCATATACTTTTCCTGGTACGTTCAGTAGTGATATCCCTCTATAGTTTTAGCATTCCATAGTTGATCCTTTCTTATGTGTTGGTACTACCGTTCCCTTTTTCCAGTCGTCTGGCACCTGTTCTGGATTTCCATGCTTGTTGACATATTGCATGTAGTAGTTTGTCTGCCTCTCTCCCTTGGTTTTTAATCGTTTCTGGATAAACTTGATCTGCTCCTGGGGCCTTTCCTAATTTCACTTTTCTTATAACTGTTTGGATTTCTTCCATTGAGATATCTACATCTTCAGCTGTTTCATCTGGATTACTTGTTACTCCAACCAATTGATCTGTACTCCTTGTTTCATATGTTCTGGGGGGGGGGGGGTAATTGTTGAAAATACTTTCTCCGCGTTTCCATGATTTCATTTTTTCTCCTTTGGCGTTCTTAATTTGTGGTATTGGGCATGTTTTGGTCTTTCTCATTTTTCTTCATTGCTCCTCAGAACAACTTTTGATTTCCTTGATAGTTTTCTTGAAGTCTTTGTCTAAAGTCTTCCCATTGTTCTTGTTTTGCTTTCCTAACTTCCTCTTTGGCGATAGTTCTTTTTACTCACGTAATCTATCCTATCCTCTGGCCTCTTTGTTTTTGCAAATATTTTTTCCAGGCACATTTTTTTCTTTGATCTCAGTCTTGCCATTCTCATTCCACCATGCTGTTCTTTTCCTATCTTCTTTAATTAATATCCTACCACAGATATCTTCAGTACAACTGAGGAGTGTTTCTGATTATACATTTGCCACTTTTCTTCTGTTGTGCTATCATTCAGATCCATCTGCCTTTCACTGATAAATCGTTTTATCCTGGATTGGTATTTCTGTTTTACTATTGGTTTATTTAGTTCTTCTATTTTGAGTTAAGTAGCTTTCTTCTCTTTTCTTTTTTGTTGGTTTTCTTCAGTCAGCAATCTCATTTGACAATCACTAGGTGAAGATCACTAAATATTTCTGCTCCTCTGTTTACTCTTGCATCCATTGTACTTTAAAAAAAGGGAACTGCGAACTATTATTATTATGACTGACTTTTCACATCTGTCTTCAGTTGCTCTTTTATATTTGTGGATATCTTTGTGAGGAGAATATGTGTTGGCTATTTTCCTGTTATTCTTTAGGCAAAAATCTCTCCATTTGGAAACGTTGTTGTCTCTCCTTCTTACCTATTACTCCTCCTGATGTTTCTATATTGTTGCCTATTCTAGCGTTTAAATATCCTAAAACTATTAGTTCCTGTTTGGGTTTGAGATTCTCTGCAGCTATTCATAAATCGTTTTCGAAGATATATTTTCTTCTTGTGTGGCATCTTCGTTTGGTCCATAAGCTATTAATGATATAATTTCTCTTCCTTTTGCTTTAGTATTTACCTCTAATAGCCGTGGGCTTATAAATTTCCAAATTTCTAGTAGCTTTTCGTGCTTTTTATGCATTATAGAATTTACTCTGCTCTAGCATTATCTTTTGACATCTACTCATGAGTTGATTAAAGTATGATTTGGTCCTACATTTCCTTGTTCTTTTTTTTTTTTTAAATTCTGTAATGGCAAAAATGTTTACTTTGAATTTTTCCACTTCTTCAGCTAACTCTAACTCTTTTCCATTAATTGCCCTAACATTTCCATATTCCAAAATTACAGTCCTTGTTATTTTCCAGAGACTTCTTCGAAAGGTCAAGCCGGATATATCATACTTCTTTCTTTTAATCAGTTTCGATTTGGATAAGCAGAGGATTAGCCCACTGTACCCTAAGAAGATGGTGGCGGCTGCCACCTTGAGGACCCCTATCAGGCCTTTGTTATGTTCTGTCAGGGTTAACTCCCCTTAGCCTTTGGTTGCCCAAAACCAGCACGCAAGGCAGCAGGTTGTTATTTTCTGTCAGGGTTAACTCCTTAGCCTTTGGTCAACCAAGACCAACCCACTAGGTAGCATGTTGTTTTCTGTCAGAGGTAACTCTCTTAGCCTTTGGTCAGCCAAGACCACGCCTGCAAGGCGCAGGAAACCTCGTGGTGGACGGGACCACCTAATCCCCGTGCTTACCTGTCCACTGCCCGGGCGTTTCGTAACTAATAATTAGATTTAATACGCAAAGGAAATACCATTGCCAACATGAATCAATTGCTTTACAAGAATATAGAGCCAGAAATGAATGCAAATTTTATTTAAAGCTATAAATTGGCCAAATTATGTTGATCAAATTCAATCAGCTTAGACTAAATACAAGAAAGACTAGATCAGAATGTCAAGCATACATGGTCCATCTTCAAACATAGATTGTCACCTGCACTCTATGTACCTAGCACAGTAAAGCTGCGTGGGGGTGGAGGGGAGAGAGAGGGCGTAAAGTACCAACAGAAATAAAAACTCGGCTATGGCGCTGAAAACTATAAATACCAAATTAATTGGAAAATCATAATTAGATTAACTGTCCGTGATTACATTAAAAGCCATGCTCGCCGAAAGTAGTAGTAGTACTACTAATAGTAGAATGACCTCGTAGTCAATAAAGACGCTTGCCCTATACTGTGTATTCGGACATAGTGCTGGTTGTAAAATCTGTGTTCATTATTAATTTGTTTTATTACGTAAGTCACAGTTGAGTGTCGTTATCAATGATGTCGGTGTTCATCTCTTGTATTTTGGTCAAGTACTTAGTACGCATGTATACTGAAAGTAATAGTTAAGAATTAAATTAGTCAGTCATTACAAAGAAGATGAAAAAGCTAATGTAAAGTATATGCATTAGTAGTGGCAGTACGAGTAACTAAGTTTATTTAGACAAATGCAGTTTTCTGCCTTGTTTTGTTTATTTTATACATGTTTTTCTTTTTTCTGTATTCTACGGTTTTGTTTTATTCTATTTAACTCTGCTTTCTTTTTGTTGTTGTTTCTTTAATCACCGTACTTTATTTTCCATTGGCTCGGAGAAGATTGTATCTGGGTACAGAAGATTTATCAATACAAGGGAATTAACTAAACTAAATTTATTATGACGAGATGTTTTGTTAGAGTTCTTCCCTTTTCGACTGACAGCACACGGAAAAGCAATAGAATAATGATAAGAATGTATTCATTATTTTCGTTCTCCCTGTAAATCGTGTCATTCAATTTATTTTCTGTGAACAGCATGACTATAACATCCATTCCCAACCAATTTCAATTAACTGTAATAGTTTTAAATCAGCCTTTATCTCTTAATGAAAATTAACTCCATTAAAAAAATACAACATGGCTTTGAATTCAGTGCCTTAAAATCAATAAAATCCCTATCGGAAAAAAACAAAACTCGTCTTTCGTTTGTATTTAAGATATTAGTAAATTGATGCTTTCTTTATTTTGGTCGCTTTACTTTAGACTCGCTCTTGCCATGAGATTCCCATCATAGACTTCCACTCTTCTAGCCAAATCTCCATTCCAGATAGGTACACACCAACGCCTGAATTCGTGTGGCTTACGTTTCTAATGGAGACATCTAAAAAATGACACGTTCAGACGACTCAGTCGTGCGTCCACAAGTCGTGTCGTGTCTGATTGACTGGTTAAGGCTATGTGTCCACCTAACCGAGCAAGTCCACAAATCGTGGTCGTGTCTGATTGACTGGTTAAGGCTGTGTGTCCACACCTAACCCGACCGTCCACAAGTCGTGTAAGGTGTCTGATTGACTGGTTAAGGCTGTGTGTCCACCTGACCGACTCAACATGTTTCAACAGATTCCATAAATCTCGACTGAAGTCTTGAAGATAAAGTAATACAGTGATTTATTACTCTTTAGAACAGTAGAATTTGAAAATAGGTGTAATCATGTAAACCAACACCACTAAGCGACTAAAAAGACGTGTTGATTTGAATACGGTATGTTCCATTTTTTGTCAGTTGGTCATACGGACAGGTCATGAGTCATCGGCAGACTTCCACCCTGAATTCAAAATGACACTTTCAAACGACTCAGTCGTGTAGTGTCGTGTTGTGTCTGATTTGGTGGATTCAGCCCCTACTGA
>JAXRKP010000053.1:563866-566366 GCA_037039925.1 Doris montereyensis
AATTTTCAACAACGCACTTTCAGTGCTATGATTAGCCCGATATGCTGATTGAAATGTCTCGATGAGGTTGTTCAGATGTAAATGCTCTTTCAGTTGCGTGAGTACAACTTTTTCTAAAATTGTAGAAATGAAAGGAAGATTAGACACAGGCCGGTAATTTTTCAATTCTTCTGGGTCAAGTTTACGTTTTTTGAGAAATTGGAGTTACAATAGCCGATTTGAAACAGTCAAGGACAACGCCTGTCTTAAGAGAATAATTAATTATGTCTGTAATGAATGGAGCTATGCGGTCGAGACATTTCAACAGAAGATTTGTGGGAATCGGGTCAAGGGGACATGATTTTGGTGGGGATGATAGAATCAAATTTGAGACTTCTGAGACAGATACATCTCTAAAAACAGTAAAAAGAGAGCGATCATAATTTTCCGTGAATGGCTCAATATCAGAATCAGAAGAGTCCTCGTCATGATGGTCTAAACCTTGTTTAATTTTAGAGACTTTATCCATAAAGAATTGGCCAAAACACTGGGTGAGTTCTTCAGGTGAAAACTTTGTGGGAAGAGGTGACACATTGGAGATTCCTTTCAATTCGTTCGAAATGGAAAAAAGGGCCTTGGTGCTTTTACATTTAGTTATTTTCTCTTCCAGGTAGTTTCTTTTTTCATTGACTTTTATTTCTTTCAACCGATTGACGCTGTCTTGGTAGGTCTTCCGATCAGCAGCGAGTTTTGATTTTCTCCATCGTCTTTCAGCAGCACGTCGACATTGCTTAGCTGTTATTACTCTGTCTGTGAGCCATGGCGCCGATGGTCTCTCATTGACCGACCTTTTCCTGAGAATCGCGTGCTTGTCTAAGGCATCTTTCAGAACAGCATTGTATAGTTCAGCTTGATCTACATTTTGTATGTCACTCATTTCAAAAAGACTGTCCTGGATTGTTTGAGTGAATTTATGGGTGTCGATGTCTTTGATATTTCTAGAGACAATCGATTTCATCTGGGTATAGGATTTCGGTGTGTCAATGCAGAAGGTGATGACGAAATCGGAGGACTTGAGAGGGCTGTCGAACAGTATTATGTCTTTGACTTCAACCTCCGAGATGGCGGTCAGGTCATTTGTCCCTACCCAGTCCAGCGTATGTCCAAGTGAGTGTGTTGGTGAGTCGATGATTTTGTGTACTTGGTGATTGGCGAGTAAGGTTGTCATGAGTCGTGTGTTAGCGTCGTTTTGTTCGTCAAAGTGGATATCAAAGTCGCCAAGATGGTCGGAGCGATTTGATGCCGTTTCGGTGTCGTCAATGAGATTGGCGAGTAAGGTAGTCATGTGTTGTGTTAGCGTTGTTTTTGTTCGTCAATGTGGATATCAAAGTCGCCAAGATGGTCGGAGCAATTTGGTGCCGTTTCGGTGTCGTCGATGAGGTTGGTGAGGCGCAACAAGAGGATTGATGTCAGATGAACACAGTAAACTTCAGTTTTATCTATGTGTTTAACTTTGCCAGGCCCCTAATCTAACTAATCATGCTGTATAGCACAATAGAACATCATTTTCTCCCTTTCTGTTATTAGGCTTTTGATTTGATTTTTTTTTATGATGATAGGTGTATCCATATCCTTGTGTATATAACCGCACGCAGACATGTTCATTGGTATCGATATATGTACACATGTGTTTAGATTCTAGCGCGCGCGTGTGTGTGTGTGTGTGTGTGCATGTTCATTTAGTGTGTATCGATATATGTACATGTGTTTAGATTCTATATCGGTGTGTGTTTAGATTGATTGATCGTCTGAATAATGTTATGTATGTACATCGTGTATAAGTGTGTGTTTATACAGCTAGGACTGTAACTTTGTTCAATTAGCAATGAGAAGCGAAGGTAACCCTCCCCCAACCTCCAACCCCCCCCAAAAAAAAACCCAAACAAAACAACAACAACAAAACAACAAGAATCGCCGTATCTACTTCATACACACCAGCTATGTATGTTAACATGAACGTAGCAATTCTTGTAGGCATCTCTATATTGCGTGATGTATTTCATCGGTTTCTTCATTTTCATTGAAATGTCAAATTCTCAATGGTACACCAGATCTGACCTGGTAAAGGTCATGAAATAAGGGCGAACTGACTCGAAATGAAAATCAAGAATATTATAGAAACGAAATTTTGTGAATGTAGAGAAAGAAAGGAGGTAACGCTTTTCTATATTATAGAGTGATCAATAGATCGCTATTATATATTACATGTCAGAATAATTGCTATTTACATGTTGATATTGTTGCTGTTTTACTTTTATTTCTAAAACATAAAGTAATTTTTTTCTTATTGGTTTTGTCTTTGTTTTTGTTTTATCTTAAAATTCCTCTTCTTTTTTTTTTTTTTTTGGGGGGAGGGGTCTGGATATCCTGAGATCATCATGTATTGTGGGCGTGTTGAATTGCAATGAAACAACAACAGCAGACAGACCCACAGAGAGAGAGAGAAGAGAGAGAGAGAGAG